>CM053265.1:30973342-31139958 GCA_028583415.1 Protea cynaroides
ATTATGGTTGTGGATGTGTATGGTTTTATTTTCAATGGACACAGCCTATTTGAGATCCTAGTTGAACCGTTGGTTTATTAGCGGTTCATCACACCATTCTGAATGGTGCAGAATTGGGGTGTGACACGTGGTGTGTGCTCACTCTTTTCGAATTTAAATATTTTAGTTGATGATACAGGTACAACAGTGGAAGATTATCTGAATACTCCAACATATGGGCATGTGATGGCAATGGAGCTAGAAGTGATGATGGAGTCACATGATTCATCATGTGAGTGCAATTTCTATGTTTTTTTATTAGATTTTGTTTAAGTTATACACACAATGTAATTGATTTAATTATTTTAATTTATGTCTTAGTCCTTTTGGGAGATAATTGGATAATTTATTTACTTTATCACAACTAGACTCTCAGTTCATTTAATATTAAAGACTTTCGCTATTGTGTATTTATTCTGATTTTTTGTTATGGTTGTGTAATGTTTAAGCAAATGGACACAGCCTATTCGAGATCCTGATTGAACCGTTGGTTTATTAGTGGTTCATCACACCATTCTGAATAGTACAGGATTGGGGTGTGACAACTTGGTATCAGAGCTCTCTGACCCTGTCTATTAAACCAGTATACTTCCATAAAAGTTTGTGAACTGAGTTAGGATAAAATTTAAAAGCTGTAATAAGAACACACTATAAGCACCTGTGTTGTATGAGACAAAATTAAGAAAGACAATAATGCACTATTAAAAGGATAAACAAGGTTCATATATATCAAATAAAAAGTAATGTTTATACATATCCAATTCAGAGTACAGTCCACAATCCGTACAGTTACTTTGTAGTACAAAAAAAAAAACTAAAAGAAAAATATATATCATGGAGCTGGAAGTGCTGGAGGACGAGGTGCCTCACGATAACGGTCATAGTCCTCAGCATACACTCTAGTTAACCAGGCTACCTGAGTCTGGGTCGTTTGGAGACTAGTTGTCAACTCGGCCATCCACTGATCAGACACATACTGAGCATCTAGAAGCTCGCCTACTCTCCCATCAGTCGCGCGCTGAGCATCTAGAAGCTCTCCTACTCTCAGATCAATTACGCATTGAGCCTCTCTAATCTCACACAGTAGCCCCATCATATCATCAGAGGGTGGGTGTGAAGGACCAGCAGTGTGTGAAGGAGCCCGAGATGGACCAGCTCCAGTAGAATGTAGAGGTGATGGAGGTGGTATGGCATCTACATCCATGAACATACGATCCTCATGCTCAGCATCACCCCCATGGGCCCCTACTCCGGCTGCTGCTGCTGCCACCTCAGCGTCTGCTATCTCTACTCGAGTATGAGGACGCACCAGAGAATTCCTCTCATCATCACTGACCTGAGCATCCTGCATACCCATCCTACAGATGGCCTCCCAGTCAAGGTTCGATGAGAAGGTCTTCTCTTGAATCCTCTCATCGAATAAATCAACATGTAGGCGTGTGAGTAGTGTAGTGATTAGACGTCCGTAGTGCAGGTTGCCTAACTGACCAGGCAGTGTAGCGTGGATCATCGTCCAGATGATAATATTGATAATATAAGGAAGGTAGACAGCTGCCTGGTGTAGATGCAATAGAGGACATACTGAGTCAACTGAGAAATCCTATCATAGTGTCCACTCTGGGGAATCAGGTTGTGTTGGATGATCTTGCAGTACACCTAAGGCTCTAGCCGTAGGTTGATCACTTTCATCTCCCAGCGATCACCTCTAAGGAGCTGACTATCAATCTCAGCACGCATCGCCAAGGATAGGAACTAGGGTTCCTTGGGAGCATAGTACACCAAAGGGCCATCATTTGATATGCCCAAAAGATCAGCCAACTGCTGGCAGTTAAATGAAACCTCCACCCGTTTTATGTAGCTAGTGATCCTGAGCTCCCTACCTTCTCTGCATCATTACGATCCCCCAGTACTTGAAGATTGCAATAGAATTGCTTCACCAAAGCAAGACGAGTACATGCCTCATAGGTGATCACAGGAAGCCAACCCATGTCACCAAAAGCACCCTCTACGTCAAACAAGGCTAGAGTAGCCAAGTTTATACAGCGAACCCCTTCTACTTTCTTACGCTCATAGCGAGCATATTGAGCTTCTACCTCGTTGGAGCAGAAATGAACGGGGTCATGAGCCCTAGGAACCTTGGTACGAGCCATACTATCTTCCATGACACAAAAATAAGCAAGATATTAGTAATGGTGAAAAACTCAAAAATTTTGGCATTGTAACGGCATGATTTGGCCAAAAGCCTCACTTTTCACCCAAACAACTGGGCAGGAGGACTTACATAGGTTCGAAACCATCCTGCAAAGCTCATACAGTTGGAAATTTAATCTAGAAAGATCAAATTTGAAGAAATTTCAATAAATTTGAAAAATCTCAAAAATTAGGTCAAAAATGGAAAATTTCAAGTTTCTCGATAACCAACCGATGAAACTCAAATATTTTTTAGGGATTTCGTCCATTGGGTGACCAATAGCAAAAGCCCCCAATAAAAATTAAATTTTTACGATTAAAAAAATTTTAATTTGAAGAAAACGATGTAAATGGATGAAAACCTAGTTTAGAAAGCTTAAAAATAGGAAACAATAGAGAGCATACCTGAAGAGACGGAGAGGGAGTCATTAACGGAAGAAAAAATACCAAACCCTAGGGGTCGATACTATAGCAACTCAGAGGAAGCGAGTTGAGATGGAAGAATAGAGGAAGAATAGGAAATGAATCCAAAATTAGGTATAAAAACCTGATTTTGGATCGTAGGGTCGCAGAATTCGACAAAATGTGCGACCCTACGACCCTAACATTGACCCTAGGCTCTCGGTGATCTGATAGAAGCCATGGGTCGGACCTAGGGTCAGACATATACCGACCCTACGATTGACCCTAGGCTCTCGGTGAGCTGACAGGGTTTCTGGGGTCTCATACCCTAGGGTCGCATAAGGAGCGAACCTACCATCGACCCTACGATGGAAAATACAGTGTTTTGTCAGAATGACTTGAAAAATTGGAAATTTATATTGTTAGTTGGATTTTGTCTCGGAAACAACTTATATTGATTGCCTCACATATTCAATGATTGTTTTCAAGCACTACTACCACCAGAATAGGAAATGGCTGGGCGAAGAGTAACCAGACGAGGCTATAACCCAATTCCACCACCACCACCTGTGGAGGAAGACAGCCATGTAAATCACAAAGCACAATAGAATCTAAATATGGCACCGCCAGTAGCTATTGGTCAGGGAAATCCTACAAAGTTTCCAGCCCCACCTACGGATTTGGCTACAGTCGTAATGAACTTAGCACAACAGCTGCAACAAATACAGCAGGTGCAAGCCAATATGCAAGCTACTATAAGAATGGCTTTTCCAACTACACATATGACACCTATGCTAACAAGACAAGCTAGCACAGTACCAGGGGGAAGCAACATGGTACCCCACGCACCTCAAACACCAGTTATGTAGGCTCCAGTGCAGAATCCTGAGGTAGCTTAAGGCAGTTACTAGTACCAGCCACCTATGTATGGGGCCTATGCTCAGTATCAGCTAGACCACTCTCGACTGATCGAGCATTTTCTAAAGATGAAGCCTAAAGAATATAATGGTAAACCAGCTGATCCTTTGTGGCCAGCACATTGGATCGATGGAATGGAGATGTTGACAGTGAATGAGGAGGAGAAAGTACTGTGTGCAACCTTCAAGTTGAAAGGTGACGCACACCACTAGTGAAAGTCCACACGAACTTATTTGTTAACAAAGCATGCCCAATTGACCTGGGCTATCTATAAAGAGGGATTCTTTGAGAAGTACTTCCCCAGAAGTTTTAGAGATTCTATGGAGAGAGAGTTCCTGAGTTTATATCAGGGGAAAATGACTGTGGATGCATACCAATAGCGTTATGAAGAGCTATTTTTCTTTGCACCTGCCAGCAAGCAAGAAGAAAATACTAAGACCCAAAGGTTCGTCATGGGACTTAAGGAAAGCATTCGCGAGCATGTTCTGGGACTGGAGAAGAAAGTCTACAATGAAGCAGTACAGATTGCTCGAGTGATAGAGTCGAGCCAGAAAGAGAACTATTTTTCTCAGAATAGAGGTATCAAGAGGCCAAATGGGAATTCTTATAACAGAGGAAATATATGGACATTCAAACCCTTCCGTAATCTAGGCTCCAATAATGCAGCCAAGACTACTCCAGCAGCTCAACCGCAACAAAAGAAAAATAACGAAGGAGTAAAATGCTTTAACTGCAACCAAGTAGGACATTATTCAAGGGAATGTCCAAAATCTAGAAAGCAGCTACAACAACGAAAGGTTTATGTTGTAACATCTGAGGATGCTGCCGCATCTCCTGATGTGGTCACAGGTATGACCTGAACCTTTCATTTTGTGTTACATTGTGTGAGCATGTAGACTAAATTAAAACAAATCACAGGTATCGTACCTATTAATGGCAAACCCGCTAGAGTACTCTTTGATTCTAGAGCTACACATTCTTTTATATCTGTGTCATTTGGAAAGAAGCTGAATCTACCCCTCAAATCATAGACTACAAACTGCTTGTGCGATCACCTATGGGATTAGAAGTGGAATTAGAAAAAGGTTATGGACCATGTCCAGTTCTTATTAGTGAGAAAACTTTAGATGCAACCTTGATTCAACTTGAGATGGCAGACTTTGACGTCATCTTAGGAATGGACTGGTTAGCTCGGCATTCTGCAAACCTATTGTGTGCCAAAAAGAAGCTGACATTTAAAGGCATGGAAGGAGTAGAGTTTAGTTTTGAGGGAACCAAACTTCCCCGTAAACGAAAACTCATCCTCTCTGCATTAAAGGCTAGAAAATTCCTCGAGAAAGGAGGAGTTGGGTATCTAGTATCAGTGGTCGACCACATCAAGGAAACACCACGAATGGAGAATATTGATGTTGTGTGTGACTTTCCAAATGTATTTTCTGAGGAATTACCCGGACTACCACCCGATCGAGCTACAGAGTTCGTTATAGATTTGATACCCGGAGCCGCACCAGTATCTAAAGCACCCTATCGAATGGCTCCTACTGAATTGAAGGAATTAAATGTACAGTTACAGGAATTATTGGACAAAGGTTATATCAGACCTAGCATATCACCATGTGGAGTGCCAGTATTGTTTGTAAAGATGAAGGATGGTAGTGTTCGACTGTGTATAGACTATCGAGAATTGAATAAGCTTACAATCAAGAATCGGTACCTGTTGCCTCGGATCGATGACTTGTTCGATTAGTTGCAAGGTGCCAAGGTGTTCTCTAAGATTGATTTGCGGTCAGGATACCATCAATTGAAGATTAAGGACGGTGATATTCTAAAGACAACATTCAAAACAAGCTATGGACATTGTGAATTTTTAGTTGTCTTTTAGATTGACAAACGCATCCGCAACTTTATGGAACTCATGAACCAGGTATTCCATGATATGTTGGATACGTCGGTCATTGTGTTTATTGATGATATATTGGTCTACTCTAAGGACAAGGAAACTCATGTCATGAATCTAAGGGCCGCTCTGCAGCGACTGAGAAAAGTGAAGCTTTACGCCAAATTTACAAAGTGTGAGTTTTGGCTAAATGAGGTCGCTTTCTTAGGCCATGTTGTATCCACTGAAGGAATTAAAGTAGATCCCAGCAAAATTAAAATCATTGTGAAGTGAGAAACACTGAAGAGCTTTGTAGAAATTAGAAGTTTCCTAGGTCTAGTTGGGTATTATCGACGATTCATCGAAGACGATTCCAGAATTGCCGTACCTCTCACCAGCTTGACTAAGAAAGGAGAAAAGTTTGTTTGGACTGATAAATGTGAGAAGAGTTTCCAAACATTGAAGGCTAGTTTGATATCTGCTCCGATCTTGACTATTCTTATTCCAAGACAGCGATTTACCTTATACAACAATGCGTCTGGAGTGGGTTTAGGATGCGTACTTATGCAAGGAGAACAAGTAGTTGTGTATGCTTCAAGACAGCTGAAAACAAATGAGAAGAATTATCCTACTCATGACTTGGAATTAGCGGCAGTAGTACATTCTGTCAAGATATGGAGACATTATTTTTACGGAGAGAAATTTCAGATTAAATCAGATCATAAGAGTTTTACTTATCTTTTTAATCAAAAGGAGTTGAACATGAGACAAAGAAGATGGCTAGAATTATTGAAGGATTATGATTGTGATATCCAGTATCATCCAAGAAAGGCTAATGTAGATGCTAATGCGTTAAGCAAAAAAGCAATGATAAAATCTCAAGGAGAGGTTAACACGACTGTAGTGATGTGTGCTACCGGAAAAGTATTCAATTATGGTAATGAACAGTTCGTGATAGATGCACTGGGTGGATCAACCAACCAATCAGTTTTCAAATATGTTCGCAACATTGAAGATTGTACCTGATATAATTGATGAAGTGAAAGTCGCTATTAAATCAAACCCTTATCTAAGAACAGTACAAGAAGACCTCGAAAAAGGTAGGACGATTCCAGAGTTTACCTTGGATGATGAAAAGGTACTAAAGTACAAGGGAGGAGTATGTGTTCCTGAAATGGAATATTTGGACATTAGACACCGACTAATAAAGGAAGCTTACACTACCTCCTATTCGGTACATCCTGGAAGTACAAAGATGTATCATGATTTGAAGAAATTATATTGGTGGAGAGGAATGAAAGCAGATGTAGCTAAATTTGTGTCTCAATGCCTAAATTGTTAGAGGGTGAAGACTGAATGGCAAAGACCTGTAGGACTGTTGCAGCCGCTGCCAGAACCAGCATGGAAGTGGGACTGCATCACTATGGACTCCGTCACCGGGTTACCATTGACTCCTCTAGTAGTTAACGCGGTCTGGGTGATTGTGGATCATCTGACTAAGACAGCTCGCTTTATAGCTATACGACCATAGTATACCCTGGTCACACCCCAAATTCTATACCATTCAGAATGGTGTGATGAACCGCTATAAACCAACGGTTCAACCAGGATCTCTAGTAGGCGGTATCCATTAAAAATAAAATCATGCACATCCACAACCATAATCAGAATAAATACACAATAGCGGAAGTCTTATAGTAAATGAACTAAGCATTCTAAATGTAATAATCATAATTAAAATATCAAATTATTGTTGTATCAAGTGAGACATAACTAAATAAAATATCAATTACATCTCTTATAAATTCAAATAAAATCCTAATAGAATAGACATGAGTTGCACTCGTATGAGGGGTCATGCGTCTCCTCTAAGTCTTCAGCCTCCATTGCAGCAACGCGCGCATACACCGAGTCATTTATATAATCTGTAACTGTGGTACCTGCATCATCAATTAAAAATATTCGACGTCGAGAGGGTGAGCACACATCATGGCTCAGTGAGCAAACAAAACAACGCAACAAACATATGCATGCATTCAATTCATATCTTTGGTCTGGTAAATAAGTTTACAATGTGCTATAGAAAGGGTTGGAGCTCAAAGGTCATGCTTATTGACCCCTCCCCTATACACGAGTGTGTGAAGCCTCCTAAAGGCCACGCTTATTGTCGTCCCACATGCACCCACCATGAACATTGTTCAACAAAGGTTAACGCTTATTGCTGTACAGTACCATACCAACACGTAAGCCCCTGCTGGCGAGGGCTTGCAAACCAGGCTTGCAGCTAACCAATCCCAATGTCAAACAGTGTATCCAAGGCTTCACCCCAGCATCCCTAAATACGTTCATAGAGATAGAGCTAGGGTCTGGTTAATAGGATGAACCACAATGTCACGTCCCCCCTGATACCCTACGATGTATTAGTTCCGCTAAGGTAATGGTGATACGATGATGTTTAATGGATAAGACTTGAGTTAGAGATAGAGCTAGAGTCTGGTGAATAGGATAAACCATAGTGTCACGTCCTTCCCCTGATACTCGCTCGCATCAAGCACACCAACCATACACATACATCCAATGTCTATTCCTATCATCATCATCATCATCATGTTATAAATAATAACTAAATATGCATGAACAGTAATAATAGAAATATTGGATGACATGTTGAATGCACATAACAAGCATACACGCATAGAATCAATCAAGGCATTGGACTTGAAATAAAACTGTTTATTATTAACCAATTAGTTTAGGTCTTGTTCCCTCACCTTTACTTGATCGTAGGTCCTCTTTCGAGCTTTAAGAATCAACAATATATCGATATTATATCACTAGAAAACCTAACCAAGTCGATAGAATTTAATTAGAATTAATTGGGACTTTAAAAAGCATGCTGCTAACTGGGGGTTGATGCTGAGGTCGGAGCTTTGATCGACCCTGGGTGCGACCACCCTATTCTGGACTTCCCAAACACTAGGGGTCGATGATCAGGGTCTGGTAGGGTCGATTGGCTATCGACCCCCCGTGCGACCCCCTTGTGGGTTTTGTCAATTTTTCATCCTACAGTCCATTTTTCGTGTTTGGGGTCCTATGGCTTGCTTCTACAGTCCATTCCACACATGTTCTATGGCCTAGAACCGTAGTTCATTCACCTATATAGCTTTCATGACTTCCCCGATGGTTTTCCACGAAAACCTAATCATGGGTGGATGATTTGGGTTTCTCCTAGATCATTCCCTCTTCTCAAGCTATTCTAAGGCCTGTAGAATTACATGGAGATAGTATCCATACCTGAGAATTAGGCTTGTTTGTCTGAAGCCTTCTCGTTGATCTTCTTCTCCACTTTCCTTCTTTTCTCTTTCTCTTCTCCTTCTCTTCTCTTTCTCTCAATCCAATTAGGGTTATAAAAAGGAGTGAAAGAGGCTTAGGGACGTCCTATTTATAGAGTAGAAACTCCCAAAATAAGTCTCATTGAGATTAGGAAGGAATCCCATTGAAATTAGGAAAGTTTCTTAATTTTTGGTTCGTGCTGTTTTTACCGATTACCGGGGGTTGATAGGGGGGTCGGAGATCCCGTCGACCCTGGTCCTTGAACTGTCCGACCCCTGGTATAAAGCTGGGGGTCTAACTTTTATACTGGGGGGTCTGACCCTCCCTTGCTGGGTATGTGACCCTCCCCCTAATTTTAGTGTTTTTGGGTCAGTTTAATACCTAGGATCGTGATGTCCTTCACATACTTGATCCGTTTGGTTCGGCCATGATGGGTAGACCTGGTTCAAGGTGGTAAGACCGGGTTAGTTTGATACGAGTCTTACAACTCCCCCCTACTTATAAAAATTTCATCCCCAAAATTGTTCATACCTTTTGAGTCGAATAAATGATGGTATTGCATTCGCATAGCATTCTCTTATTCCCATGTAATTTCATCCATGTCTCAACTTCTCCAAGTGACCTTAACATAATAGATATCTCGGTTGCGTAGTCGTTGAACCTTTCGGCTGGTGATTTCAGTTGGTGTTACTTTAAATGTCAAATCATCAGTCAAATCAGGCAGATCTACTGTCAGAACATGCGTAAGATCTTTGACATACTTCTTCAATAAGGAAATATGAAATACGTCATGCACACTTGACATAGATGGTGGTAGGGCTAACTGGTAAGCTACTTTCCCATGCTTAGCTAGAATCTCATATGGCCCGACGTATCTTGGACTTAGTTTCCCTTTCTATTTGAACTATTTCAATCCTCGCATAGGCGATACTTTTAAGAATACTTTATCACCCACGATGAACTCAAGGTCTCGGCGTTGGGTATCAGCATATTGCTTCTGACGATTCTGAGCTGTTCTTACTCTTTCTTTGATAATGTCGACCACTCGACAAGTCTCTTCAATAAATTCCGGTCCAACAATACTACGTTCCCCAACATCATTTCAAAACAACGGAGTTCGACACTTTCTATCATACAGTGCTTCATAGGGGGCCATCTATATAGTAGCCTGATAGCTATTATTATAAGCGAACTCAATTAGTGGTAACTTTTCATCCCATGATCCTTTGAAGTCAATTACACATGCTCGAAGCATATCTTTTAAAATCTGAATTGTACGCTCCGACTGTCCATCTTTTTGTGGGTGGAATGCAGTACTAAACTTCAATGTTGTACCCATAGCCTTTTGCAATCCTTCCCAGAACATTTAAGTAAATCTTGGATCTCTATCGGACACAATACTTTCAGGTACGCTGTGTAATCGCACAATGTTATCCACATACAGCTTAGCTAACCTCTCCAGTGTATACTAGAGTCGTATAGGTATAAAGCGAGCTGTTTTAGTCAGACGGTATACAATCACCCAAACTGCATCAACTACTCGAGGTGTCAGTGGTAATCCCGTGACGAAGTCCATATTGATACAGTTCCATTTTCATGCTGGTTCCTGTAACGGCTGTAACAGTCCTGTCAGTTTTTGTCGTTCAGCATTTACCTTCTGACAATTTAGGCATTGAGACACGAACTTAGCTACATCTGCTTTCATTCCTCTCCACCAATATAGTTTCTTTAGATCATGATATATTTTTGTACTTCCAAGATGTATAGAATAGATGGTGGTATGGGCCTCTTTCATCAATCGGTGTCTGATGTCCAAGCTTTCTGTTTCGGGTACACATATTCTTCCTTTGTACTTCAGTACCTTTTCTTTGTCTAAGGTGAACTCAGGGTTAGTTTTACCGTTTTCGACGTCTTCTTGTACCCTTCTTAGGTAATGGTCTGATTTGATAGCTGTCTTCACTTCATCAACTATATCCGGTATAATTTTCAATGCGGCGAACATATTTGGAAACCAATGAATAAATCCTTGGTTAGCTGATCCATCTGGTGCATCTATCACAAACTGCTCATTATCGTGCTTGAATACCTTTCTGGTAGTACACATTGCGGTAGTTGTGCTAACCTCTCCCTGAGATTTTATCATTGCCTTTCTACTCAACGCGTCGGTTACTACAGTAGCTTTTCTCGGATGATACTGGATATCACAATCATAGTCTTTCAATAGTTCTAGCCATCTTCTTTGTCTCATATTCAGCTCCTTCTGATTAAATAGGTAAGTAAGACTTTTATGGTTTGATTTAATCTGAAACTTCTCCCCGTACAGATAATGTCTCCATATTTTGACAGCATGTACTACTGCCGCTAGTTCCAAATCATGAGTGGGGTAGTTTTTTTCATGTGTCTTCAGTTGTCTTGAGGCATATGCAATTACTTGTTCTCCTTGCATAAGTACACATCCTAATCCTAGTCCTGACGCATCGGTGTACAAGATAAATGGTTGTCCTGGAATCGGGATGGTCAAGATTGGAGCTGATATCAATCTAGCTTTCAAGGTTTGGAAACTCTTCTTGCATTTATCCGTCCAGACAAACTTCTCGCCCTTCTTAGTCAAATTAGTAAGAGGTACGGAAATTCGGGAATAGTCTTCCACAAATCGTCGATAATACCCAGCTAGACCAAGAAAACTTCTAATTTCCGTAACGCTCTTCGGTGCTTCCCACTTTACAATAACCTCAATCTTACTGGAATCCACTTTAATTCCTTCAGCGGATACTACATGGCCTAGAAATGCGACTTCCTTTAGCCAAAACTCACACTTTGTTAATTTGGCATAGAGATTTTCTCTTCGTAGTCACTGCAGAACGACGTTTAGATTCTTAACATGATTTTCCTCATCCTTGGAGTAGACTAATATATCATCAATGAATACAATAACCGACGTATCCAACATGTCATGGAAAACCCGATTCATAAGTTCCATAATGGTTTCTGGTGCGTTTGTCAATCCAAAAGACATGACCAAAAATTCATAATGTCCATATCTGGTCCTGAATGCTGTCTTGGGGATATCACCATCCTTAATCTTCAGCTGATGGTAACTTGACCGAAGATCAATCTTTGAGAACACTTTGGCACCTTGCAACTGATCGAACAGGTCATCGATCCGAGGCAATGGATATCAATTCTTGATTGTTAGTTTATTCAGATCTCGGTAGTCTATACACAAGCGAACGCTACCATCCTTTTTCTTCACGAATAAAATTGGCGGTCCCCATGGTGATATGCTAGGGCAAATGTAACCCTTGTCCAGCAGTTCCTGTAGTTGTACTTTCAATTCCTTCAGTTCAGTAGGAGCCATTCGATAGGGTGCTTTTGATACTGGTGCGGCTCCAGGTATAAGATCTATAACAAACTCTGTAGCTCGGTCGGGTGGTAATCCTGGTAATTCTTTAGAAAATACGTTTGGATAGTCCCGCATGAAATCAATATCTTCAATTCGTGGTGCTTCCTTGGTAAGGTCGGCCACAGATACTAAATACCCGACCGCCCCTTTCTCAAGGAACTTCTTAGCCTTTATCGCCGAGAGTATGAGCTTTCGTTTACGGGGAAGTTTGGTTCCCGAAAAACTGAACTCTACTCCTTCCTTGTCTTTAAATGTCAGCTTCTTCTCGGCACACAATAGGTTTGCAGAATGCCGAACTAACCAGTCCATTCCCAAAATGACATCAAAGTCTGCCATCTCAAGTTGGATCAAGGTCGCATCCAAGGTCTTTTCATCAATTAGAACTGGACATGGTCCATAAGATTTTTCTAACTCCACTTCTAATCCCATAGGTGATCGTACAAGTAGTTTATAGTCTAAGGATTTAAGGACTAGATTTAACTTCTTTACAAACGTCACAGATATAAAGGAATGAGTAGCTCCTGAATCAAAGAGTACTCTGGCGGGAATGCCATTAATAGGTACGATACCTGTGATTTGTTTTGGTTTAGTCTACATGCTCATACAATGTAATGCAACTAACAAAATGTAAGTCATACCTGTAACCACATCAAGCGATGCGACAACATCCTCGGATGTAACCGCGTAAACTCGTCCTTGATGTAGCTACTTTTTGGGCTTAGGACATTCCCTTGCTATATGTCCCACTTGTTGGTAGTTAAAATATTTTAACCCTTCAGTAATTGGCTTCTGTTGCTGTTGAACTACGGGGATAGTCTTAGCTGCAGTGGTAAAGCCTTGAGCACGGAAGGGTTTGAATGTTTTGTTATTCCCTCCGTTATAAGAATTTCCAGCTGGCCTTTTTATACCTCTGTTTTGCATGAAATAACTCTCCTTCTGGCTCGATTCTATAACTCGAGCAATTTGTGCTGCTTCATTATAGATTTTCTTTTCGTGTCCCAAAACGTGCTCACGGATGCTTCCCCTAAGCCCCATGACGAACCTTCGGGTCTTTGTGGTTTCCTCTTGCATACTAGTGGGTGCAAAGAAGAACAGCTCTTCATAACGCTGTTGATAATCTTCCACGGTCATCTATCCCTGATATAAACTCAAGAACTCTCTTTCCATAGAATCTCTGAAACTTCTTGGAAAATACTTCTCAAAGAACGACTCCTTATAAATATCCCATGTCAATTGGGCTTGCTTTGTAAGTAAATAAGCTTTGGTAGACCTCCACCAATGGTGTGCATCTCCATTCAGCATAAAGGTGGCACACAACACTTTCTCTTCTTCATTTAATGTCATCATCATAAAATTTTTTTCCATTTCGTCGACCCAGTGTGCCGGCCATAAAGGATCTGCTGGCTTGCCATTAAATTCTCTGGGCTTTAATTTCAGAAAATGCTCCACCAGTCTGGAGTGGTCTAGAGGCTGCGGGACATACGCTCCATATATAGGTGGCTGGTATTGATATCCACCTTGAGCTATTTCAGGATTCGGTATTTGAGCCTGCCTGATAGGAGTCTGAGGTGAGTGGGGTACTATGTTACTTCCCCCGGGTGCTGTGTTTGCCTATCTTGTAAGTTCCGTACGTTCAAATTTTAAGGACAAAATTTCTTTTAAGGGTGGTGGAGTTGTAAGACCCATACGCCACGAACCTGGTCTAACCTTACATTTTGTGTCGTGACACGTCTACATATCATGGTCGAGCCAAGTGGACCGAGTGTGTGAAGAAATCCAAGACCCAGTATGAAAATTTACTCAAAAACAGTCAAAATGAGGTAGGGTCGCAGGTTTTAATAGGCAGGTCCGACCCTCCCATCGACCCTCCCATCGACCCGTGACCGGGGGTCGCACAGGGTCTATGAATTGTCTGACTCTCCCATCGACCCTCGGTATTCGGGAAAAATAGCACGGACCAAAAATTAAGAAACTTTCCTAATTTCGATTGGAACCTTTCTTAAACTCAAAGGGACTTATTTTGGGAGGTATTACTCTATAAATAGGACGACCCTAAGCCTCTTTTACTCCTTTTACAACCCTAATTGAATGAGAGAAAGAGAAGAGAAGGAAGAGAAGAAGAAGAGAAGCAAGGAAGAGAAGAAAGCAAAAAGAAGAAGAGTTGCAGAGAAGGAGTATTCTGCTCAGGTATGGATACTAATTCCATGAGTTTTTACAGACCTTAGGTTAGGTAATGAAGAGATTATGATCTCGGAGAACCCAAACCATCAACCCGTGGTTAGGTTTCCATGGAAAACCATGGGAGAATACATAAAAGCTATATTGGTGGATGATTTATGGTTCTAAACCATGGAATGTATGTTGAGTGGACTGTAAGAGCAAGCCAAATGACCCCAAACACGAAGAATGGACTAAAAGGAGAAAAATTGACCAAAACCCACAGGGGGCCGCACAGAGGGTCGATGACCATCCGACCCTATGTGACCTGAGTATCAACCCTCAGGATTCTGGAAGTCCAGATTTGGGGAGGGTCGCACCCAGGGTCGATCATGACTCCGACCCTACCTCTGACCCTCAATTAACAGCATGGTTTTTAAATTTAGAATTAATTCTAACTAAATTCAATCGACTTTGTTAGGTATTCTAGCAATATAATAACATTATAAAGGTGATTCTAAAGCATGGAAGAGGAACTATTAACAAGCTAAGGTGAGGGAACAAGACCTAAACTAATTGGTTAATAACAAACTATTTTTATTTTTTTGAGTCCAATACCATGATTTTGATATGCGTGTGTGCTTGTAATGTGCATTCAACATGTCATCCAAATTTCTATTATTACTATTTATGCATATTTAAATTTATTGATTATAACATGATGATGTCGATGATGGTAGGAATAGGGATGTGAATGTTTGCGTTTGGCTGGTGTACATGGTGCGGGTAGGGATGGTATCAACCAGTACTTCGATGTCGTTCTCATCGGGGTATATTGTGCCATGGTCTATTCAAGTCATGTCCACTAAGCAAGTGTTAGTGTGCTTGATGCGAGTGGAGCATCAGGGGGAGGACGTGACATTGTGGTTCAGCCTGGTCACCAGACTCTAGCTCTTTCTCTACTCAAGTCTTGTCCACTAACATCGTCGTATCGCCATTATCTTAGCGGAACTAATATGTCGTAGGGCATCAGGGGGGGGACGTGGCATTGTGGTTCAGCCTGGTCACCAGACCCTAGCTCTATCTCTATGGATGTATTGAGGGATGCTGGGGTGAGGCCTTAGATACATTGTTTGACATTAGGGTTGGTTAGTTGCGTGCCCAGTTTGCAAGCCCTCGCCAACAGGGGCTTACATGTTGGTATGGGCAACCGGTACAGCCATGCCGTTTTCGTGGGGTGTATATTGTCCATGGTGGGTGCATGTGGGGCGACAGTGCCGTTTTCATTGGGCGTTTCCACACACTCGTGTATAGAGGTGCGGTGGCCACCTATCTTTTCTATAGCACATTGCAAATTTTAAACCAGACTATAGATATGAATTGATTGCATGCATATGTATTATTGCATTGTTTTGTTTGCTCACTGATCCGTGATGTGTGCTCACCCTTTCGAATTCGAATACTTTTAGTTGATGATGCAAGTACTACCGTTGAAGATTATATGAACACTCCTGTGTACGGGCATGTGACGACAATGGAAGCTGAAGACTTATGCATGACTCCTCATGCGAGTGCAACTCATGCGTATTCGATTAGATTTTGTTTAATTTTATTAAAGACATGTAATTGATATTTATTTTATTATGTCTCAGTTGATTTATTATTAATTTGATATTTATTTATGGTTATCACAATTAGATTCTCAGTTCATTTACTATAAGATTTCTATTATTTACCTTATTACCTCTGATTAATGTGGAATGTGTTTTGGTTTATCATATGTGGGATAGCCTATTCGAGATCCTGGTTGAACCGTTGGTTTATTGACGGTTCATCACACCGTTCCGAATGGTGCGGATTTGGGGTGTGACATGTCTAGCAGGCATTGGATGTGTTTGTGCAGCTGGAAGAGTTATGCCTATGGCAGCTTGGATAGTAGCTTGTACCTGTTGCATCTGTTGCAGCTGTTGGGCCAGGTTCATTACGACTGTGGCCAAGTCTGTAGGTAGAGCTGGAAGATTGGTAGGATTTGCCTGCCCATTTATGACGAATGGTGCCGTGTTCCTGTCCCCCTGTGGTTCCAGATGTGTCTGGTTATCTTCCCCCACAGGTGGTGGTGGGATAGAGTAACGGTTTTATCTGGTTGCTCTGCATCCTGCCATAAATAAATCTTCTAGTAGGATTGCCTGAAATCATTTAACACGAGAGAGAATCATTAATTACTTCATTCTCATATTTTAAATCCACTAACAAATACAAATTTCCAATTTTTTAGATCATTCTGTTGAAAATACTATGTTTTCACTGCAGGGTCGATGGGTGTCCGACCCTCAGTATCCGACCTTGGAAAATCACCCATTCTTCCCGAGAGCCGGGGGTCGATTGGGGGGTCGGAGGATGTCCGACCCAAGGTGCAACCCCTGGTTCTCTGTCAGGTTCCCAAGAGCCGAGGGTCGATGCGGGGGTCGATTGTTTTAATCAAATTTTCTGACCCCTGGACAAAAAATCTGATTTTTTAAGTCCGATTCAAAGTTCATTTCTCATTCTTTCTTCTCCGTTTCAGCTCAACTCATCCCTCTGAGTTGTTACAGTGCCCATTCCGATCCGTTGGTGGTTTGGACTCCTCGTTTCATCATCTACACCTCCGCTACAGGTATTTCTTCTACATTTTCATGTTTTTAGGTTTCTTAACCTAGGTTTTTACTCGTTTATCTTGTATTTTTTAAATTAAAATTTTTTCAACAGTAAAAATTCGATTTCTATTGGGGGCTTTTGTTATTGGTGACTCGAGGAACGAAAGACCTAAAAAATATTTGAGTTTCATCGGTTGGTTATCGAGAAACTCAAAATTTTTACTTTTTGCCCTAATTTTTTCAAAATTTTGGAATTTCTTGAAATTTCTTGCAATTCAATCTAATTAGTTGCAATTTTCGACTGTTTGAATCTCACAAGTTAGTTTAGGATCTATGTAAGTCCTCCTGCCCACGTGTATGGGTGAAAAGTGAGGTTTTTATCCAATTTACCTTGTTATTACGTCGAAATCTCAGGTTTTTCCTCTCTACTAACCCATTATTTGTTTTTCATTCTTATTTCCAGATACTATGGCTCGTACCAAGGTACCCATAGTTCGCGATCGTCTTTGCTTCCGTTCCAACGAAGCCGAGACACATTATGCCCACTACGCTCGCAAGAAGGTAAAGGGAGGCCGCAAAGTGAACTTGGCTGAGTTAGCCTTGTTCAATGTGGAGAGAGCATTTGGTGATATGGGATGGCTCCCTGTCATCACTTATGACACATGTACCTATCCTGATTTGGTACGCCAGTTCTACTGTAATTTCCAGGTGGTGGGAGATTACAATGATGTGGAGAGGGGTGATGAGCTGTGCATCACGAGCTACGTCAAGGGAGTTGACATCTCATTTGATTATCGACAGCTGGCCGACTTACTGGGCATTTCCTATGCTGGCCCCATGGTGTTCTGTGCTCCTGGAGAGCTCCAGTTCTTCTCTCTACAGATAAGGGCTGAGATTGATAGTCAGCTCATCTGACCTGATCGCTGGTAGATGAGAGCGTGTTATCTGCGTTCAGATCTACGGGTATACTGTGAGATCATTCAGCATAACCTGATACCGCAGATTGGTCATTATGAGAGGATCTCCCAGCTAACCCAGTATCTCTTATATTGTATATGCACTAGGCAGTCTGTATGCTTTCCATACATCATTATGCGTACCATGATCAGTGCTACGTTGTCCAGTCACACTGGAAACCTTCCTTACAGAAGCATGATCACTACCTTGCTTACCTGCCTGGGGGTTGACTTAGTGGATGAGAAGATTTCGGAAAAAACCTTCTCATTGCCTCTGGATTGGGAGGCTATTTGCAAGATGGGCATGAGGGATGCCCAGGTCAGTGATGAGGAGAGGAACGCGATGGTGCGCCCTCGCACTCGAGTGGAGATAGCTGATGCTGAGGCTGCAGCAGCAGCCGTTGGAGTAGGGGTTCCTGGGGATGATGACGATCGACTGTACATGGATGTAGATGCCATACCCCCTCCTTCACCTACTCATGCTACTGGAGCTGGTCCGTCTTCTTCAGCTGGTCCATCGCACAAGGCTGGTCCTTCGTATACTCTATCTGATGACATGATGAGGATATTATACGAGATACGAGAGGCTCAGCGTATGTCTGACTTGAGGATGGGAGAGCTTATAGAGGCTTAGCGTATGATTGACCAGAGGGTGGTTGATCTCACAACTAGTCTCTAGACGAGCCAGACTCAGATAGCCTAGTTGACCAGGGTCTACGCTGAGGACTATGATAGAGACCGGGAGGCACCATCTCCCCCAGCACCTCCAGCTTCTTGATGCACTCCATTTATTTTTCTTTTTGTACTTCAGAGTAACTGTCCGGACTATGGATTGTACTATGTTTGATCATTTATATATATCTAGACGTTTGTTCTTCCTTTTTGGTTGTATATCACTTTGTTTCTCATTTAATTGACGCATTATTCTCTTTCAGTTTAGTCTCAAACAACACAGATGCTTATGGTGTGTTATTAATATGTCTTTTATATTTTTATCCTATCTAAGTTCACACCCTTTTGTGGAAGTATATGGTTTCACAGGTAAAGCCTGAGATGCTCTGATACCAAGTTGTCACACCCCAAATTCTGCACCATTCAGACGGTGTGATGAGCCGCTATAAACCAATGATTCAACCAGGATCTCTAGTAGGCGGTATCCATTAAAAATAAAACCACGCACATCCACAATCATAATCAGAATAAATACATAATAGTGGAAGTCTTATAGTAAATGAACTAAGCATTCTAAATGTAATAATCATAATTAAAATATCAAATTATTGTTGTATCAACTGAGACATAACTAAATAAAATATCAATTACATCTTTTATAAATTCAAATAAAATCCTAATAGAACACGCATGAGTTGCACTCGCATGAGGGGTCATGCGTATCCTCTAAGTCTTCAGCCTCCATTGCAGCAACGCGTGCATACACCGAGTTATTTATATAATCTGCAACTGTGGAACCTGCATCATCAACTAAAAATATTCAACGTCGAGAGGATGAGCACACATCATGGCTCAGTGAGCAAACAAAACAATGCATCAAACATATGCATGCATTCAATTCATATCTTTGGTCTGATAAATAAGTTTACAATGTGCTATAGAAAGGGTTGGAGGTCAAAGGTCACCCTTATTGACCCCTCCTCTATACACGAGTGTGTAAAGCCGCCCAAAGGTCACGCTTATTGTCGTCCCACATGCATCCATCATGAACATTGTACAACAAAGGTTAACGCTTATTACTGTACAATGCCATACCAACACGTAAGCCCTTGCTGACGAGGGCTTGCAAACCGGGCTCACAGCTAAACAATCCTAATGCCAAACAGTGTATCCAAGGCCTCACCCTAGTATCCCTCAATACGTTCATAGAGATAGAGCTAGGGTCTGGTGACCAGGATGAACCATAGTGTCACGTCCCGCCCTGATACCCTACGACGTATTAGTTCCGCTAAGGTAATGGCGATACGACGATGTTTAGTGGACAAGACTTGAGTTAGAGATAGAGCTAGAGTCTGGTGACCAGGATGAACCACAGTGTCACGTCCTCCCCCTGATACTCGCTCACATCAAGCACACCAATCATACACATACATTTACATGCCTATTCCTATCATCATCATCATCATCATGTTATAAACAATAACTAAATATGCATGAATAGTAATAATAGAAATATTGGATGACATGTTGAATGTACATAACAAGCATACACTCATAGAATCAATCATGGCATTGGACTCAAAATAAAACAGTTTATTATTAACCAATTAGTTTAGGTCTTGTTCCCTCACCTTTACTTGATCGTAGGTCCTCTTTTGAGCATTAAGAATCAACTATATATCGATATTATATCACTAGAAAACCTAACCAAGTCGATAGAATTTAATTAGAATTAATTTAGAATTTAAAAAGCATGCTGCTAACTGGGGGTCGATGCTAGGGTCAGAGGTTTGATAGACCCTGGGTGCGACCACCCCTATTCTAGACTTCTCGAATACTGGGGGTCAATGATAAGGGTCTGGTAGGGTCGATTGGCATCGACCCCCCATGCGACCCCCTGTGGGTTTTGTCAATTTTTCATCCTACAGTCCATTCTTCATGTTTGGGGTCCAATTGCTTGCTTCTACAGTCCATTCCACACATGTTCTATGGCCTAGAACCATAGTTCATTCACCTATATAGCTTTCATGACTGCTCCCATGGTTTTCCATTAAAACCTAACCATGGGTGGATGATTTGGGTTTCTCCTAGATCATTCCCTCTTCTTTAACTATTCTAAGGTCTGTAGAATTACATGGAGATAGTATCCATACCTGAGAATTAGGCTTGTTTCTCTGAAGCCTTCTCCTTGATCTTCTTCTCCACTTTCCTTCTTTTCTCTTTCTTTTCTCCTTCTCTTCTCTTTCTCTCAGCCCCATTAGGGTTCTAAAAAGGAGTGAAAGAGGCTTAGGGGCGTCCAATTTATAGAGTAGAAACTCCCAAAATAAGTCCCATTGAGATTAGGAAGGAATCCCATTGAAATTAGGAAAGTTTCCTAAGTTTCAGTTCGTGCTGTTTTTACAGATTACCGGGGGTCGGTGATCCCGTCGACCCCTGGTCTATAAACTGTCCGACCCCCGGTATAAAGCTGGGGGTCTGACTTTTATACTGGGGGGTCCGACCCTCCCTTGCTGGGTATGTGACCCTCCCCCTAATTTTAGTGTTTTTGGGTCAGTTTAATACCTGAGATCGTGATCTCCTTCACGCACTTGATCCGTTTGGTTCGGCCATAATGGGTAGACCTAGTTCAAGGTGGTAAGACCGGGTTAGTTTGATACGGGTCTTACAAGCCTGGAGAGGTTAGCCAAGCAATATGTGGATAACATTGTCAGATTACATGGAGTACCTAAAAGCATTGTGCCCGATAGAGACCTACGCTTTACTTCAAAGTTTTGGGAAGGATTGCAAAAGGCTATGGGTACAACATTGAAGTTCAGTACTGCATTCCATCCTCAGACAGACAGACAGTCGGAGTGTACTATTCAGATTTTAGAAGACATGCTTCGAGCTTGTGTTATTGATTTTAAGGATCATGGGACGAGAAACTACCATTGATTGAGTTTGCCTATAATAATAGCTATCAGGCTACTATACAGATGTCACCCTATGAAGCACTATATGGTAGGATGTGTCGAACTCCTCTGTTTTGGAATGAAGTTGGAGAACAGAGCATCGTTGGACTAGAGTTTGTTGAAGAGACTTGTTGAGTAGTCGACATTATGAAGGAAAGATTTAGAACAACTCCGAATCGTCAGAAACAGTATGCGGATACTCGACGTCGAGACCTTGAATTTGTCATAGGTGATAAGGTATTCTTGAGAGTATCATCTATGCGGGGTTTAAAATGATTTGCACAGAAAGGGAAGCTAAGTCTGAGATATGTCGGGCCACATGAGAATTTAGCTAAACGTAGAAGAGTGGCTTATCAGTTAGCACTACCACCATATATGTCAAGTGTGCATGATGTATTTTATATCTCATTATTAAAGAAGTACATCAGAGATCCAACGCACATTTTGACAGCAGATCCACCAGATCTAACTGATGATTTGACATTCGAAGTAGCACCAACTGAAATCACTAGCCGAAAGGTTCAACATCTACACAATCGTGACATATACTATGTTAAAGTCACCTGGAGGAGTCGAGATATAGAAGAGATCACATGGAAAGAAGAGAATGCTATGCGAAAGCAATATCCTCATCAATTCGACTTGGAAGGTATGTGCAAATTTCGAAGATGAAATTTTTAACAAGAGGGGGGGTTTTAAGACTCGTATCGAACTAACCGGTCTTACCACCTTGTACCAGGGCTACCTATCATGGTTGAGCCGAGTAGACCAAGTGCGTGAAGAAACCACAAGACCAACTATGAAGTTTAACCCAAAAATAGTCAAATATGAGGGTAGGGTCGCATGCCTAAACAGGTATGATCGACCCCACCTTAAAAAATTCCAACACATGACTTTTTAGTCGTGGGGCCGCACGACTAGAAAAACATAGGGTCGACGGATTCTGTGACCCTACATGCGACCCTATGATAGCAGATAGAATCTAAAAATTTGGAAACCTTCCTAATGCAAACGGGGTCTTTTCTAAACTCATTGGGACTTATTATGGAGGGTTTCCCTCTATAAATAGGTCGTTCCTTAGCCTCTTTCACTCCTTTAGAACCCTAATTGAAATTGAGAGCAAGAGAAAGAGAAGGAACAGAAGAAGAGAAGAAAACATGAAGAAGAAGACTAAGGAAGAGGAGGAAGTTTAGAGAAACCTTTAAATTAAGGTATGAACCTAATTCCCTACTTGAATAAGAGAGCCTAGAATAGTTATGAAGAACATAGGATTAGAAAAAGCCCAAATCATCCATCCATGGATAATTTCCAAGGGATTCAATGGAGGAAATCATTATGGACAATGAATGGTGTATAAATTGTAGTTTTGAGCCATAGAACAATCATGGAATGGACCATGATAGTAAGCCAAAGGATCCAAACATGAAGGGATGGACTTTAAAATGAAAGGTAGACTTAGAACACGTGTGGTCGCATGTAGGGTCGAATGATATCTGACCCTACGAGACCATATGATCGACCACATACCCTCGGGAAGTCCCAGGGCGGGTGTGGTCGCACATAGGGTCGAATGGTATCCAACCCCACCTGCAACCCTACACCCTGGGGTCGTAGAAACTGCTACCCTAGGTGCTACCCTACTTGCGACCCTACAGGTTCTGTTAGTTTAAACATGTTGGAACTAATTTTAATTAAAATCTATCGACTTGTTAGGTCTTTATAGTGGTTTAAAAGTGAATTATAAAGCTTGAATCAGGATCTATTAGCAATCAAAGGTGAGGGAACAAGACCTAAACCAATTGGCTAATAATAAATTATTTTCGTTTATTGAGTCCAATACCATGAATGATTCTATGCTTGTATGATTGTAATGTGCATATCACATGTCATCCACTATTCTTGTTATTATTGTACATGCATATTTAATTTTATTTATTATAACATGATGATGATGATGATGCTAGGAATAGGCATGTGTGTGGTTAGTGTACTTGATGCGAGTGGAGCATCAGGGGGAGGACATGACACTGTGGTTCATCCTGGTCACCAGACTCTAGCTCTATCTTTACTCAAGTCTTGTCTACTAACATCGTTGTATCACCATTACTTTAGCAGAACTATTATGTCGTAGGGCATCAGGGGAGGTGGTCTCGGACCATGTAGTCTCTGACTCTGCCAGGGGGCCTTAGCTCTATCTCTATTGACATATTGAGGGATGTTGGGGTGAGGCCTTGGATACATTGTTTGACATTAGGATTGGTTAGTTACGAGCCTAGTTGGCAAGCCCTCGCCAATAGGGGCATACGTGTTGGTATAGGTAGAGCATCAGGGGAAGTGTGATCCGGTGCGGTCCTATGCACTTTAGCTCTATATCTATTCCATGGTGGGTGCATGTGGGGGCGGAAATGGTGTTTGATCCATTGGGCTATTCCACACATTCGTGTATAGAGGTGCGGTGGCCACCTATCCTTTCTATTGCACATTGCATACCTATGAACCAGACTAAAGTTATGAATTGAATGCATGCATATGTTTGTTGCATTGTTTTGTTTCCTCACTATGCCATGATGTGTGCTCACCCTTTTCAAATTTAAATATTTGAGTTGATGATGCAGGTACGACAGTAGAAGATTATATGAATGCTCCAACATACGGGCATGTGGCGGCAATGGAGGCAGAAGTGATGATGGAGTCGCATAATTCATCATGCGAGTGCAACTCCTGTGTTTTTTATTAGATTTTGTTTAAGTTATACAGACAATGTAATTGATTTAATTATTTTAATTTATGACTTAATCCTTTTAGGAGATAATTGGATAAATTATTTACTTTATCATAGCTAGACTCTCAGTTGATTTAATATTAAAGACTTCCGCTATTGTGTATTTATTATGATTTTTGGTTGTGGATGTGTATGGTTTAAGCAAATGGACACAATCCATTCGAGATCTTGGTTGAACCGTTGATTTATTAGCGGTTCATCATACCATTCTGAATAGTACGGGATTGGGGTGTGACAAGTGTCATACCCCAATTCTGGTCTAACCAGAATTGTGTGATGAACCGCTAAATAACCAACAGTTCAACCAGGATCTCAAATAGGCTATCCCCGCGTTATCCAAACTTACACACATCAATAATCATAATCAGAGTAAATACACAATAATGGAAATCTTGTAAATAAATGAACTGAGAATCTATGTGATACTAAAATTTAAATAACAATTTATTCTGTATCAACCGAGACATAAGTAAATATCAATACAAGTCTTTAATAAATCCAAATAAAGAAACCTATAAAATGTCTAATCAAATACACACGAGTTGCACTCGCAAGAGGAGTCGTGTGTATCCTCTTCAGCTCCAGCTTCTATTGCTGCCATGTTTCCGTACGCAGACGCATTCATGTAGTCTTCAACGGTATAACCTGCATCATCAACTAAAAATATTCGACGTCGAGGGGTGAGCACACATCACGGCTCAGTGAGTAGCCAAAACAATGCAACAATACATATGCATGCAAAAAGTCAATTTATATCTTTGGTCCGGTTTAAAGTTTGCAGTATGCAATAGAAAGGTTTAGGTAGCCAAAGGTCGCATTTATTGACTCCGCCTCTATACACGAGTGTGTGATGTTACCCGAAGATCACGTTTATCGTCAACTCACATGCACCTAACCATGAACATTATATAACAAAGGTTACGTTTATTGCTATATAGTGCCATACCAACACGTAAGCCCCTGTTGGCGAGGGCTGCAAACTGGGCTCGCAACTAACCAATCCTAATGCCAAACAGTGTATCCAAGGCCTCACCCGAGCATCCCTCAAAATGTCCATAGAGATAGAGCTAAGGCCCCCCGGTAGAGTCAGAGACTACAAGGACCGAGACCACCTCCCCTGATACTCTACGACATAATAGTTCTGCTAAAGTAATGGCAATACGATGATGCCAATGCACAAGACTTGAGTTAGAGATAGAGCTAAAGTGCTGAGACCCGCCAAAGGTTAATGTTTATTGACGTTCTCATCACACCTCCCCTGATATTCGCTCGCATCAAGTACACCAACCACACACATACAATCACATGCCTATTCCTATCATCATCATCATCATGTTATAAACAATAAAGTAAATATGCATGAACAAGTAATAGAAATATTGGATGGCATGTGGTATGCACATTACAAACATATTCGCATAGAATCAAACATAGCATAGGACTCAAGAAATAGAAAACAGTTTATTATTAACCAATTTAGTTTGGGGTTAAGGTTCCTCACCTTAGCTTGCTATAAGATACTTTTCCAAGCTTTAAAATCACCTTTACAATGTTATTATATTGCTAGAAGACCTAACAAAGTCGATAGAATTTAATTAGAATTAATTCCAGATTTAAAAACTACTCTGTTAACTGAGGGTCGGAGGTAGGGTCGATGCTAAGATCGATGGGTCTATCGACCCTTCCCTCTTTCTGGACTTCCCGAATGCTGAGGGTCGATGGTCAGGAATACCTAGGTCGGATGGTCATCTGCCCTGGGTGCGACCCTTGGTGCACTTTGGTCCAATTCCCTCTTTTAATCCATTCCTCGTGTTTGGGATCCTATGGCTTGCTCCTACATTCCATTCTACAATCATTCCATGGTCTGAAACCATGTATAACCCACCTAGATAGCTTTCACGCATTCTTCTATGGTTTTCCATGGAAACCTAACCATAGGTTGATGGTTTGGGTTTCTCCGAGATCACACTCTCAAACATTACTAACCTAAGGTCTATAGAAACTCATGGAATTAGTATCCATACCTGAGAAGATTACTTTTTCTCTGAAAATCTTCTCCTTTTTGCTAAGTTCTCTTGCTTGCCTCTCTTCTTCCTCTTTTCCTTCTCCTCTCTTTCTCTTAATTCAATTAGGGTTGTGAAAGGAGTGAAAGTGGCTTAGGGACGTCCTTTAAATAGAGTAGGAACATCCTAAATAAGTCCCTTTGAGATTTGGAAAGAATCCCAATCGAAAAATATAAAAATTTCCTAATTTCTATATTCGGCAGAATCCGAGGGTCGATGGGAGGGTCGATGATCCCGTCGACCCTAGGGTCTTAAGCTGTCCGACCCTCCCTCCAAAACCGTGGGTCTGAATTTTTGTTTTGGGGTATGCGACCCTTCCCCTAATTTAATTGTTTTTGGGTCGATTTGATACCTGGGATCTCGCTCTCCTTGACACCCTTGGTCCATTTGACTCGACCATGACGGGTAAACCTGGTTCAAGGTGGTAAGACCGGGTTAGATTGACACGGGTCTTACAACAAGGGTAGATTCAAATGGCTTAAATATGGGGACCTTAACTTAAAATTCTTCCATGCATAAGCAAAGGGGTGAAGACATAGGAACCTAATCAAACTTTTGCACAGGGAGGATGGCTCGGTAATGGATAGACATAATGATATTAGGGATCACATTTTGAGTTAGTATGAGGAATTTCACAAGTGTGCATGTTCTACTTTACACAATTAATGCTTGGGGGTTATTCCTAACACTGTTACTATGGAAAAGAATTTTGATCAGGATAAATCACCAATAGATGAAGAAATCAAAAACGCTATTTTTGATATGAACCAATATAGCTCTTCGGGTCCGGATTGTTTTTCAGGTAAATTTTATTGTACTTTATGGGGATATTGTGGGAAGGGATGTTTGTGCTACTATTCGATATTAATTTACTTTAAGAAGGATGCCAAATGGGGTAAACAATAATCACATTACATTAATCCCGAAGAAGGAGGGGCCATTAAAAGTAATAGATTACAGACCAATTTGTATTGGTAATTTTGCTTATAAGATTATCCCAAAAATCTTAGCAAGTAGATTGGGAATGTTTGTGGGTAAATGTATCTCTTCTGAATAAGGTGCATTTGTTGATGGCAGAGTAATTCATGAAAATGTAGGTTTAGCCACTGCACTAGTATTAGTTATGCATAGGAAAACAAAAAAAGGCAATATTGCTTTGAAACTAGATGTGAAGAAAGTGTATGATACACTTGAATGGGAGTTTTTATTAACTGTTTTAAAGCTTCTCTGATGTATTTGTTAACAAAGTTTTGTCTTTTTTTGCAATCAGCTAAATTATCTGTTATGATTAATGGAGGCTCGGTTGGCTTTTTCGGTGTTGGGAAAGGACTCAAACAGGGGGATCTTTTATATCCTATTCTTTTTGTGCTTGTAGAGGAAGTGCTTTGTAGAAATTTAAACATTATAATAGATAAGGAGATTATGGAACCCGTGTTTCATGGAAGATGTATGGTTGCCCCAACCCACCTTATGTTTGCTGATGAAATCTTCATCTTTATGAAGGCATCATTACGATCCTGTATATACTTGAAGGAGTTTCTTAATCTGTACGCAGCTTTTGGTGGCCAGAAAATTAGTCCTAAAAAGGGTAAAGTGTATTTTACTTCAGATGTGAATCATAGTAGGCATCATAAGATGATTGATGTCTTGTATTTTGTAGAAGGACATTTTCCAACAAATTACCTGGGGGGTCCCTTTATTTAAAGGAAGAATCAGAAAATCATAATTTAATCCTCTTCTGGATAAATTTAAAAAGAAGTTTGCTGCATGGAAAGGTAAGCAGTGGTCTTATGTTGGTCATGTTGAATTAGTTAAATCAGTACTTTCGAGTGCCTTTATTCAATTATTCCGTGTATATAAATGGCTTCATTCTCTTCTTAAAATTGTAGAATTTTGGATGAGAAATTTTAGTTGGTCTGGTGATCTAGACAAAAGGAAAACTATTGTGGTTAAGTAGGACACTATGTGTCTCCCTAAAAAGGAGGGAGGGTTAAGGATAAGAAGACTTTGTCCTTTGAATGACACTTTATTACGTAAGATGGTGTAGAAGATCAAGAATGATAGTTTTGCCTATTTAAATTTCGTGACTGGGAATTACTGTAAAAGGAGGGGGATATTTGAATTCCACATTGTGTTTTCCCTATCTGGACTAGCTTAAAGAGGGTATGGGATTAGACCCCAAAGCATACAAGGTGGTTAGTTGGTGATGGGACAAAGATCAACTTATGGACTTGTAAGACCCGCATTCTACTAACTTGTTCTAACCATGTCGTCCCAGGTCTTCCCATCATTTCTGGACCAAGTGGACCGAGCGTGTGAAGATAGATCACAAACCAGGTATGATAATCGAGTTAAAAATACTAAAAACGTACCTAAGGTCGCATGCGTGGGTAAGGTATGGTCAACCATAAGGAAGGGAACCAAAAATTTCAAATCCAGAACCCCACGGTCGATGATTTTGACCCTACGGTTGACGATTTATGCGACCATATGATCGACCGTGAGAACCCAGATTAGACTCTGAGTTTTGGAAACTTTCCTAAACTAAAGGGATTGTTTTCCTAAATAAAAGAGGACTCTATATGAAGAGTTTTCCTCTATATAAAGGATGTCCCCCAGCCCTTTTTCACTCTTTTAGAACATTAGTAAACCCTAGAGAAAGAGAAGGAAGAAAAGGAATAGAAGGAGAAAAAGAAAAAGCTAAGAAGAAGAAATTACTGAGAAGAGATTGGCTCTCTATTACAGGCAAAGGTATGAAACGAATCTCTGGAGATGTAAACTCTAAGGAATAAGACTTCTATGGAAGATAAGCAATATCAACCTATTACGATTTATGTGATTTCCTTGAGAAAATCCCAAGGAGAACCATGAGGAGTGAATTTGATGATTAGGGTTGATAAAAAATTACTAATGATGGCCATAGGATTCCCTTAGAATAAACCTCATTGAAGAACAGAAGAATTGATCCAAGAACTCGAATTTCATGTAGACTGTGACCAGAATTCTCAAGATCGCAGCTACGGTAGACCATAGCATGACCAGTATGACCAGAGGATCGACCATAAGCATTTGGAAAGATTTCAAAAATTATATGATGGCACCTACGATCACACCATATGCGACAGTAGGGTATCGACCATTGACAGTAAGGTTGACACAGCATGAGACCATAGGACTAATTAGACACCTATCAATGCTCTGTTTTGATTTTTGACTACTGTAACATGTCACATATAAACCCTAACTTAAATGATCTTTTAGGTTGGTAAATCAATTCAAAGAGAATTTCAAGGCTCGGAAGGACATCGAGTATTGCTCACAGGTGAGGGAACAATACCTAAACTAATTGGATAATAACAAACTATTTATTTTTATTAAGTCCAATGCCATGATTGATTCTATGCTTGTATGCTTGTAATGTGCATCTCACATGTCATCCAATATTCCTACTATTACGGTTCATGCATATTTAATTTTGTTTATTATAACATGATGATGATGATGATGCTGGGAATAGGCATGTGATGTATGTGTGTGGTTGGTGTGTTGGATGCGGGTGGAGCATCAGGGGGAGGACGTGGCATGGTGGTCTTCCACTTCGTCACCAGACTCTAGCTCTATCTATACTTATGTATTTCCCACTAACATCATTGTATCACCATTACCTTAGTAGAACTATTACGTGGTAGGGAATCAGGGGAGGTGGTCTCGGATTGTGTGGTCTCTGACTCTGTCGGGGAGCCTTAGCTCTATCTCTATAGACGAATTGAGGGATGCTCGGGTGAGGCCTTGGATACACTGTTTTTGTCACACCCCAATTCTGCTCCAACTAGAATGGTGTGATGAACCGTCAATAAGCCAACGGTTCAACCAGGATCTCACAATAGGCTATCCCACATATGATAAACCAAAACACATCCAACATTAATCAGAGGTAATAAAATAAATAGCGGAAGTCTTACAGATAATGAACAAAGGTTTAATCATGATAAATAATTAATATTTCATTTATTTCTAAGTAACCAAAACATAATTTCACACATATTACAATATCTAAATACGAAAACTAAACACTAAACGTATCCATCGCTGAAACCCTCGCTTAACGAATCATGTTCGTCATCCATAGCTTGCTCATTCATAGCCTCCGCCAGTTCATATGTTGGCGTGTAGACAAAATCATTAATCATAGTACCTGCAACATTAGAAACTAAATAGAATTGCGCGCGCGAGGGGCAGCTCTCCAACTTAAGCTCAGTGAGTAAACAAAACAATGCAACATTACATATGCATCCAATCAATTCAAATCTTTGGTCTGGTTTAAAGTTTGCAATGCGCAATAGAAAGGTTTAGGTGGTCAAAGGTTAACATTTATTGACCCCGCCTCTATACACAGGGTGTGGAAGTCCGCCCAAAGGTTAACGTTTATTGTCGTCCCCATCCACCCTACCATAACATTGTACAACAAAGGTTAACGTTTATTGCTGTACAGTGCCATACCAACACGTAAGCTGATGCGTGTCGAGCGCTCAAATTAAATTACCTTACTTTGAAACGTAGATAGTAGCAGTAAGATTCGAACCCACAAGGATTGTATGATCAAGATTTAAATGTTTAATTAACCTAAAGAGAGAAAAAAAACAAATGAAAATAAAATAAGACTCAGAAAGTAACCAATTGTTGTACTAAAACAGATTCTGATTAATCTTATTAGCACAACTTCATTGACTATTCTATGTATGGAGAGGGGTATGTTTGTAGTAGAAAAGAACAATAATTAATTATCTAAAATGCAAGAATAAAGAGCAAGGTAATACAAATATCAAAGATTAAACAATAAGAGAAAATTTCGGTCAAAAGGATACTTACACCATCTTCATAAACTTGTTCATTGACATAAAGGATAATCAATTCCAATTGAATAATCAATCAAGAAAATTAGGACTAGGCCTAAAATCCTTCATCTTTCTTTAAGATTGGTCTATTAAAAGATAGCTTATTAATAGCACCCTTACTCTTAAATCAATCTCAAGACTAGGCTCTCGATTTGATTCAGGAATAACAATAACAATTGGAAAGATGATTGAAATTAAACGTTAAGCACACACCAGCGTGGTTTAGTTATTTTAATCTGATTTCTTCTAGAAATATAACATTAACTTGTCCATTAACATCAATCCCCATTGCCACTGACATAGAATCAATTGATAGCAATTCAATTCTAATATAACAATTGATTAAATAAATAAATCAATTAGTAGTACTCCTAATCAACCCATTCATCAATCATTATACACATAAATTGGAAGAAAAACAAATATTTAATTAAAAATCAATAAATAAAAACAAGTCTCACAAGTTTACAATGATGGCTTCAGCTCCGTCTAACCAAAGATAAGAAAGTTAGCCACACATGACTTCTTCAAAAATACAAAAGAAAGAGAGTTGTTCTTCAGTCATTGTCTTCTTTCTCAATCACTCTTGAATGCTCTTTACATAGGCTTTACATTGTTTAAATAGCCAAAATACAAGACTAAAATTGGTATGCCTAGATTTGACAACCTTATTACATGGAAATAAAAATTAAACAAAACCTTCATTCCTAGATTAGATGAAAATCATTCCATTATTAAATAATTGTCACCCCCAAATCTACCAAATTTTGTAAGATTCAATAGTTATGTATATTCTCCTCAAGATACCCAAAAATCAATCAAGGCCTTCCAATAGTGAACCTTCCGTGTATAGCAACCTTCCTTTTCTGGTTTAGATTTGGATCAATTTTCCAGATTAGATTTTAAAACCACATTTGGAAGCCCAAACGAACTCTTTCCATGTCAAAATCCTACATGAAATTCAAAACGTTATTATTAAGAGTGCTAGAATTTTCATCTTTTATTAATTAATTAACAAGATTTCTAAAATATATCAAACTCATAAAATAAATTCTATTAAGCTCAATAAGGTATAAAACACCCTAAAAATCATAATGCAAAAGGAATAAAAAAAATATAAAATTATACACTTATCATAAGCCCCTGCTGGAGAGGGCTTGCAAACTGGGCTCGCAAGTAACTAATCCTAATGCTAAACAGTATATCCAAGGCCTCACCCCAGCATCCCTCAGAACGTCCATAGAGATAGAGCTAAGGCCCCCCGGTAGAGTTAGAGACTACAAGGACCGAGACCACCTCCCCTGATACTCTACGACATAATAGTTCTGCTAAGGTAATGGCGATACGACGATGCTAATGCACAAGACATGAGTTAAAGATAGAGCTAAAGTGCTGAGACCCTCCAAAGGTTAACGTTTATTGACGTCCCCATCACACCTCCCCTGATACTCGCTCGCATCAAGTACACCAACCACACACATACATTCACATGCATATTCCTATCATCATCATCACCATCATGTTATAAACAATAAAATAAATATGCATGAACAAATAATAGAAATATTGGATGACATGTTGAATGCACATACAAGCATACATGCATAGAATCAATATGGCATTGGACTTAAGAAATAAAAACAGTTTGTTATTAATCAATTAGTTGGAGTCATGTTTCCTCACCTTTGCTTGCTAGTAGATCCACTTTCAAGCCTTAAGAATCACCTTTATATCAATATTTTATCGCTAGAAGACCTAACAAAGTCGATAGAATTTAATTAGAATGTATTTTAATTTTACAATTTGCTATTAACTGGGGGTAGCAGGACGGGTCGTAGGTAGGGTAGCAGTATACTGCGACCCCCTGTAGTAGGGTCGATGCCAGGGTCGGAGGTTCCATCGACCCTGGGTGCGACCACCCCTTTTCTGGATTTCTCGAACACTGGGGGTCGATGCTAGGGTCGGAAGTTCCATCGACCCTAGGTGTGACCTCCCATGGTTTGAGTCAAAAATATCAAATTTCGTCCATTCTTTCATGTTTGGGTCCTATGGCTTCCTTCTATAGTCCATTCCATACATGTTCTATGGTTCAAAACTCCAAGTTACTCACTTTTCATAGTTTTTCATGATTTCCATTGGAATTCATCCATGGATGGATGGTATTAGGGTTTCTCCTAACCTAACTTCATCATAATCTATTCTAAGCTTTCAATTCAGATGGGGATTAAGGTTCATACCTTCTATAGTCTGAGTTTCCAAGATATCTCTGAACTTCTTCTTTTTTCTTAGCCTTTTCTTCAAGTTTTCCTTCTCTTCTTCTCTTCCTTCTCTTCTCTCTCTCAATCCAATTAGGGTTGTAAAAGGAGTGAAAGAGGCTTAGGGACGTCCTATTTATAGAGTAAAACCTCCCAAAATAAGTCGCATTGAGTTTAGGAAAGGTTCCAATCGAAATTAGGAAAGTTTCCTAATTTTCGGTTCGGGCTGTTTTTATCGAGTATCGGGGGTCGATGGTGGGGGTCGATGGGGGGGTCGGACCTGCCTGTTAAGGCATGCGACCCTACCCTCATTTTGACTATTTTTGAGTAAAATTTCATATTGGGTCTTGGGTTTCTTCACACACATGGTCCACTTGGCTCGACCATGATATGTAGACGGGTCACGACACGAACTGTAAGGTTAGACCAGGTTCATGGCATGTAGGTCTTACAACTCCACCACCCTTAAAAGAAATTTCCTCGTTAAATTTGAACGTACGGATCTTACAACCCCCCCATCCTTAAAATAAATTTTGTCCTCAAAATGGACAAAATTTGAATTTAGGTGGAAATTCTATTTCAGCGTTGCATCTTCTTCTTTCCATGCCATCTTCTCTACGTCTTGTCTTCGCCAGATTATCTTCATATAATAATTATCCTAGTTTTTGAGATGTTGTACCTTCCAACTAGTGAACTAGGCTGGTACCACTTCAATAGTTAAATCTTCTATGTAATCCAGTGATTCCATGGTCAATACCTTTGATATGGATCTCCAATGTACTTCTTCAATAGAGACACACGAATTACATCATGCACACTAGACATGGATAGCGGTAATGCTAATTGATATGCAACTTTTCAATGTCTCTCCAAAGTTTATAAAATCCGACACATATATGGAATACAACTTTCCCTTATCGTTGAATTGTTTTAAACCATGCATAAGTGATATCTCCAAAAACACTTTGTCACTTATGGGGAACTCAAGGTCTTGGTGTCTCTCCTGACAATCCTGAGCTGTCTTAGCCCTTTTTTTTCCTTATCTGCCCCTCGACAGTTTTCTACAATCGACTTAGGTCTTAAAACTCTTCATTCACTAACTTCATTCCAAAATAGAGGAATTTGACATTTCTATCGTATCATGCTTCATAGGTAATATTTACATGGTAGCTTAATAGCAACTTCAATTCACGGTACCTTCTCAACTCAAGTTCCTTGAAATCAATTTTACAAGCTCGGAGCATATCTCTTAGGATCTGTATATTCTGCTTCGACTGTTTGTCGATTTGAGGTAAAGTGCAATACTAAACTTCAATTTTGTCCCCATTATTTTCTGTAGATCCTCCCAAAACTTTGAGATAAGGCATAGGCCTCTGACCGACACTAAGCTCTCATGCATACCATTCAATCTGGCAATATTATCATATAGCTTATTTAGCCACTCCAAAGCATACCGAGGTCGTATAGCAATGGAATGATCTATTTTCATCAACAATCACCCTAACTTCATCAATCGATCAGATAATCAGTGGCAAATTAGTGACATAATTCATTGTAATGAAATTCCCCTTTCACACTGGCTCCGATATTTTTTATTGTAAGCCATGGTGGTCTTTGTCTTTCAGCTTTTACTTGCTGGTAATTTAGACACTGGAACACGCACTAAACCACATTTGTTATCTCTTCAGGTCATGATACATATTGGTACTCCAGGATGTCCTGAATATGGAGTACAATGGGCTCTTATCCTTATCCTCTTCATGATATCCGAGTCTTTACCTTCATGTATTCAGAGTCTACCTTTGTATCTGAGTACCGTCTCCGCATCCAAAGTAAGTCAGGGTTAGGTTTTTCTTTCTCTAAATCTTCTTGTACCGTTCTTATATACAGATATAACAAAATTACTACTTTTTCTTCATCCCTAAGTTCTCTCTCAATTGGATCATCACGAGTTTCTATTATATGTTACTCTTCTTCCAAATCTGAATCTGTTGCTGCGGAATATAAGGCAGCATTTATACTGGGTCCTTCTTCGAACTTCATAATTCCCTTTTTACTTAAGGCCTTAGCTACTACATTAGCCTTGTTCGGGTGACATTGAATATCACAGTCTTAATCTTTCAAGTATTCCTAACCATCTCCTTATCCTCATGTTCAACTCTTTCTAATGAAGAGATAAATAAAACACTTGTAATCCGATCTAATCTAAAATTCTTCTCCGTTAAATAATGTCTCCAAGTCTTGATTGCATGAATCACAATTGTTTACTCCAATCATGAGTTGGGTAACTCTTCTCATGATCTTTCAGTTTTCTTAAAGCATATGAAATCGCTTATTTACCTTACATCAACCCACATCCCTGATCCAATCCGAAAGCTCCGATGGATAGGGTAAAAGGTTTCCCTGGTGCCGGAACGATCATGATTGGAGCTGATATCAATCTTACTTTAGAATCTGAAAATATTCTTCACCCTTGTCAATCAAATTAAACTCCTCTCCCTTCCTGGTTATCTTGGTAAGAGATTTTGCGATCTTAGAGTGGTCCTCCAAAACCGTCAGTAATAACCAGCTAAACCCAAGAAACTTCTGATCTTTGCAATACTCTTTAGGGGTTTCTTACCATATGATTACCTCTATCTTAATAGGGTCCACTTTAGTCCCTTTTTATGATGCTACGTGATCTAAGAAGATCATTTTGTTTAATCATGTCTCATATTTCTTGGACTTGGCATAAAGCATTTCCCTTTTCAATTGTTGTGGAGCTACTTCATGATCCGTTGTATGAGTTGCTTCATTTATGGAATAAATCAAAATATCATCTATGAAAACTATGACCAACGTGTCCAACATGTCATGAAACACCCAGTTCATCAGCTCCATAAAAGATGTAAGGGCATTGGTTAATCCAAACATCATAATTGAGAACTCATAATTGGCCAATCCCGATTCTAAAAGCTATCTTCGAGATATCGCTGTCCAAATTCTTCAGCTGATGATATCTTGATCGAAGATCAACCTTAGAAAATACCTTTGCTCCTTGCAACTAGTTAAACAAGTCATTGATCTGAGGTTGTAGATAATGATTCTTGATCGTGAGCTTGTTTAGTTCCCGGTAGTCTATACATAATCTGACACTACTGTCCTTCTTCTTCACGAGTTGGGTTGGCGCTCTCCGTGATGCAATACTTAGCTGATTAGAACCCTTGTCCAATAACTCTTGTAGTTGAGTCTCAATCCCTTCAACTCCGTAGGAGCTACTCTATAGGTGCCTTTGACACAAGTATTGTCCTTGGTAACAAGTCGATGACGAACTCGATCGCACGATCAGGTGGTAACCCGGTAAGTCTACTAGAAACGCATCAGTGAATTTACGCATCACCTCAATATCTTCCATCTGTGGTACTTCTTTGGTAACGTGTACCGCAGATACCATATATCCAACTTCTTTCTCTTCAAAGCATCTCTTCGCCTTTAGTGTAGAGAGGATCAGCTTTCACTTCCTAGGCAACATACTCCCAATGATACTAAATCATATGCCATTTTTATTCTTGAATGATAACCTCTTCTATGCACATAATCACTTGTAGAGTGTTGAGACAACCAGTCTATCCCTAAGATGACGTCAAAGTCTACCATCTCAAGTCTAATTAGGTTGTGTCCAAATTTCATCCATCCATATGATTTGGACATTATTCATAACACTCATCTAATACAACCTTTAGTCCAAAAGTGCTTGAACTAGCAAAATCTGATGTAAAGGCCTTAAGAGCTTGTCTAGTTCCTTCATCTCTTTTGATTTTTCAAAGACTATCATCAAAATCTCATATTGCACTCATTAGCTTGTATTTCTTTTATCCTTGTTGTTCTACCTTGCTCTCTCTTCCATATACCTCGAAAAATATCTTGTGATTGTTACTTCATATCCCAAGTCTATCTATAAGCATTAGGGTATATGCTTATAAATTCATTAATTCAGCCAAACTATTTTGGTCTTTACTTAATCATATCCCTCAACATTGGGCATAACTCAATTATCATTGTATTAAATCGAGTACTACTTATGCCATGACTTTATCCTGGTATCCACTCTTAAATTTGCCTTTAGGAATCTTCTACCTTGTCAAAATTCATACCGATATAACCATCTTTAACTCTACTTGAGTGCTATCTATTTCTTTACTAGCTACTCTTGATAGTTCTCATTTTTGCTCATGCACTCTTTTTATAGACATGACTCATATCCATCCATTTAGCAATCTCAAAATAGATTCTCCATTACTTTATCTGAGGTTCATTGGCCATAGTATTTAATCTGAATCCAATCCTCTTTCTTCCAATAATTCCATTATCACTAAACATCTTATCAATGGATGTCGAGAAATGTAAGAATCAGAATGTTTATCCAACACAATTCATTTCCTTCATTTAATTTAGTATGACGACAAACACTTTCTTTATCTAATGAACTTAAGTTTAAAAGATCAGGAGTAAACCTGTGGTAATCCAATCGGCATTAAAAGGTCACCAAGTTGCACGGTGGTCCAAATATATGAGAATATAGGTTTTACAACTCTTAATCTCATGATTACAGGTACTATTGAGTATATATAATACCATTGGTCAAGGCACTATAGGAATAAATCTGGAGAAAGATTTTGTACATCAGTAAATTAGGTAAAATCGAAAAGATGTATGTTCAACATGATTAAACATTTAACTGTTCATTCAGTTCATATCTCTGTTCATGTTGTTGATCATGAGAATGGTTCAGATTGGTATAATCAGGACTGATATTAAAGAAACAATATCTATAACTCCAATTGACAGGTTAAATCAAGAAGGTATCCTGTCAAGACACGAAAATTTAAAATCTTGTATGTGCATCCTCTATAATCATAAGAGTAAATCAATAATGCACCGCATCATATATAAACATATCTAGTTATATGGCCACAATTAGATTTGATCCTCTACTAAAAACGTTTAAGGCTTCGTCTTCAGAAAATATTCCTCAATCCTTGGTCGGGTCATTGCAACTATCCCATACATCGGTGGCTGATAAGGTTAAGCACCTTGATATACTGCTTGTTGTGCAACAAACTTCTACACTGGGGTATCCATTATTGGGACTTACTATTTGGTAGGCACTGTGTTATAGCTAACATGTGTTGGGGTACAGTGATGCTACCAATTGGTACCATACTTAGTTTGACTTGGAGGTATTGATGTGGCATCGGCAACTTGGATAGTGATTCACATAGCGACTTGCATAGTCGGTCTCATTTGTGGTTGCTCTTGTATTTTATTGGGCCAAGTTTATGATAACCATAACCAAGGTACATGGTAGTCCAGGTGGTTGGCTGGAGTGGTCTGGTTCTTTACCTCCTTTGATTCACTCTAATCTGATTATCATTATCTAGCATCTGCTCAGATGAGTTTTCATTACCCATTCTCGACCCTGATAGTGGTGGGGTCATGTTGCAACCTCTTCTTAATGCTCAGCGGGTAATGGATCAGCTTGTGGTGGATCTCACCCTGAGTCTCCATGTCACCCAGGAGTATAGTTACTCTTATTCTTAATGTATGGCCATTATTCTCTTATCTCTGTTGGATTTAGCCCGAGATCTTTTCCTTTATCTCTACAGGGGTTTTGGCATTACTAGCCATTTTTTTCTTCTCTCTCTGTCATACATCGAGTTTCACATCTTGTGAAATACCAACTCAGTATTCCAATCACTTTGTTGTACAGATGCTTCCTTCTTGCTACTGTACTATAACTATTGTATACTTAGGCAACTACCCAACTATAGATAATACCCTATACTATTTATGTATTAGGATAATTTTGGGTCTTCTCTTTCTGTTTGAGTGTATATATATGGTTCCACCTTTTATATGTACATTATCATCTTGTTCAATTTCTGTCTCAACCAACACAGGTGCTTATTGTGTGTTTGAAATAAAGATTTTAATTTATCCTAACTCAGTTCATGGACTCTAGTGGAAGTATTCAGGTTTCACGGGAAGGCCTGAGAGAGCTCTGATACTAAGTTGTCACACCCCAATTCTGCTCCAACCAGAATGGTGTGATGAACGGTCAATAAACCAACGATTCAACCAGGATCTCACAATAGGCTATCCCACATATGATAAACCAAAATATATTCCACATTAATCAGAGGTAATAAAATAAATAGCGGAAGTCTTACAGATAATGAACTGAGGTCTAATCATGATAAATAATTAATATTATATTTATTTCCAAGTAACCAAAACATAATTTAATACATATTACAATATCCAAATATGAAAACTAAACACTAAACGTTTCCATCGTTGAAACGCTCGCTTAACGAATCATGTTCGTCATCCACAGCTTGCTCACTCATAGCCTCCACCCATTCATATATTGGCATGTAGACAAAATCTTCAATCATAGTACCTGCAACATCAGAAACTAAAAAGAATTACGCGCGCGAGGGTCAGCTCTCCAACTTGAGCTCGGTGAGTAAACAAAACAATGCAACAATACATATGCATGCAATCAATTCATATCTTTGGTCTGCTTTAAAGTTTGCAATGTGCAATAGAAATGTTTAGGTGGTCAAAGGTTAATGTTTATTGACCCCGCCTCTATACACAGGGTGTGGAAGTCTGCCAAAGGTTAACGTTTATTGACGTCCCCATCACACCTCCCCTGATACTCGCTCGCATCAAGTACACCAACCACACACATACATTCACATGCCTATTCCTATCATCATCATCACCATCATGTTATAAACAATAAAGTAAATATGTATAAACAAATAATAGAAATATTGGATGACATGTTGAATACACATACAAGCATACACGCATAGAATCAATATGGCATTGGACTCAAGAAATAAAAATAGTTTGTTATTAATCAATTAGTTTAGAGTCCTGTTTCCTCACCTTTGCTTGCTAGTAGATCCTCTTTCAAGCCTTAAGAATCACCTTTATATCAATATTTTATCGCTAGAAGACCTAACAAAGTCGATAGAATTTAATTAAAATTTATTCTAATTTTTACAGTTTGCTGTTAACTGGGGGTAGCAGGACGGGTCGCAGGTAAGGTAGCAGTATACTACAACCCCCTGTAGTAGGGTCGATGCCAGGGTCGGAGGTTCCATCGACCCTGGGTCCGACCACCCCTTTTCTGGATTTCTCAAAAACTGGGGGTCGATGCTAGGGTCGGATGTTCCATCGACCCTAGGTGTGACCCCCTATGGTTTGAGTCAAAAATATCAAATTTCATCCATTCTTTCATGTTTAGGTCCTATGGCTTCCTTCTATAGTCCATTCCATACATGTTCTATGGTTCCAAACTCCAAGTTACTCACTTTTCATAGTTTTCCATGATTTTCATTGGAATTCATCCACGGATGGATGGTATTAAGGTTTCTCCTAACCTAACTTCATCATAATCTATTCTAAGCTTTCAATTCAGATGGGGATTAAGGTTTATACCTTCTGTAGTCTGAGTTTCCAAGATATCTCTGAACTTCTTCTTCTTCCTTAGCTTTTTCTTCATGTTTTCCTTCTCTTCTTCTCTTCCTTCTCTTCTCTCTCTCAATCCAATTAGGGTTGTAAAAGGAGTTAAAGAGGCTTAGGGACGTCCTATTTATAGAGTAAAACCTCCCAAAATAAGTCCCATTGAGTTTAGGAAAGATTCCAATCGAAATTAGGAAAGTTTCCTAATTTTCGGTTCGTGCTATTTTTACCCAGTACCGGGGGTCGATGGGGGGGTCAGACAATCCGAGACCCCCTGCGACCCCTGGTCACGGGTCAATGGTGGGGGTCGATGGGGGGGTCGGACCTGCTTGTTAAGGCATGCGACCCTACCCTCATTTTGACTATTTTTGAGTAAAATTTCATATGGGTCTTGGGTTTCTTCACACACTTGGTCCACTTGGCTCGACCATGATATGTAGATGGATCACGACACGAAATGTAAGGTTAGACCGGGTTCGTGGAGTGCGGGTCTTACAGTTTGGCATTAAGATTGGTTAGTTGCGAGCCCAGTTTGCAAGCCCTCGCCAATAGGGGCTTACGTATTGGTATGGGTAGGGCATCAGTGGAAGTGTTGGCGGTGTTTGATCTGGACACTTTAGCTCTATCTCTATTGCATGGTGGGTGCATGTGGGACGGCAATGGTGTTTGATCCATTGGGCTGATTCACACACTCGTGTATAGAGGTGCGGTAGCCACCAAACCTTTCTATAGCATATTGCAAACTTATAAACCAGGCCAAAGATATGAATTGAATGGATGGATATGTTTGTTGCATTGTTTTGTTTGCTCGCTGAGCTATGATGTGTGCTCACCCTTTCAACGTCGAATATTTTTAGTTGATGATACAGGTCCTACCGTTGAGGAGTATATGAATGTGCCGACATATGGACATGTTGCTGCGATGGACGTAGAAGCTGAAGAAGATTCACATCATTTATCATGCAAGTAAAACCAATATGTTTTTGCTTAAGTTTAATTATAATTTGAACATCAGATATGTAATTAATTATTTATTTTTATGTCTTGTGGCTTGAAGATAATTGGATTAAATACTTATTTATCACTATTAGACTCTCAGTTCATTATCTGTAAGACTTTCGCTTATTTGTTTATTACCTCTGATTAATAATGTAGAATGAGTGTTTGGTTTGATATGGTGGGTACGACCTATACGAGATCTTGGGTGAACCATTGATTTATAGGTGGTTCATCACACCATTCTGATTAGACCAGAATTGGGGTGTGACAACTTGGTATCAGAGCATCTCAGGTTCTACCCATTGACCTAACTACTTCTACATGAGTCATGGACTGAGTTAAGATAAAATTTAAAAGCTGTAATAAGGACACAACATAAGCACCTATGTTGTATGAGATATAAAGTAAGAAAGAGAATAATGCACATATGTAAAGGGAAAACCAATTATATACACACACACATATATATATATATATATATATATATATATATATATATATATATATATATATATATATATATATATATATATATATATATGCCAAATAAAAACAAGACAAATGTACATCCAATTCAGAATATAGTCCATAATCTGGAAATTTACTCTTTAGTATAAAAGGTAAAAAGATATAAATGGAAATCATGGAGCTGGAGGTGCTGAAGGTAGAGGTGCCTCATGATCTCTATCATAGTCCTCAGCATATACTCCCGCGAGCCAGGCCACCTGAGTCTTAGTCGCTCGGAGACTAGCCGTCAGATCCGCTACCTACTGGTCTGTTGAGCGTTGAGCATCTTGAAGCTCTCCTACTCATCAATCATTCATGCCCTGAGTCTCTTTAATCTTATGTAACAGCAATATCATGTCATCTGGTGGTGGATGTGAAGGGCCAGTTGAATGAGAAGTCCTTAAAGGGCCAGCTCCAGTAGAATGCTGTGGCGATGGAGGAGGGATGGCATCCACATCTATGTACATCCGATCATCATCCTCCTCTCATCACCCTTGTCTGCCTTTACTGCTACCTCTACTGTTGCTGCTGCTGCTGTCGCCTCTGCATCTGCCGCCACTACCGGAGTGAGAGGACGTCTCATAGCATTTCCCTCATCATCACTGACCTATATCTTTCTCATGCCCATCCTACTGATGGCCTCTCAATCAAGGTCAACTGAAAAGCTGTCGTCAAGGATCCTCTCATCCACTAGATCCACCTGTAGATGGGTGAGCAAGGTGGAGATCAGTCACCCATAGTGCAAGTTACCTCTTGAGTCAGGAAACGTAGCTCTGTGAATAGTTCGAAGAATAATATATGAAAGGTGGACAGGCTGCCTAGTGCAGATATAGAACAGCAGGTACTAAGTTAGCTATGAGATCATCTCGTAGTGTCCACCCTAGAGATTATGCTGGATAATCATACATTAGACCCGTGGCTCTGGATGCAGGTTGAGTGCTTTCATCTCCCAGTGGTCATCTCAAAGAATCAGATTATCTATTTCTCCACGCACCTATGTAGATAGAAACTGTGGCTCCCTGGGTGTACAGTAAACCAATCGACCATTGTTGGAAATGCCTAGGGGATTAACCAACTCTTGACATTTGAAAGAGATCAGAACCCCTTTCACCCAGCTGGTGATCCGAAGCTCTCTACCCCTGTCAACATCATCTAAGTCACGTTCTACCTGTAGGTGACAGTAGAACTGCTTGACCAAGTCCGGGCGAGTGGAATCCTCGTACAAGACCACTAGAAGCCAACACATGTCACCAAACGCCCTTTTCACATGAAACAGGGCTAAATGGGCCAGGTTCACACACCGACCCCCTTCAAGTTTCTTTCGATCAAACCAAGGATATTTCCCCTCTGCTTCAATGGACCTGAAGCGTCATAGGTCATGAACTCGAGGAACCTTAGTACGAACCATGATAATTGCAAGAGAAGAAAATAAGAAAACAAATTATATAAATTTCAAAATTTGACAGTATAACGATGTAAAATGGAAAAAGCCTCACTTTTCACCTAAACATTTGGGAAAGAGGGCTTACATAGGTCCCAAACTATCCTGCAAGGCTCATATAATCGAAAATTTAAACTTGGTAAGTCGAATTTGAAGAAATTTTGATAATTGGGAAAAACCCCAAAATTTAGGTCAAAAATGAGAATTTTCTACTAAACTAACCGATGAAACTCAAATTTTCTTGAGGGCTTTTATCCATTGGGTGACAAGAGCAAAAGCCCCCAATAAAAATTAAATTTTTACGATCAGAAAAATATTAATTAGAAGAAAACCCTACAAATAATAAAAACCCTAGGTATGAAAGCTTAAAACTGGAGAAAAGTAGAGAATATACCTCAAGGAATGGAGTGTCGGATGTTGATCGATGGAAAAATCACCAAGTTTATATGGTCAACACTGTAGCAACTCACTGGTGGCGAGTTGAGTAGTGACCGTAGGAGGAAGAAGGAGAATGAGTGGGAAATTTTTTGAAAAATAGGTTCAAAACCCTGATTTTGAACCATACGGTCGCACAATTCGACCAAATCCATCGACCGTATGATCAACCATAGGGTCTCGGTGAGTTGCCAGGGATTTGAAAGTCGCACCGATCGTAGGCCATCGACCGTATGAATGATTGTTGTCGGCATTTTGATTATGCTTGAACTTTTGCCTGTTGATTTTGTTTTTCTCTCGCCTTCTATTATGAGACTAACCCAATACTACCATCATATCTTGTCTTAGATGTACAGTCTTTCCAAGTACCATTAAACCAAGAGTTTAAATGGCTAGACACAGAGTATGTAGAAGGAGACAAAATGCTAACCCATCTCCACCACCTATGGAGACTAATGACAATGAGGGTCAACAAGGACAGGAAAGAAATATTGGAACTCAAAATGCTGCACCTCAAAATGTGTACACCCAAGCCAACCTAACCACCCTACCTGCACCACATATAGATTTGGCTACTGCGGTGAAGAATTTAGCACAACAATTACAGTAAATAAAGCAAGTGTAAGCCAACATGCAAGCTGCTATGGGAATCGCTTTCCCAGCTGCAAACACAACACCTCTACCTGCAGGACAAGCTAGTACTGCACCTGGTGGTAGCAACACTGTACCTCAAGCACCGCAAACACCAACAGTACAAGGCCAAGTGCAAAACCTAGAATCACCGCAAGGCGGGTATAACCAAGGAAATTATCAGTAACAACCGCCTATGTATAGACCATATGTACAGTATCAGCTTAATTACTCTAGACTGATCGAGCGTTTCCTGAAGTTGAAGCCAAAAGAATTTATAGGAAAGCCATCAGATCCGTTATGACCAGCTCACTGGATCGATGAGATGGAAAGAAACTTTATGATGATGACTATAAATGAAGAAGAGAAGGTATTATGTGCCACTTTTATGTTGAAAGGTGATGCACACCATGGTGGAAATCTACTCAGAGTTATCTGTTGACAAAGCACGACCAACTGACCTGGGCTATCTATAAAGAAGCTTTCTTCGAGAAGTATTTTTCCAGGGGTTTTAGAGATAAAATGAAAAAGGAGTTTCTGAGTCTGTGTCAGGGGTAGATGACTGTAGACACATATCAACAGCGTTATGAAGAACTATTTTTCTTTGCTTCCTCTAGCAAGTAGGAGGAAAATACCAAAACCCGAAGGTTCGTCATGGGACTTAGGGAAAGCATCCGTGAGCATGTATTGGGACTAAAAAAGAAGATTTATAATGAAGCTGTACAGATTGCTCGAGTACTGGAGTTGAGCCAAAGGGAAAGTTATTTTGCTCAGAACAGAGGTATTAAAAGGCCCAATGGAAACTCATACAATGGAGGAAACTTAAAGACCTTTAACCCCTTCCGTACTCAAGGCTTCAATGCTGCAGCCAAGACAACTCCGACAGCCCAACCTCAATAGAAGCAAAGTAATGCTGGAGTCAAATGCTTCAGTTGCGATCAAGTAGGCCATTATTCAAGAGAGTGTCCTAAGCAAAGGAAGCAGCTACAACAAGGAAAGGTTTATGCAGTTACATCTGAGGATGCTCCCACATCGCTTGATGTTGTCACAGGTATAACCTGAACTGTTCATTTTGTACTACCTTGTGTAAGCATTAGACTAAATTAAATTAAATCACAGGTATCATACTTATTAATGGCTTACCCGCCAAAGTACTCTTTGACTCTGGAGCTACTAATTCTTTTATATCTGTATCATTTGGAACGAAGTTAAATATACCCCTCAGACCTTTAGACTACAAACTACATGTATGATCACCTATGGGATTAGAAGTGGAACTAGACAAAGGTTCTGAACCATGTCTAGTTCTTAACGACGAGAAGATTTTGGATGCAACCTTAATTCAACTCGAGATGAAAGACTTTGACGTTATCTTGGGAATGGATTGGTTAGCTCGGTACTCTGCAAATTTATTATGTGTGGAAAAGAAACTTCCATTTAAAGACAAGGAAGGAGCAGTGTTTAGTTTTGTGGGAACCAAACTTCTCCGTAAGCGAAAACTCATTCTCTCTGCATTGAAGGCTAGAAAATGCTTCGAAAAAAGAGGAATTGGGTATCTAGTATCCATGGTCGACCTCACCAAGGAAGCACCACGAATGGAGGATATTGAAGTTGTGCGTAAATTTTTGGATGTAGTTCCTAAGGGACTACCAGGACTACCACCCGACCGACTGACAGAGTTCGTTATAGATCTTATGCCCGGAGTCGCACCAGTATTTAAAGCACCTTATCGAATGGCTCCTACTGAACTGAAGGAACTGAAGGTACAATTACAGGAATTACTGGACAAGGGTTATATTAGACCCAGTAAATCACCATGGGGAGCATCAATATTGTACGTGAAAAAGAAGGATGGTAGCATTCGACTGTGTATAGATTATCGAGAAATGAATAAGCTTAGAATCGAGAATCGATACCCGTTGCCTTAGATCGATGACTTGTTCTATAGTTGCAAGGTGCTGAAGTGTTCTCCAAAATTGATCTTCGGTCAGAATACCATCAGTTGAAGATTAAGAAAGGTGATATTCTGAAGACTGCATTCAGAACCAGATATGGACATTATGAATTTTTAGTCATGTCTTTTGGATTGACTAATGCACCCGTAACTTTGTTGAAACTCATGAATTGGGTATTCCATGATATCTTGGATACGTCAGTCATTGTATTTATTGATGATATGCTAGTCTACTACAAGGACAAAGAGACTCATATCACAAATATAAGAGCCGCTCTGTAGCGACTAAGAAAAGATAAGCTTTATGCAAAATTTACAAAGTGTGAGTTCTGGCTAAACGAAGTCGCTTTCTTAGGCCATGTTGTCACACCCCAATTTCATACTATTCAGAATGGTATGATGAACCGCTAATAAACCAACGGTTCAACCAGGATCTCAAATAGGCTGTGTCCGTTTAAATTAAACCATACACATCCACAACCATAATCAGAATAAATACACAATAGCGAAAGTCTTAATATTAAATGAACTGAGGAATCTAACTGTGATAATCACAAATAAAATATCAAATTATGTTATATCAACTGAGACATAAGTAAATAAAATATCAATTATATTTTCTTAATAATTCAAATAAAAATCTAATCGAAAACGCATGAGTTGCACTCGCATGAGGAGTCATGCGTCTCCACTAAGTCTTGACCCTCCATTGCAGCAACGTACCCGTACACAGAAGCATTTATATAATCTTCCAGAGTGGTACCTGCATCATCAACTAAAAATGTTCGACGTCGAAAGGAGGAGCACACATCACGGCTCAGTGAGCAAACAAAACAATACAACAAACATATGCATGCTTTCAATTCATATTTGTGGTCTAGTTTATCAGTTTGTAATGTGTTATAGAAAGGATTGGTGGCCACCTTATCTCTATACACGAGTGTGTGAAGCCGTCCAAAGGTTAACGTTTATTGTCGTCCCACATGCACCCGCCTTATCTCTATACACGAGTGTAGTTGTAAGACCCATGTCAATCTAACCCGGTCTTACCACCTTGAATCAGGTTTACCCATCATGGTCGAGTCAAGTGGACCAAGGGCATGATGGAGATCGAGATCCCAGGTATAAAATCGATCCAAAAATACTTAATTTTAGGGGAGGGTCGCATACCCAGCCAAGTAGGGTCGGACCTCCCAAAACAGAATGTCAGACCCTCAGATTTGAAGGGAGGGTCGGACAGCTTAAGACCCTAGGGTCGACGGGATCATCGACCCTCCCATTGACCCTCGGTTTCTGCTGAATATAGAAATTAGGAAATTTCCTAATTTTCGATTGGGATTCTTTCCAAATCTCAATGGGACTATTATAGGACATTACTACTCTATTTAAAGGACATCCCTAAGCCATTTTCACTCCTTTCACAACCCTAATTTAAATGGGAGAAAGAGAGAAAAAGGAAAAGAGGGAGAAAGGAGACAAGGAGGAAGACTTAGCAAAAAGGAGAAGAAATTCCAGAGAAAAGTAATCTTCTCAGGTATGGATACTAATTCCATGAGTTTCTACAGACCTTAGGTTAGATATGGTTGAGTGTAGGATTTCGGAGAAACCCAAACCATCCATTCATGGTTAGGTTTTCATGGAAAACCATAGGATGATGCATGAAAACTATTTAGATGGATTATACATGGTTCTAGACCATGGAATGACTATTGAATGAATGTAGGAAGCAAGCCATAGGACCCCAAACACGAAGAGTGGATTTAAAAGTGGAAATTGGACCAGAGTGCATCGAGGGTCGCACGGAGGGTCGATAGACCATTCGACCCTAGGTGTTTTTGACCATCGACCCTCAGCATTCGGGAAGTTTAGAATGAGGGGAGGGTCGATAGACCCATCGACCCTAGCATCGACCCTAGCATCGACCCTCAATTGACAGAATGGTTTTAAATTCCAAATTAATTCTAATTAAATTCTATCGACTTTGTTAGGTTTGCTAGCAATATAATAACGTTATAACGGTGATTCTAAAGCTTGGAAAAATATCTTTTAGCAAGCTAAGGTGAGGAACCTTAACTCCAAACTAAATTGGTTAATAATAAACTGTTTTCAATTTCTTGAGTCCTATGCTATGTTTGATTCTATGCGAATATGTTGTAATGTGCGTACAGCATGCCATCCAATATTTCTATTACTTGTTCATGCATATTTACTTTATTGTTTATAACATGATGATGATGATGATGATAGGAATAGGCATGTGCTTGTATGTGTGTGGTTGATGTGCTTGATGTGAGCGAGTATCAGGGGAGGTGTGATGAGAACGTCAATAAACATTAACCTTTGGCGGGTCTCAACACTTTAGCTCTGTCTCTAACTCAAGTCTTGTGCATTGACATCGTCGTATCGCCATTACCTTAGCAGAACTATTATGTCGTAGAGTATCAGGGGAGGTGGTCTCGGTCCTTGTAGTCTCTGACTCTACTGGGGGGCCTTAGCTCTATCTCTATGGGTATTCTGAGGGTGCTGGGGTGAGGCCTTGGATACACTGTTTGGCATTAGGATTGGTTAGTAGCGAGCCCAGTTTGCAAGCCCTCGCAAATAGGGGCTTACGTGTTAGTATAGCATTATATAGCAATAAACGTTAACCTTTGTTGTATAATGTTATGGTAGGGTGGATGGGGACGACGATATACGTTAACCTTCGGGTGGGCTTCCACACCATGTGTATAGAGACGGTGTCAATAAATGTTAACCTTTGATCACCCAACCTTTCTATTGCGCATTGCAAACTATAAACCAGACCAAAGATATAAATTGACTTTTTGCATGCATATGTATTGTTGCATTGTTTTGGCTACTCACTGAGCCGTGTTGTGTGCTCACCCCTCGACGTCGAATATTTTTTTAGTTGATGATGTAGGTTACACAGTCGAAGATTATATGAACGCGTCTGCGTACGGGAATATAGCAGCAATGGACGCTGGAGCTGAAGATGATACACACGACTCCTCTTGCGAGTGCAACTCGTGTGTATTTGATTAGATATTTTTATAGGTTTCTTTATTTGGATTTATTAAAGACTTGTATTGATATTTACTTATGTCTCGGTTGATACAGAATAATTTTCTATTAAATTATTAATATCATCTTAGTTCTCAGTTCATTTATTTATAAGATTTCCGCTATTGTATATTTACTCTGATTATGATTGTGGATGCTTGTAAGTTTGGATAACGCGGGGATAGCCTATTAGAGATCCTGGTTGAACCGTTGGTTATTTAGCGGTTCATCACACCATTCTGAACAGTGCAGAATTGGGGTGTGACAACTTGGTATCAGAGCTTCTCAGGCTTTGCCCGCCGAACTGACACGCATTCAAGACCATTGTGAACTGAGATAGGATAAATTAAAAAGCTTTAATACAAACACACTGTAAGCACAAGTGATGATTGAAACCGAATTAAAAAGAGAATAATGCATCTATTAAAGGGAAAACCAGTTACATACAATGAGTGAGAGAAACAAAACGTATATACATCGCTAAAGCAGAGTACAGTCCACAACCCGGACAGTTACTCTGTAGTACAAGAAAAGTAAAGTACAAATCAGGAAGCTGGAGGCGAAGGAGGAGGCGGTGCCTCACGGTCTCTGTCATAGTCCTCGGCATAGGCCCTAGTCAACCATGCCACTTGGGTCTGAGTCACCTGCAGACTAGCTGTGAGATCAGCCACCCTCTGATCAGTCCGGCGCTGGGCGTCTAGGAGCTCCCCTATCCTCAGATCCGATGCGCGCTGAGCCTCTCTAATCTCGTGAAACATACTCAGCACGTCATCAGCTGGTGGGCGTGAAGGACCAGCCCCATGAGAAGGACCGGTCTCCGGTACCGAAGCCGCCGTAGCAGAAGTACCAGCCCTATCCGCATGTGTGGGTGATGGCGGTCATCATCGACTAGATCCCTACGAGCCCTAGTAGCAGCCTCAGCATCAGGCATCTCAACCCGAGTGTGAGGGCGCACCAGCGCCTTCCTCTCCTCATCGCTAACCTCCGCATCTCGCAGCCCCATCTTGCAGATAGCCTCCCAATCTAGAGGCGACGAGAAGGTCTTCTCCTGGATCTTCTCATCTACCAGATCCACCCCCAGACGGGTCAGTAGCACTGTAATCATGCGTCCATAGGGTAGATTACCCCTATGATCGGACAATGTGGCACTAATCATCGTCCGCATGATGATGTAAGGAAGGCGCGACCAGGCCGGCGAATGCGGATGCGTAGATCAAGAACCGAGTCAGTCGAGAGACCCTCTCATAATGCCCACTCTGCGGGATCAGATTATGCTAGATAATCTTGCAGAAGACCCGTGGAGCTGGACGCAAGTAGCAACCTCTCATCTCGCCATCTATCGGGACCGGAGCAACCGGTTGTCGATCTCGCCCTCATCTCCAACTCAACAAGCGTGGCTCTCCCGACGCACAGTACACCATAGGGCCATCATAGGTAATGCCCAACAGATTGGCCAGCTGCCGATAATCAAAGGAGATGTGCACCCCCTTGACATAGCTGGTCATGCGCAACTCCTGGCCGTGCTCAACGTCATTGTAATTCCCCACCACCTGGAGATTACAATAGAACTGGCGTACCAAGTCGGGACATGTGCATGCATCGTATATGATGACAGGGAGCCACCCCATATCACCAAATGCTCCCTCTACATTGAACAAGGCTAGCTCAGCCAAGTTCACCATGCGACCCCCTTCCACTTTCTTACGGGCATAGTCAGCATACTGTGCCTCGGCTTCATTCAAACGGAAGCGAAGTGGATCACGCAATCTTGGCACTTTGGCACCGGCAATCACCGAAAGGAATTATGTCTGGCCGTAGAGTTACCCGACAGACCCGAAACACAGTCCCACCACCACCACCAGTAGGGGAGACTAGTCAAGAGGATAACCATGCATCGGAAAACCCAGAACCGGTAAATCCCACAAATTTGCCACCTCCACCACCGGAGCTAGCAACTGTGGTTATGAATCTGGCACAACAGCTACAGCAAATGCAACACGCACAAGCTCAAATGCAGGTTGCAATGGGAGTTATGTTTCAAGCCACTCGGGCCGCAACCATGCACCTTGGGCAAGCTAGTGCAGCACCAGGTGGGTAATCACCCGAGTCAACGAGACACCTCAACAACTGGCTGCACCAATTCCAATGCAAGTCCCGAAGCAGCCCAAGGGAACTATCGTATCGACCCCCTATGTTTGGGGCATACCAAAATCAAGCTGGATCACTCCCGATTAGTGGAGAGATTTTTGAAGATGAAACCTAAGGAATTCAACGGCAAGCCGTCGATTCACTCGTGGCCAGCACATCGGATAGACGAAATGGAAAGGAACTTCCTTATGATGACTATTACCGAGGAAGAGAAAGTACTATGCGCCACCTTCATGCTCAAAGGCGACGCACACCATTGGTGGAAATCTACAGAGACGTATTTATTGACCAAGCACGCCCTACTGACATGGGTTATATATAAAGAAGCATTATTCAAGAAGTATTTCCTAAGAAGCTTCAGAGATTCAATGGAGAAGGAATTTTTGAGTCTGTACCAGGGGCAGATGTCCGTAGACTCGTATCAACAGCGCTATGAGGAGCTGTTTTTCTTCGCACCGGCTAGCATGCAAGAAGAAGATACAAAAACCCGTAGGTTCGTCGCGGGACTAAGAGGAAGCATAAGAGAAAATGTTCTGGGCTTAGAGAAGAAAATCTACAACGAAGCTGTCCAGATTGCTCGAGTGATCGAATCGAGCCAGAAGGAGAGTTATTTCTCCCAGAACAGAGGCATCAAGAGACCAGCCGGAAACTCCTACAACGGAGGCAATAATAGGACGTATAAACCTTTTCGTCCTCAAAATTTTGCTACTGCACCAAAGTCTACTTCTGCAGCTCAACCACAGCCAAAGCCAAATTCCGAAGCCCCGAAGTGTTATAATTGCAACCAACCAGGGCATATGGCATGAGAATGTCCAAAACCCAAGAAGCAGTTACATCAAGGACGGGTATATGCTGTTACATCAGAGGATGCAGCCGCATTGCCCGATGTGGTCACAGGTGTGACCTAAACTTTTAAGATTATAATTTCATTGATTGAGCATGTAGATTAAGTAAAAATGGATCACAGGTATTGTACCTATCAATGGCGTACCAGCCAGAGTACTCTTTGATTCAAGAGCTACGCATTCATTTATATCTGTGTCGTTTGGAAAGAAGACCAATTTACCCATCAAAACATTAGACTACAAGTTACTTGTATGGTCACCGATGGGATTAGAAGTGGAATTAGAGAAAGGTTATGGGCCATGTCCAGTTTTCATTGGCGAGAAAACCTTGGATGCAACTTTAATACAACTTGAGATGGTAGACTTCGATGTCATCTTGGGAATGGACTGGTTAGCTCGACATTCTACAAATCTGTTATGTACCGAGAAGAAGCTAACGTTCAAAGACAAAGAAGGATCAGAATTTAGTTTGTCGGGAACCAAACTTCCCAGAAGACGCAAGCTCATACTCTCAGCATTAAAGGCTAAGAAGTGCCTTGAAAAGGGAGCCGTCGGATATCTAGTATCAGTGGTCGACCTAACCAAGGACGCGCCATGAATGGAAGATATTGACGTCGTGCGGGATTACCCAGATGTATTTCCAGAGGAACTACCCGGATTACCGCCCGACCGTGTCACGGAGTTTGTAATAGACCTGATACTTGGAGCCGCACCGGTATCAAAAGCACCGTTTAGAATGGCTCCTACTGAATTGAAGGAATTAAAAGTGCAATTACAAGAACTGCTAGATAAGGGTTATATTATACCCAGTATATCTCCATGGGGAGCACCAGTGCTGTTCGTAAAGAAGAAGGATGGTAGTGTTCGAGTATGTATCGACTATCGAGAATTGAATAAGCTGACAATCAAGAATCGATATCCACTACCCAGGATCGATGACTTGTTCGATCAGTTACAAGGAGCGAAGGTATTTTCAAAGGTCGATCTTCGATCAGGCTATCATCAGCTGAAGATTAAAGAAGGTGACATTCCGAAGACAGCTTTTAGGACAAGATACGGACATTATGAGTTCTTAGTGATGTCCTTCGGATTAACTAATGCACCGGCAACATTCATGGAACTTATGAACCGAGTTTTCCATGATATGTTGGATACGTCGGTTATAGTATTTATTGATGACATATTGGTATACTCCAAAGACAAGGAAACCCATGTCAAGAACCTAAACGCAGCCCTACAACGTTTAAGGAAAGAGAAGTTATACGCCAAATTTTTGAAGTGTGAGTTTTGGCTAAGTGAAGTCGCCTTTCTAGGCCATGTAGTATCCGCAAAAGGAATCAAAGTGGACCCCAGTAAGATCGAGGCTATTGTGAAGTGGGAAGCACCAAAGAGTGTTTCAGAAATTAAAAGTTTTCTGGGTCTAGCTGTTATCGGAGATTCGTAGAAGACTATTCTCGGATTGCCATACCTCTCAACAGTCTGACCAAGAAAGGAGAAAAATTTATATGGACGGATAAGTGTGAAAAGAGTTTTCAAACACTAAAGACCAGATTGATATCCGCCCCAATTTTGACCATTCCCGTTCCAGGACAAACATTTACCTTATACACTGATGCATCGAGATTGGGACTAGGATGTGTGCTTATGCAAGGAGAGCAAGTAGTTGCGTATGCCTCGAGATAGTTGAAGGTACATGAGAAAAATTACCCCACTCATGATTTGGAGTTAGCGGCAGTAGTACATGTTGTCAAGATATGGAGACACTACCTATACGGGGAGAAATTTCAGATTAAGTCGGACCATAAAAGTCTTACTTATCTATTTAATCAGAAGGAGTTGAATATGAGACAAAGGAGATGGCTGGAACTATTGAAAGACTATGATTGTGATATTTAGTATCGTTTGGGAAAAGCGAACGTGGTAGCGGATGCATTGAGCAGAAAAGCAATGATAAAATCTCAAGGAGAAGTTAGCATGACTGCAGCAATGTATACCAACGGAATGGTGTTTAATCACGGCAACAAACAATATGTGATAGATACAACGGATGAATCAGCTAGCCAAGGGTTTATTCATTGATTTTCAAATATGTTCGCGGCATTGAAGATTATACCGGATATAGTGGACGAAGTGAAGACAGCTATCAAAGCAGATCCTTATCTGAGAACAGTACAAGAAGATATTGAGAAAGGTAGGACCAACCCTGAGTTCACCTTGGATAACGAGAATGTACTGAAATATAAAGGGAGAATATGTGTACCTGAAACAGAAAGTATGGACATTAGACACCGACTGATGAAGGAAGCCCATACCACCATCTACTCGATACATCTTGGAAGCACAAAAATGTATCATGATCTAAAGAAACTGTATTGGTGGAGGGGAATGAAGGCAGATGTAGCCAAGTTCGTGTCTCAATGCCTAAATTATCAGAAGGTAAAGGTGGAACGACAAAGACCCGCAGGACTATTACAGCCATTACCAGAACCAGCATGGAAATGGGACTGCATCACTATGGACTTCGTCACAGGACTACCATTGACTCTTCGAGTAGTTGACGCAGTTTGGGTGATTGTGGACCGTCTGACTAAGACAACTCGCTTTATACCGATACGACCCCAGTATACACTGGAAAGGTTAGCAAAGCTGTATGTGGATAATATTGTTCGGTTACACGGTGTACCAGAAAGTATTGTGTCCGATAGAGATCCATGATTTACTTCCAAATTTTGGGAAGGACTGCAAAAGGCTATGGGTACAACATTGAAGTTCAGTACTGCATTCCACCCACAGACAGATGGATAGTTGGAGCGTACAATCTAGATTCTAGAAGATATGCTACGAGCATGTGTGATTGATTTCAAAGGATCATAGGACGAAAAGTTACCATTGATCTAGTTCGCTTACAATAACAGCTATCAGGCTACTATACAGATGTCACCTTATGAAGCACTGTATGGCAGGAAGTGTCGAACTCCCTTGTTTTGGAATGAAGTTGGAGAACGTAGTATTGTTGGACCAGAATTTGTTGAAGAGACTTGTCGAGTGGTCGACATCATCAAGGAGAGAGTGAAAACAGCTCAGAACCGTCAGAAGCAATATGCAGATACTCGACGAAGAGATCTAGAGTTCGCCGTAGGTGATAAAGTATTTTTGAAAGTATCGCCTATGAGAGGATTGAAGAGATTCGGACAGAAAGGAAAATTAAGTCCAAGATATGTCAGACCATATGAAATTATAGCTAAGCGTGGAAAAGTATCTTATCAATTGGCATTACCACCATCTATGTCAAGTGTGCACGACGTATTTTACATTTCTCTATTGAATAAGTATGTCAAGGATTCGACACACGTGTTGACAGTAGATTTTCTAGAATTGACTGATGATTTGACATTTGAAGTAACACCAATGGAAATCACTAGTCAAAAGGTTCAACGTCTACGCAACAGAGATATCTACTATGTTAAGGTCACATGGAAAAGTAGAGACATGGAAGAGATTACATGGGAAGAAGAGAATGCTATGCGAAAGCAGTACCCACACTTATTTGATTCAGAAGGTACGTACAATTTCGAGGATGAAATTTTTATAAGTTGGGGGGAGTTGTAAGACCCGTGTCAATCTAACCCGGTCTTACCACCTTGAATCAGGTTTACCCATCATGGTCGAGTCAAGTGGACCAAGGGCGTGATGGAGATCGCGATCCCAGGTATAAAATCGACCCAAAAACACTTAATTTTAGGGGAGGGTCGCATACCCAGCCAAGTAGGGTCGGACCTCCCAAAACAGAATGTCAGACCCTCAGATTTAAAGGGAGGGTCGGACAGCTTAAGACCCTAGGGTCGACGGGATCATCGACCCTCCCATCGACCCTCGGTTTCTGCCAAATATAGAAATTAGGAAATTTCCTAATTTTCGATTGAGATTCTTTCCAAATCTCAATGGGACTATTACAGGACATTACTACTCTATTTAAAGGACATCCCTAAGCCATTTTCACTCCTTTAACAACCCTAATTGAATTGGGAGAAAGAGAGAAGAAGGAAAAGAGGAAGAAAGGAGACAAGGAGGAAGACTTAGCAAAAAGGAGAAGAAATTCCAGAGAAAAGTAATCTTCTCAGGTATGGATACTAATTCCATGAGTTTCTACAGACCTTAGGTTAGATATGGTTGAGTGTAGGATTTTGGAGAAACCCAAACCATCCATTCATGGTTAGGTTTTCATGGAAAACCATAGGATGATGCATGAAAACTATTTAGATGGATTATACATGGTTCTAGACCATGGAATGACTATTGAATGAATGTAGAGGAAGCAAGCCATAGTACCCCAAACACGAAGAGTGGATTTAAAAGTGGAAATTGGACCAGAGTGCATCAAGGGTCGCACCGAGGGTCGATAGACCATCCGACCCTAGGTGTTTCTGACCATCGACCCTCAGCATTCGGGAAGTTCAGAATGAGGGGAGGGTTGATAGACCCATCGACCCTAGCATCGACCCTAGCATCGACCCTCAGTTGACAGAATGGTTTTAAATTCTGAATTAATTCTAATTAAATTCTATCGACTTTGTTAGGTTTGCTAGAAATATAATAACGTTATAACGGTGATTCTAAAGCTTGGAAAAATATCTTTTAGCAAGCTATGGTGAGGAACCTTAACTCCAAACTAAATTGGTTAATAATAAACTGTTTTCAATTTCTTGAGTCCTATGCTATGTTTGATTCTATGCGAATATGTTGTAATGTGCATACAACATGCCATCCAATATTTCTATTACTTGTTCATGCATATTTACTTTATTGTTTATAACATGATGATGATGATGATGATAGGAATAGGCATGTGCTTGTATGTGTGTGGTTGATGTGCTTGATGTGAGCGAGTATCAGGGGAGGTGTGATGAGAACATCAATAAACGTTAACCTTTGGCGGGTTTCAGCACTTTAGCTCTATCTCTAACTCAAGTCTTGTGCATTGACATCGTCGTATCGCCATTACCTTAGCAGAACTATTATGTCGTAGAGTATCAGGGGAGGTGGTCTCGGTCCTTTTAGTCTCGACTCTACCGGGGGCCTTAGCTCTATCTCTATGGGCATTCCCGAGGGGATCTTGGGGTGAGGCCTTGGATACACTGTTTGGCATTAGGATTGGTTAGTAGCGAGCCCAGTTTGCAAGCCCTCGCTAACAGGGGCTTACGTGTTAGTATAGCATTATATAGCAATAAACGTTAACCTTTGTTGTATAATGTTATGGTAGGGTGGATGGGGACGACGATAAACGTTAACCTTCGGGCGGGCTTCCACACCCTGTGTATAGAGGCGGTGTCAATAAACGTTAACCTTTGATCACCCAACCTTTCTATTGCGCATTGCAAACTATAAACCAGACCAAAGATATAAATTGACTTTTTGCATGCATATGTATTGTTGCATTGTTTTGGCTACTCACTGAGCCGTGTTCTGTGCTCACCCCTTGACATCGAATATTTTTTTTAGTTGATGATGTAGGTTACACAGTCGAAGATTATATGAACGCGTCTGCGTTCGGGAATATAGCAGCAATGGACGCTGGAGCTGAAGATGATACACACGACTCCTCTTGCGAGTGCAACTCGTGTGTATTTGATTAAATATTTTTTTAGGTTTTTTTATTTGGATTTATTAAAGACTTGTATTGATATTTACTTATGTCTCGGTTGATAGAGAATAATTTTTTATTAAATTATTAATATCATCTTAGTTCTCAGTTCATTTATTTATAAGATTTCCGCTATTGTGTATTTACTCTGATTATGATTGTGGATGCGTGTAAGTTTAGATAACGCGGGGATAGCCTATTAGAGATCCTGGTTGAACCGTTGGTTATTTAGCGGTTCATCACACCATTCTGAACAGTGCAGAATTGGGGTGTGACAGTAGATCATCTTTCAAGCTTTAAGAATCACTTTTATATCAATAGGAAAACCTAACAAGTCGATAGATTTTAGTTAGAAGTCATTCCGACGCTTTTAGGCTTACGGTTAAGCGAGGTTCACAGGGTGGGTCGCTGGTAGGGTCGTAGTTTACTGCGACCCCCAGGGTAGGGTCGATGCCAGGGTCGGATGTTCCAACGACCATGAGTGCGACCACCCCCTTCCTGGACTTCGCGTATGCCGGGGGTCGATCCTGTGGTCTAGTAGGGTCGATTCCCAATCGACCCCATGTCCGACCCCCCGTGGTTTGAGTCAAGAATTTCATCCTACAGTCCATTCCTTCATGTTTGGGTCCTATGGCTTATTTTCACAATCCATTCTATGCTTGTTCTATGGCTTAGAACTCTAGGTTTCTTCTTTACTTTGCCTACCATGATTTCCTCTATTGATTTCATTGAAATCCTCCCATGGATGTTTGATATGGGATTTTCCTAGACCATACACTCTTCATGAACTATTCTAAGGTCTTAGATCATCAATGGAAATGTACCCATACCTTAGATTTTGCTGAGATTCAGAGGTTTCTCTGAATTCTTCACTTTAGTCTTCTTCTCTAACTTTCCTTCTCTTCTTCTTCTCTTCTCTTTCTCTCACTTTCCATTAGGGTTCAAAAGGAGTGAAAGAGGCTTAGGGACATCCTATTTATAGAGTAGAATCTCCTAAAATATGTCACATTGAGATTAAAAAGGAATCCTATTGAAATTTGGAAAGTTTCCTATTTGCGGTTTCTGTCAACAAAGAGGGGGTGGATGAGGGGGTCGGAGATCCCGTTGACCCTCAGTTCTAAGTTGTCCGACCCCCAGTTAAAATATCAGGGGTCTGACTTCTTAATGAGGGGGGGTCGACCCTGCCTATATGGGTATGCGACCCTTCCCTCTATTTTACTGTTTTTGGGTCAGTTTAGTACCTAGTTTCTCCATTTCCTTCACGCACTTGGCCCATTTGGCTCAACCGTGATAGATAGACCTAATACAAGGTGGTAAGACCGGTTAGTTCGATACGGGTCTTACAACTCCCCCCTACTTATAAAAATTTTGTCCTCAAAATTGTACATATCTTCATAGTTGAATAGATGAGGGTATTGCTTTCGCATAGCATTCTCTTCTTCCCATGTGATTTCTTCTATTTCTCTGCTTCACCAGGTGACTTTGACATAATAAATGTTATGGTTGCATAGTCGTTGCACCTTTTGGCTAGTGATTTCAGTTGGTGTTACTTCAAATGTCAAAGCATCAGTCAAATCAGGTAGATCTACTGTCAAAACATGGGGACGATCTCTGACATATTTCTTCAATAAGGAGATATGAAATACATCATGCACACTTGACATAGATGTTGGTAGTGCTAACTGGTAAGCCACTTTTCCACGTTTAGCTAGAATCTCATATGGTCCGACATATCTCGGACTTAATTTCCCTTTCTATCCAAATCATTTCAATCCTCGGATAGGTGACACTTTGAGGATTACCTTATCACCTACGGCCAATTGAAGGTCTCGGCGTCTAGTATCTGCATATTGCTTCTGACAAAATTGAGCCGTTCTTACTCGTTCCTTGATAATTTCGACTACTCGACATGTCTCTTCACAAATTCCGGTTCCACAATACTACGTTCTCCAACTTCATTCCCAAACAAAGGAGTTCGACACTTCCTGCCATACAGTGCTTCATAGGGTGACATCTCTATAGTAGCCTGATAGCTATTGTTGTAAGAGAACTCAATCAGTGGTAACTTTTCATCCCATGATCCTTTAAAATCAATTACACAAGCTCGGAGCATGTCTTTTAGAATCTGAATGGTGCGGTCCGATTGTCCGTCTGTCTGAGGATGGAATGCAGTACTGAACTTGAATGTTGTACCCATAGCCTTCTACAATCCTTCCCAAAACTTTAAAGTAAAATGTGGATCTCCATCTAACACAATGCTTTCAGGTACACCGTGTAATCTGACAATGTTATCCACATACAACTTAGCTAACCTTTTCAGTGTATACTAAGGTTGTATAGCTATAAATCGAGCCGTTTTAGTCAGTCGGTCTACAATCACCCAAATTGCGTTAACTACTCGGGGAGTCAATGGTAATCCTGTGACGAAGTCCATAGTGATGCAGTCCCATTTCCATGATGGTTTCGGTAATGGCTATAACAGTCCTTCTGGTCTTTTTCGTTCAGCTTTCACCTTTTGACAATTTAGGCATTGAGACACAAACTTGGCTATATCTGCTTTCATTCTTCTCCACTAATATAAATTCTTTAGGTCATGATTCATTTTTTTACTTCCAAGGTGTATCAAATAGGCGGTGGTATGGGCTTCCTTCATTAGTCGGTGTCTAATCTCCAAATTTTTTGTTTCAGGTACACCTATTCTTCCTTTGTACTTCAGTACCCTTTCATCATCTAAGGTGAACTCAGAAGTAGTCCTACCTTTTTCGATGTCATCTTGTACCGTTCTTAGATAAGGGTCTAATTTAACCGCTGTTTTCACTTCATCAAGTATATCGGGTACAATCTTCAATGTGGCGAACATATTTGTAAACCGATGGATAAATCCTTGGTTGGTTGATTCACCCGGTGCATCTATCACAAACTGCTCGTTACCATAATTGAATACTTTTCCGATAGTACACAGTGCAGCAGTGGTGCTATCCTCCCCTTGAGATTCATGTACTACTGCCGCTAATTCCAAATCATTAGTGGGATAGTTCTTCTCATGTGTCTTAAATTATCTTGAGGCATAAGCAATTACTTGTTCTCCTTGCATAAGTACACATCCTAATCCCAGTCCTGATGCATCAGTGTACAAAATAAATGACTGTCCTGGAATCGGATTGGTCAAGATTGGAGCTGATATCAATCTAGCCTTTAATGTTTGGAAACTCTTCTCGCATTTATCAGTCCAAACAAACTTCTCGCCCTTCTTAGTCAAATTAGTGAGAGGTACGACAATTTGGGAATAGTCCTCCACAAATCGTCGATAATACCCAGCTAGACCTAAGAAACTTCTAATTTCTGCAATGCTCTTCGGTTCCCACTTTACAATAGCTTCGATCTTGCTATGATCCACTTTAATTCCTTCAACGGATACAACATGGCCTAGAAAAGAGACTTCCTCTAGCCAAAACTCACACTTTGTAAATTTGGCTTAGAGCTTCTCCTTCCGTAATCGCTGCAGAGCGGCGTTTAGGTTCTCTATATGAGTTTCCTTGTCCTTGGAGTAGACCAATATATCATCGATGAATACAATAATCGACGTATCCAACATATCATGGAATACCCGATTCATAAGTTCCATAAAGGTTGCTGGTGCGTTCGTCAATCCGAAAGACATGACCAAAAATTCATAATGTCCATATCTGGTCCTGAATGCTGTCTCGGGGATATCACCATCCTTAATCTTCAACTGATGTTAGCCTGATTAAAGATCGATCTTGGAGAACACTTTGGCACCTTGCAACTGATCGAACAAGTCATCAATCCAAGGCAATGGATACCGATTCTTGATTGTTAGTTTATTCAGTTCTCGTTAGTCTATACAAAGTCAAACACTTTCATCCTTCTTCTTCACGAATAATACTGGCGCTCCCCATGGTGATATGCTAGGTCAGATGTAACCCTTGTCCAGCAGTTCTTGTAGTTGTATTTTTAATTCATTCAGTTCAGTAAGAATCATTCGATAAGGTGCTTTAGATACTGGTGCGGCTCCGGGTATCAGATCAATAACAAACTCTGTAGCGTGGTCGGGTAGTAGTCCTGGTAATTCTTCAGGATATACATCCGGATAGTCACGCACGACATTAATATCCTTTATTTGTGGTGCTTCTTTGGTAAGATCGACCACATATACTAGATACCCAATTGCTCCTTTCTCAAGGAACTTCCTAGACTTTAATGCATAAAGTATGAGTTTTCGTTTACGGGGAAGTTTGGTCCCCGAAAAATTGAACTCTGCTCCTTCCTTGTCCTTAAATATCAGTTTCTTTTTGGCACACAATAGGTTTGCAGAATGCCGAGCTAACCAGTCCATTCCCAAGATGACGTCAAAGTTTGCCATCTCAAGTTGGATCAAGGTTGCATCCAAAGTTTTCTTGTCAATAAGAACTGGACATGTTCCATAACCTTTTTCTAATTCCACTTCTAATCCCATAGGCGATCGTACAAGCATTTTGTAGTCTAGGGATTGAGGGGTAGATTTAGCTTCTTTCCAAATGACACAGATATAAAAGAATGAGTTGCTCCTTAATCAAAGAGTACTTTGGCAGGAATCCCATTAATAGGTTACGATACCTGTGATTTGTTTTGATTTAGTCTACATGCTCACATAATGTAAAACAAAATGATAAGATTCAGGTCATACCTATGACCACATCAGGCGATGCGGCAGCATCCTCAGATGTAACCACATAGACTCTGCCTTATTGTAGTTGCTTCTTGGGCTTAGGACACTCCCATGCCATATGTCCCAATTGATTGCAGTTATAGCATTTTAACCCTTCATTATTTGGCTTTTGTTGCTGTTGAGTTGCTGAAGTAGGCTTGGCTGTAGCATTGAAACCTTGAGTACGGAAGGGTTTGAATACCTTGGTGTTCCTCCGTTGTAAGAATTTCCATTTGGCCTTTTGATTCCTCTATTATGAGCAAAGTAGCTCTCTTTTTGGCTCGACTCTATCATTCGAGCAATTTGTACAGCTTCATTGTAGATTTTCTTTCCATGCCCCAGAACATGTTCACATATGCTTCCCCTAAGTCCCATGATGAACCATCGGGTCTTTGTATCTTCCACCTGCATACTGACTGATGCAATGAAAAATAGCTCCTCATAACGCTGTTGATATGCATCGACAGTCATCTGTCCCTGATATAAACTCAAGAACTCCTTCTCCATGGAATCTCTGAAACTCCTAGGAAAATACTTCTCAAAGAATGCCTCCTTATATATATCCCAAGTCAATTGGGTGTGCTTTGTCATCAGATACATTTGTGTGGACTTCCACTAGTGGTGTGCATTGCCTTTCAACATGAATGTTGCACACAATACCTTTTCTTCCTCATTCACTGTCATCATCGTGAAATTTCTCTCCATCTCATCGATCCAGTGTGCTGGCCACAATGGATCAGCTGGATTACGACTATACTCCTTGGGCTTCATCTTCAAAAAACGCTCCACCAGTCTGGAGTGGTCTAGTTGATGCGGGACATAAGCCCCATACATAGGTGGATGGTATTGATATCCACCTGGAGCTACTTCAGGGTTTTGTACTTGAGCCTACATGATGGGAGTCTGAGGTGCGTGGGGTATTGTGTTACTTCCCCCTGGTACTGTGCTTGCATGTCCTGCTGGCATCGATGTCGTCCGTGCAGCTGGAAAGGTCATGTAAGACCCACACCACGAATCCGGTATAACCTTACATTTCGTGTCTTGACCCGTCTACATATCATGGTCGAGCCAAGTGGACCAAGTGTGTGAAGATACACAAGACCCAATATGAAATTTTACTCAAAAATAGTCAAAATGAGGGTAGGGTCGCATGCCTAAACAGGCAGGTCCGACCCCCCCATCGACCCCCCCATCGACCCTCGGTAATCTGCAAAAACAGCACAAACCGAAAATTAGGAAACTTTCCTAATTTCGATTGGAACCTTTCCTAAACTCAATGGGACTTATTTTTGGAGGTTTTACTCTATAAATAGGACGTACCTAAGCCTCTTTCACCCCGTTTACAACCCTAATTGGATTGAGAGAAAGAGAAGAGAAGGAAGACAAGGAGAAGAGAAGGAAAGTGGAGAAGAAGACCAAAGAGAAGGGTTTCAGAGAAAGAAGCATATTTCTCAGGTATGGATACTATTTCCATGAATTTCTTAAGACCTTAGAGTAGATCATGAAGAGGGTATGATCTAGGAGAAACCCAAATCATCCATCCATGGTTAGGTTTTAATGGAAACCATGTAGGAAATCATTGAAACCATGTAAGTGAATAAAGAAAAGTTATAAACCATAAAACATGTATGGGATGGACTATAGAAGGAAGCCATAGGACCCAAACATGAAAGAATGGATGAAATTTGATATTTTCGACTCAAACCATGGGGGGTCGCACCTAGGGTCGATGGAACATCCGACCCTAGCATCGACCCCTTGTGTTCGAAAAGCCCAGAAAGGGGTGGTCGCACCCAGGTTCGATGGAACATCCGACCCTAGGCATCTACCCTACCCCTGGGGGTCGCAGAAAACTGCTACCCATCCTGCTACCCCCAGTTAACAACAAGCCAAAAATTATCGGAATGATTTCTAATTAAAATCTATCGACTTGTTAGGTTTTCCTATTGATATAAAAGTGATTCGTAAAGCTATAAAGAGGATCTACACTCAAGCAAAAGTGAAGGAACAATACCTAAACTAATTGATTAATAATAAACTATTTTATTCTTGAGTCCAATGCCATGATTGATTCTATGCGTGTATGTTTGTTATGTGCATTCAACATGTCATCCAATATTTCTATTATTATTGTTCATGCATATTTAATTATCATTTATAACATGATGATGATGATGATGGTAAGAATAGGCATGTGGATGTATGTGTGTGGTTGGTGTGCTTGATGTGAGTGAGTATCAGGGGGAGGTGTAATGGGCAGGGCCTCAGCACTCTAGCTCTATCTCTAACTCAAGTCTTGTCCACTGACATCGTCGTATTGCCATTACCTTAGTAGAACTATTACGTCGTAGGGTATGAGGGGAGGTGGTCTCGGACCGTGTAGTCTCTGACTTTGTCGGGGGGCCTTAGCCCTATCTCTATGGACGTATTGAGGGATGCTGGGGTGAGGCCTTGGATACATTGATTGGCATTAGGATTAGTTAGTTGCGAGCCCATTTTGTGAGCCCTCGCCAGCAGGGGCTTACGTGTTGGTATGGGCAACGGGTACAGCAATAAACGTGACCTTTGTGTGTACATTGTCCATGATTGGGTGCATGTGAGTCGGCAATAAACGATACCTTTGGGCGGCTTCACACACTCGTGTATAGAGGTGCGGCATCAATAAACATGACCTTCGGCCACCTATCTTTTCTATAACACATTGCAAACTTATATACCAGACCAAAGATATGAATTGAATGCATGCATATATTTGTTGCATTGTTTTGTTTTCTCATTAAGCTTAAGTTGGGGAGCTGACCCTCGCGCGTACAATTATTTTTTGTTTTTGATGTTGCAGGTACTATGAATGAAGATTATGTTGACATGCCAACATATGAACATGTGGGGGCTATGATGAGCAAGTTGTAGAGGACGAACATGGTTCGTTAATCGAGCGTTTCAACAGTGGATACGTTTAGTGTTTAGTTTTCGTATTTGGAATTGTAATATGTATTAAGTTATGATTTGGTTACTTGGAAATAAATGGAATATTAATTATTTATCATGATTAGACCTCAGTTCATTATCTGTAAGACTTTTGCTATTTACTTTATTACCTCTGATTAATGTGGAATGTTTTGGTTTATCATATGTGGGATAGCCTATTCGAGATCCTGGTTGAACCGTTGGTTTATTGACAGTTCATCACACCATTCTGGTTGGTGCAGAATTGGGGTGTGACAACTTGGTATCAGAGCTCTTAGGCCTTTCCCATGAAACCTAAATACTTCCACTAGAGTCCATGAACTGAGTTAGGATAAATTAAAAGCTTTAATACAAACACACCATAAGCACCTGTGTTGGATGAGACAGAACTTAAACAAGACAATAATGTACATATTAAAGGTGGAACCATATATATACACTCAAACAGAAAGAGATGATCAAAATTTATCCCAATAAACAAATAATATAGGGTACTATCTATAAGTCGGGCAGTACCTATGTATACAAAAGATATAGTACAGTAGCAAGAAGGAAGCATCTGTACAGCAAAAAATTTGAATACCGAGTTGGTACTCACAAGATGTGAAACTCGATGTAGGACAGAGGAAGAAGGAAAATGGCTAGTAATGCCAAAACCCCTGTAGAGATAAAGGAAAAGATCTTGGGCTAAATCCAACAGAGATAAGAGAATAATGGCCATACATTAAGAATAAGAGTAACTATACTCCTGGGTATCATGGAGACTGAGAGTGAGATCCACCACAAGCTGATCCATTACCCGCTGAGAATTAAGTAGAAGTTGTAACTTGACCCCACCACTATCAGGGTCGAGAATGGATAATGAAAACTCATCTGAGCAGATGCTAAATAATGATAATCAGATTAGAGCAAATCGAAGGAGGTGAACAACTAGACCACTCCAGCCAACCACCTGGACTATTAAGTACCTTGGTTATGGTTGTCATAAACTTGACCCAATAAAATACAAGAGCAACAACAGATGAGACCGACGATGCAAGTTGCTATGTAAATCACTACCCAAGTTGCTGATGCTACATCAACACCTCCGGATCAAACCAAGCACGGTACCAATTGGTAGCATCACTGTACCCCAACACCTGTTAGCTATAACACAGTGCCTACCACACAGCAAGTCCCAGTAATGCACATCCCAGTGTAAAAGTTTGGTGCACAACAAGCAGTGTATCAAGGTGGTTAACCTTATCAGCCACGATGTATGGGCTAGTTGCATCATGACAGAATGACCGACAAGGATTGAAGAATGTCTTCTGAAGATGATACCTCGGACATTTTCAGCAAAGGATAAAATCTATTATGGCCATATATCTAGATAGGTTTATATAGGATGCGGTGCATTATTGATTTACTCTTATGATTATAGAGGATGCACATACCATATTTTAATTTCTCGTGCCTTGACAGGGTACCTTCTTGATTTAACCTGTCAATTGGAGTTATAGATATTGTGTCTGTAGTATTAGTCCTGATTATACCAATCTGAACCATTCTCATGATCGACAACATGAACAGAGATATAAACTGAATGAGCAGTTAAATGTTTAATCATGTTGAGTGTACATCTTTCGATTTTACCTGATTTACAGATGTACGAAAAATTTCTCCAGATTTATTCCTATAGTGCCTTGACCAATGGCATTATATATACTCAATAGAACCTGTAACCATGAGGTTAAGAGTTGTAAAACCTCTATTTTCATATATTTGGACCACCATGCAACTTGACGATATTTTAATGCCGGTTGGATTACCACAGATTTACTCCTATCTTTAAAACCTAAGTTCACTAAATAAAGAAAGTGTTTGTCGTCATACTAAATTGAAAGAAGGAAATGAATTGTTTTGGATAAACATTATGATTCTTACATTTCTCGACATCCATTGATAAGATGTTTAGTGATAATGGAATTATTGGAAGAAAGATGATTGGATTCAGATTAAATGCTATGACCAATGAACCTCAGATGAAGTAATGGATGATTTATTTTGAGATTACTGAAATGATGGATATGAGCCATGTCTATAAAAGAGTGCATGAGTAAAAAGTGAGAACTATCAAGATTAGCCAGTAAAGAAATAGATAGCACTCAAGTAGAGTTAAAGATGGCTATATCGGTATGAATTTTGACAAAGCAGAAGATTCCTAAAGGCAAATCTAAGAGTGGATACAAGGATTAAGTAAAAAATCATGGCATTGATATTATTCAGATTAGTAAAAGTAATACTGAGTTACGCCCAATGTTAAAGGAAATGATTAAGCAAAGACCAAGACAGTTTGGCAGAATTAATGAAATTTTGAGCATATACCCTAATGCTTCAACTTGGGATATGTAATGAGTAAATAGTCAGAAGATGCTTTTTTGAAATATATAATAGAATGATAAAAGGAGGTGTAAGCTAATGAGCTTTATGGGATATATGAGATTTCCAGCAATAGTCTTTCAAAAACTAAGAGAGGAAGGAACTATACGAGCTCTTAAGACCTTATACCAGATTTTGCTAGTCCAAGCCCTTTGGACTAGATGTTGTATGGGATGAGTGTTATGAACAATGTCCAAATCATATGGATGGATAAAATTTGGATGCAACCTGAGTCAACTTGAGATGGTAGACTTTGACGTCATCTTGGGAATAGACGTTGTCTCAACACTCTTCAAAGTTGTTGTGTGCATAGAAGAGATTATCATTCAAGAATAAAGACGACATATAAGTTAGTATTATTGGAAGTATGTTGCCTAAGAAGTGAAAGCTGATCCTCTCTATGCTAAAGGCGAAGTGATGCTTTGAAGAGAAAGAAGTTGGATATATGGTATATGTGGTATACGTTACCAAAGAAGCACCACAGATGGAAGATATTAATGTGATGCATAAATCTCTGATGTGTTTTAGGAAACTTTTTGGGTTACCATCTGATCATGCGACTGAGTTTGTCATCGACTTGTTACTAAGGACGATACTTGTGTCAAAGGCACCTATAGAGTAGCTCCTATGGAATGGAAGGAACTGAGACTCAACTACAAAAGTTATTAGCTAAGGTCCTAATCGACTAAGTATTTCATCACGGGAAGCGCCAATGCAATTCGTGAACAAGAAGGATGGTAGTGTCCGATTAGGTATAGACTATCGGAAAATAAACTAGCTCACGATCAAGAATCGATATCTACTACCTCAGATCGATAACTTGTTTAAATAGTTGCAAGGAGCAAAGGTATTTTCTGAGATTGATCTTCGGTCAAGATATCATCAGCAGAAGAATTCAGACAGCGATATCTCAAAGATAGTTGTTAGAATCGGGATCGGCCAATTATGAGTTCTCGATTATGACATTTGGATTAACCAATGCCCTTACATCTATTATGGAATGGATGAACTGGGTGTTTCATGACATGTTGGACACGTCGATCATAGTTTTCATAGATGATATTTTGGTTTATTCCAAGAATGAAGCAACTCATACAATGGATTTTAGAACAGCTTCACAACAACTGAAAAGAGAAAAGCTTTATGCCAAGTCCAAGAAATATGAGACCCAATTAAACAAAGTGATCTGCTTAGATCCCATAGCATCGTAAAAAGGGATTAAAGTGGACCCTATTAAGATAGAAATAATCATATGGTGAGAAACACCTAAAGAATATTGTGAAGATCAGAAGTTTCTTGGGTTTAACTAGTTGTTACAGATGATTCATGGAGGACCACTCTAAGATCGCAAAACCTCTTACCAAGCTAACCAGGAAAGGAGAGGAGTTTAATTGGACTGACAAGTGTGAAGAATGTTTCCAATCTCCAAAAACAATGTTGATATCAGCTTCCATCATTATCGTTCTGGTACTAAGGAAATCTTTTACCCTATACATTGAAACTTTCGGATTGGATCTAGGATGTGGGTTGATGCAAGGTAAATAAGTTATTGTATATGTTTCAAGAAAACTGAAGGAGCATGAGAAGAGTTACCCTACTCATGACTTGAAATTAACGGTGATAAATTATGCAATCAAGACTTGGAGACATTATCTAAACAGAGGAGAATTTTAGATTGAATGGGAACACAAGAGTTTTATGTACCTCCTCATCAGAAAGAGAGTTGAACATGAGGATAAGAAAATGGCTGGAATTGCCCAAGAATTAAGACTGTGATATCTAGTATCGTCTAGGGAAGGCTAAGGTAGTAGCTAAGGCATTAAGCAAAAAGGGAATTACGAAGTCCGAGGAAGGAACCAGTATAGATACTATTTTATGTTCCGCAGCAACGGATTCAGATTTAGAAGTAGAGTAACATACTATAGAAAGTCGTGATGATCCAATAGAGCAAGAACGTATAAATGAACTTATGGAGCAATAATTCGGCTGTGCTTGTGGCATTAATGATCATTTCTAAATTGATGGATGAAGTAAAAGTAGCAATTTTGTGAGATCCATAAATAAGAACGGTGTAAGCAGATTTAGAAAAAGGAAAACCCAACCCTGAGTTACTTTGGGTGCAAAGACGGTAGTCAGATACAGAGGCAGATTTTGAATACATGAAGATAAAGACTCAGATATTATGAAGAGGATAATGATAAGAATCCATTGTACTCAATATTCAGGACATCCTAGAGTACCAATATGTATCATGACCTGAAGAGATTATATTAGTAAAGAGGAATGATAACAAATGTGGTTAGTGCGGGTTCCAGTGTCTGAATTATCAGCAAGTAAAGGCTAATAGACAAAGACCAACGTGGCTTACTACAACCACTATTGGAGCCAGTTTGAAAGTGGAACTGCATTATTACAATGAACTATGTCACCAATTTGCCGCTGACTCCTAGATCGGTTGACGCAGTATGGGTGATTGTTGATCGCCTTAGGAAAATAGCTCATTCTATTGCTATACGACCTCAGTATGCTTTGGAGCGGCTAACTAAGCTATATGTGGATAGTATTGCCAGATTGAATGGTATGCTTGAGAACCTAGTGTCGGTCAAAGGCTCATGCTTTATTATGAAGTTTTGGGAGAATCTACAGAAAACAATGGGAACAAAGTTAAAGTTTAGTATCGCATTTTACCTTAAACCGACGGACAATCGGAGCTGACCATACAGATCCTAAGAGATATGCTCCGAGCTTGTAAAATTGATTTCAAGGAACTTGAGTTGAGAAGTTACCATGAATTGAAGTTGCTACTAAGCTACCATGTAAATGTTACCTATGAAGCATGGTACGGTAGAAATGTCAAATTCCTTTATTTTAGAAAAAAGTCGGTGAATGAAGAATTTTGAGACCTAAGTCTAATGAAGAAAACTATCGAGTGGCAGACAAATCAACGAAAAGGGGCAGGATAGCTCAAGATTTCAGAAGAGACACCAAGACCTTGAGTTCGCCATAAGGGACAAAGTGTTCTTGAATAAATCACTTATGCGTAGTTTGAAACGATTAGACAAGAAGGGAAAGTTGTATTCTATATATGTGTCGGATCATATAAACTTTGGAGAGATGTGGAAAAGTTGCATATCAATTAGCGTTACCGCTATCTATGTCTAGTGTGCATGATGTATTTCAAGTGTCTCTATTGAACAAGTACATTGGAGATCCATATCAAAGGTATTGACCACGAAATCACTAGATTAGATAGAATGTTTAACTATTGAAGTGGTACCAGCCTAGTTCACTAGTTGGAAGGTACATCATCTCAAAAATAGGGATAGTTATTATATGAAGATAATCTAGCGAAGACAAGACGTGGAGAAGATGGCATGGAAAGAAGAATATGCAATGCGGAAATAGAATTCCCACCTAAATTCAAATTTTGAGGACAAAATTTATTTTAAGGAGGGGGGAGTTGTAAGATCCGTACGTTCAAATTTCAAGGATGAAATTTCTTTTAAGGGTGGTGGAGTTGTAAGACCCGCACGCCACGAACCCGGTCTAACCTTACATTTCATGTCGTGACCCATCGACATATCATGGTCGAGCCAGGTGGACCAAGTGTGTGAAGAAACCCAAGACCCAATATGAAATTTTACTCAAAAACAGTCAAAATGAGGGTAGGGTCGCATGCCTAAACAGGCAGGTCCGACCCCCCCATCGACCCCCACCATTGACCCGTGACCAGGGGTCGTAGGGGTCTCGAAATGTCCTACCCCCCATCGACCCCTGGTAATCAGTAAAAACAGCACGAACCAAAAATTAGGAAACATTCCTAATTTCGATTGGAACCTTTCTTAAACTCAATGGGACTTATTTTGGGAGGTTTTACACTATAAATAGGACGTCCCTATGCCTCTTTCACTCCTTTTACAACCCTAATTGGATTGCGAGAAAGAGAAGAGAAGGAAGAGAAGTAGAAGAGAAGGAAAGTGGAGAAGAAGACCAAAGAGAAGGGTTTCGGAGAAAGAAGCATACTTCTCAGGTATGGATACTATTTCCATGAATTTCTTAAGACCTTAGAGTAGATCATGAAGAGGGTATGATCTAGGAGAAACCTAAATCATTCATCCATGGTTAGGTTTCAATGGAAACCATGGAGGAGATCATTGAAACCATGTAGGTGAATAAAGAATAGTTCTAAACCATAGAACATGTATGGAATGGACTATAGAAGGAAGCCATAGGACCCAAACATGAAAGAATGGATAAAATTTGATATTTTTGACTCAAACCATGGGGGGTCGCACCTAGGGTTGATGGAACATCTGACCCTAGTATCGACCCCCAGCATTCGGGAAACCCAGGGATGGGGTGGTCGCACCGAGGGTGGATGGAACATCCGACCCGAGCATCGACCCCCAGTGTTTGGGAAGCCCAGGAAGGGGTGGTCGCACCCAGGGTCGATGGAACATCTGACCCTAAGCATCTACCCTACCCCTGGGGGTCGTAGAAAACTGCTACCCGTCCTGCTACCCGTCCTATTACCCCCAGTTAACAGCAAGGCAAAAATTATCGGAATGACTTCTAACTAAAATCTATCAACTTGTTAGGTTTTCCTATTGATATAAAAGTGATTCTTAAAGCTATAAAGAGGATCTACACTCAAGAAAATGTGAGGGAACAAGACCTAAACTAATTGGTTAATAATAAACTATTTTATTCTTTAGTCCAATGCCATGATTGATTCTATGCGTATATGCTTGTTATGTGCATTCAACTTGTCATCCAGTATTTCTATTATTACTGTTCATGCATATTTAATTATCGTTTATAACATGATGATGATGATGATGATGAGGGTAAGAATAGGCATGTGGAAGTATGTGTGTGGCTGGTGTGCTTGATGCGAGCGAGTATCTGGGGGAGGTGTCATAGGCAGGGCCTCAGCACTCTAGCTCTATCTCTAACTCAAGTCTTGTCCACTGACATCGTCGTATTGCCATTACCTTAGCAGAACTATTACGTCGTAGGGTATGAGGGGAGGTTGTCTCAGACCATGTAGTCTCTGACTCTGCCGGGGGGCCTTAGCCCTATCTCTATGGACGTACTGAGGGATGCTGGGCTGAGGCCTTGGATACACTAATTGGCATTAGGATTGGTTAGTTGCGAGCCCAGTTTGCGAGCCCTCGCCAGCAGGGGCTTACGTGTTGGTATGGGCAACTGGTACAACAATAAACGTGACCTTTGTATGTACATTGTCCATGTTTGGGTGCAAGTGAGTCAGCAATAAATGTTACCTTTGGGCGGCTTTACACACTCGTGTATAGAGGTGCGGCGTCAATAAATGTGACCTTTGGCCACCTATCCTTTCTATAGCACATTGCAAACTTATCTACCAGACCAAAGATATGAATTGAATGCATGCATATGTTTGTTGCATGGTTTTGCTTTCTCACTGAGCTCAAGTTGGAGAGCTGATCCTCACGCGTGCAATTTTTTTTAGTTTCTGATGTTGCAGGTACTATGATTGAAGATTATGTTGACACGTAAAGATATAAACATGTGGCGGCTATGATGAACAAGTTGTGGAGGACGAACATGGTTCGTTAAGCGAGCGTTTCAACGGTAGATACGTTTAGTGCTTAGTTTTTGTTTTTGGATATTATAATATATATTAAGTTATGTTTTGGTTACATGGAAATAAATGGAATATTAATTATTTATCATGATTAGACCTCAGTTCATTATCTGTAAGACTTTCGTTATTTACTTTATTACCTCTGATTAATGTGGAATGTGTTTTGGTTTATCAAATGTGGGATAGCCTATTCGAGATCCTTGTTGAACCGTTGGTTTATTGACGGCTCATCACACCATTCTGGTTGGTGCAGAATTGGGGTGTGACAGGTCATGCCTATGGTAGCTTGCAGAGTAGCTTGTGCCTGTTGTATTTGCTGCAGCTGTTGGGCCAAATTCATTACGGCTATAGCCAGGTCTGTAGGTGGAGCTAGCAGATTTATAGGATTTGCCTGCCCATTATTTACGGATGGTGCCGTGTTCGTATTCTCCTATGTTTTTGGGTGAATCTGGCTGTCTTCCCCCACAGGTGGTGGTCATGGGATAGAGTTACTACTTTGTCTGATCACTCTGCGTCCAGCCATTATCTGTTGTGGTAGTGGGAATGCCTGAAAATCATAGAATACATGAGGCAATCAATATATACTTCATTTTCATATTTAAATCCACTAACCAATGATAATTTCTAATTTTTCAGATTATTCTATCAAAAATATTGTATTTTTCACTACAGGGTCGATGGTGGGGGTCGATGGATGTCCGACCCTCGGTATGCGACCCTGAGAATCACTGATTCTTTCTGAGAGCCGGGGGTCGATGAGGGGGTCAATTAATGTCTGACCCTGGGTTTGACCCTTTGTTTCTCTGTCAAATCATCGGGAGCCATGGGTCGATGAGGGGGTCGGATGTTTTGGTCGAATTCTCCAACCCTCAGACTAAAAATCAGGTTTTTAACCCCGATTTTGAATCCATTTCTCATTCTCCCCCCTCCATTCCGACTCGGCTCATCCCTCTGAGTTGCTACAGTGACAACTCGGACCCATTGGTGCTATTTGCTTCTCACTTCGACGTCTACTCCTCGTCTACAGGTATGTTCTCTACAGTTTCATGTTTTTAGGGTTTCTTAACTAGGTTTTTGCTCATTTATATCATTTTCTTCAAATTAAACTTTTTCCAACCATAAAAATTCAATTTTTATTGGGGCTTTTGTTGTTGGTGACTCAATGGACGAAAGCCCTCAAAAATATTTGAGTTTCATCGGTTGGTTATCGAAAAACTTGAAATTTCCCATTTTTGCCCTAATTTGTCGAGATTTTTTAATTTCTTGAAATTCCTTCAAATTTGATCTCTTTAGATGAAATTTCCAACTGTATGAGTCTTGCAGGACTGTTTAAAATCTTTATAAGTCTTCCTGGCCACGTATATGGGTGAAAAGTGAAGCTTTTGACCAATTTATGTCGTTATAATGTCAAAATTTTAGGGTTTTTCATCTTTACTAAGCCAGTATCTATTTTTCTTTGTTTTTACAGATAGTATGGCTCGTACCAAAGTACCCAGGGTTCATGACCCAGTCTGCTTCCATTTTAAAGAGACGGAGACATAGTATGCCCGCTACTCTCGTAAGAAGGTAGAGGGAGGTCACCGGGTGGACTTGACTAGCCTGGCCTTGTTCGATGTGGAGAGGGCTTTTGGTGACATGGGCTGGCTTCCTGTGATGACCTATGACACCTGCACTTGGCCAGATTTGGTGAGACAGTTTTACTGTATTCTCTAAGTGGTGGGGATTGCAAAGATACCGAGAGGGGTAGAGAGCTCCAGATCACCAGCTACGTCAAGGGAGTCTAGATTTTATTTGATTATCGGCAGCTAGCCGACTTGTTGGGCATTTCATATGATGACCTTTTGGTGTTCTGTGCTCCTGAAAAGCCCCAGTTCTTTTCATTGGAGATGAGAGCTGAGATTGACTGTCAGATCATCAGAGAGGATCGCTGGGAGATGAAAGTGATCTACCTTCGTCCAGAGCCTCGGGTGTACTGCAAAATTATTTAGCACAACCTGATACCTCAGAGTGGGCATTACGAGAGGATCTCCCAGTTGACCCAGTATCTGTTGTACTTTATTTGCACTAGGCACCCCGTCTGCCTTCCTTACATCATTATGCGGATGATGATCAGTGCTACATTGCCCGGTCATACTGGCAACCTGCCTTATGGACGCATGATCTCTATGCTGCTTAACCGCCTGGGTGTTGACATGGTGGATGAGAGGATTCAAGAGAAATCCTTTTCATCACCTCTGAATTCGGAGGCCATCTATAAGATGGCCATGTGGGATGCTCAAGTCAGTGTTGAGGAGAGGAACGCTCTGGTGCGTCCACGTACTCGAGTAGAGATGGCCAACGTTGAGGCAGCAGCAGCAGCCACTGGAGCAAGGGTTCATGGGGGTGATGATGATCGTTTATACATGGATGTGGATTCCATACCCCCTCAATCACCTACTCATGCTATGGGAGCTGGTCCTTCTTATGCAGCTGGTCCTTCACATGCAGCTGGTCCTTCACATGCACCCTCTGATGATATGATGGGGATATTGCATGAGATTCGAGAAGCTCAACGCATGTCTGATCTGAGGATGGGAAAGCTTCTAGATGCTCAACGCTTATCCGATCAGCGGGTGGGAGAGCTTCTGGATGCTCAACACTTGTCGGATCAGCGGGTGGGAGAGCTTATGGATGCTCAACGCGTGACTGACCAACGGGTGGCTGATTTCACCACAAGTCTCTAGACGACCCAGACACAGATAGCTTGGTTGACTAGAGTCTATGCTGAGGATTATGACAGAGACCGCGAGGCACCGCCTCCCCCATCACCTCCAGTTTCTTGATGTATTTTCTTTTTATCTATCCTTTGTACTTCAGAGTAACTGTCCAGGTTGTGGACTGTACTCTGCTTTAGACTTGTATATATACGTTTGTTCTTCATTCGAGTGTACATAAATTTGTTTCTCATTTAATAGATGCATTATTATCTTTCAATTTTTGTCTCAAACAACTCAGATGCTTATGGTGTGTTATTATTACTGCTTTTAAATTTTTATCCTATCTCAGTTCACAAACTTTTGTGGAAGTATACTGGTTTAGCATAGAGGGCCTGAGAGATCTGATACCAAGTTATCACACCCCAATTCCGTACTATTTAGAATGGTGTGATGAATCGTTAATAAACCAATGGTTCAACAAGGATCTCTAATAGGCTGCGTCCGTTTAAAGTAAACCATACACATCCACAAACATAATAAGAATAAATACACAATAGCAGAAGTCTTAATATTAAATGAACTAAGGAATCTAACTGTGATAATCATAAATAAAATATCAAATTATGTTATATCAATAGAGACATAAGTAAATAAAATATCAATTATATTTCCTTAATAATTCAAATAAAAATCTAATCGAAAACGCATGAGTTGCACTCGCATGAGGAGTCATGCGTCTCCACTAAGTCTTCAGCCTCCATTGCAGCAATGTGCCCGTACACAGAAGCATTCATATAATCTTCCACAATGGTACCTGCATCATCAACTAAAAATATTTGACGTCGAAAGGGTGGGCACACATCACGGCTCAGTGAGCAAACAAAACAATGCAACAAACATATGCATGCAATGAACTCATATCTGTGGTCTAGTTTATAAGTTTGCAATGTGCTATAGAAGGGTTCGGTGGCCGCCTCACCTCTACACACGAGTGTGTGAAGCCGTCCAAAGGTTAACGTTTATTGTCGTCCCACATGCACCCACCATGGAATAGAGATAGAGCTAAAGTGCTTAGTACCACACCGCATCACACTTCCCCTGATACTCTACCCATACCAACACGTAAGCCCCTGCTGGTGAGGGCTTGCAAACTGGGCTCACAACTAACCAATCCTAATGTCAAACAGTGTATCCTAGGCCTCACCCCAGCATCACTCAATACGTCTATAGAGATAGAGCTAAGGCCCCCCGGCAGAGTTGAAGACTACAGAGTTCGAGACCACCTCCCCTGATACCCTATGACGTAATAGTTCTGCTAAGGTAATGGCAATACAACTATGTCAGTGGACAAGACTTGAGTAGAGATAGAGCTAGAGTCTAGTGACCAGGCTGAACCACAATGTCACGTCCCCTCCTAATGCTCCACTAGCATCAAGCACACTAACTACACACATACATTCACATGTCTATTCCTAGCATCATCATCATCATCATGTTATAAACAAAATAGAATTAAATATGCATGAACATTAATAGTATGAATATTGGATGACATGTTGAATGTACATTACAAGCATACACGCATAGAATCAGTCATGGCATTGGACTCAAGAAAATAAAAACAGTTTATTATTATTCAATTAGTTTAGGTCTTGTTCCCTCAACTTTTCTTGAGTGTAGATCCTCTTTTAAGCTTTAAGAATTACTTTTATATCAATAGAAAAACCTAACAAGTCGATAGATTTTAGTTAGAAGTCATTCCGACGCTTTTAGGCTTGCTGTTAAACAAGGGTCGCAGGGTGGGTCGCAGGTAGGGTAGCAGTTTTCTATGACCCCCAGGGTAGGGTCGATGCCAGGGTCGGATGTTCCATCGACCCTGGGTGCTACCACCCCCTTCCTGGACTTCTCGAATGCTGGGGGTTAATCCTGTGGTCTGGTAGGGTCGATTCCCAATCAACCCCATGTGCGACCCCCCACGGTTTGAGTCAAGAATTTTATCCTACAGTCCATTCCTTCATGTTTGGGTCCTATGGCTTACTTTCACAATCCATTCTATGCTTATTATATGGCTTAGAACTCTAGGATTCTTCCTTACTTTGCCTACCATGATTTCCTCCATGGATTTCATTGAAATCCTCCCATGGATGTATGATTTGGGTTTCTCCTAGACCATACCCTCTTCATGAAGTATTCTAAGGTCTTAGATCATCAATGGAAACGTACCCATACCTTAGGTTTTGTTGAGATTCAGAGGTTTCTCTGAATTTTTCACTTTAGTCTTCTTCTCCAACATTCCTTCTATTCTCCTTCTCTTCTCTTTCTCTCACTTTCAATTACGGTTTCAAAAGGAGTGAAAGAGGCTTATGGACGTCTTATTTATAGAGTAGATTTCCCAAAATAAGTCCCATTGAGATTAAGAAGGAATCCCATTGAAATTTGGAAAGTTTCCTATTTGCGGTTTCTGTCGGCAAAGAGGGGTCGATGAGGGTGTCGGAGATCCCGTCGACCCTCAGTTCTAAGTTTTTTGACCCCCAGTTAAAATATCAGGGGTCTGACTTCTTAATGAGGGGGGGTAACCCTGCCTATCTGGGTATACGACCCTGCCCTCTATTTTACTATTTTTGGGTCAGTTTAGTACCTGGTTTCACCATTTCCTTCACGCACTTGGTCCATTTGGCTCGACCGTGATATGTAGACCTGATACAAGGTGCTAAGACCGGTTAGTTCGATACAGGTCTTACACATGTTATTTCCGTTGAAGGATTTAAAGTGGATCCTAGCAAGATTGAAGCCATTGTGAATTGGAAAGCACTTAAGAATGTTGTAGAAATCAGAAGTTTCTTAGGTTTAGTTGGTTACTATCGACGATTCATGGAAGATTACTCTAGAAGCGCCGTACCTCTTACCAGTCTGACAAAGAAAGAAGAAAAGTTTGTTTTGACCGATAAATGTGAAGAGTTTTTTCAAACATTAAAGGCTAGATTGATATCAGCTCCCATCTTAACTATTTCGATCTCAGGACAACAATTTACCTTGTACACTGAAACGTCTGGGTCAGGTTTAGGATGTGTGCATATGAAAGGAGAACAAGTAATTGCGTATGCCTCAAGACAACTGAAAATACATAAGAAGAACTATCCCATTCATGACTTGGAATTAGCAGCAATAGTACATGCTGTTAAGATATGGAGACATTATTTGTATGGAGAAAAATTAAATTTCAGATTAAATCAGATCATAAGAGTCTCACTCATCTTTTTAATCAGAAGGAGTTGAACATGAGACAAAGAAGATGGCTGGAATTAGTGAAGGATTATGATTACGATATCCAGTATCATCCAGAAAAAAGCAAATGTAATTGCTGAGGCATTGAGCAGGATAACAATGACAGAATCCCAAGAAGAAGTTAGTGCAAATGATGTGGCATGTGTCACTGGGAGAGTATTTAATTACGGTAAAGAGCAGTTCGTAATTGATATTCTGAATTAATCAACTGACCAAGGGTTTATTCATCTATTTTCAAACATGTTTGCTACATTGAAGATTTTACCTGATCTATTAGATGAAGTGAAAGCAGCTATTAAATCAGACCCTTATCTGAGAATGGTGCAATAAGACCTCGAAAAAGGTAGCAATACTCTTGAGTTCACCTTGGATGTTGAAAATGTACTAAAATACAAAGGAAGGATATGTGTTCTTGAAAATGAAGACTTGGTTATTAGACATAGACTAATGAAGGAAGCTCACACCATCGCTTATTCAGTACATCCTAGGAGTACGAAGATGTATCATGATCTGAAGAAACTATATTGGTGGAGAGGAATGAAAGCGGATGGAGCTAAATTTGTGTCTCAATGCTTGAATTGTTAGCAAGTAAAGGCTGAAAGGAAAAGACCTACAGGATTGTTGCAGCCACTGCCAGAACCAACATGGAAATGGGACTGCATTACTATGAACTTCGTCATCGGGCTACCATTGACTCCCCGAGTAGTTGACGCGGTCTGGGTGATTGTGGATCGTTTGACCAAGACACCTCATTTCACAGCTATACGACATCAGTATATCCTAGAGAGGTTAGCTAAGCTTTATGTAGATAATATTGTCAGATTACATGGCGTACCTGAAAGCATTGTCTCCGACAGAGACGTACGCTTTACCTTAATGTTTTGGGAAGGATTACAGAAGGCTATGGGTACAACGTTGAAGTTTAGTACTGCATTCCATCCTTAAATAGATGGACAGTCAGAGCGTACTATTCAAATTTTAGAAGACATGCTTCGAGCTTGTGTTATTGAATTCAAAGGATCATGGGATGAGAAATTACCATTGATTGAGTTCGCTTATAACAACAGCTATCAAGCGACTATACAGATGTCACCCTACGATGCACTGTATGGCAGGAAATGTCCAACTCCTTTTGTTTTGGAATGAAGTTGGAGAATGGAGTATTGATGGACCAGAGTTTGTTGAAGAGACTTCTCGAGTAGTCGACATTATCAAGGAAAGAATCCGAATAGCTCAGAACCATCAGAAGCAATATGTAGATAATCGATGGAGAGATCTCAAATTCACCATAGGTGATAAGGTATTTCTAAAAATATCTCCTATGCGTGGTTTGAAAAGATTTGGACAGAAGGGAAAGTTGTGTCCCAGATATATTGGACCTTATGAATTTCTAGATAGACAAGGAAAAGTAGCATATCAGTTAGCACTACTACCATCCATGTCAAGTGTGCATGATGTATTTTTATATCTCATTACTGAAGAAGTACGCCAAAGATCCAACACACGTGTTAACAACGGATCCACCGGATTTGACTGAAGATTTGACGTTCGAAGTAGTACATTTTGAGATCACTAGCCCGAAGGTGCAACGTCTTTGCAACAGTGACATTTACTACGTTAAGGTTATTTGGAGAAGCCAGAATGTAGAAGATGTTACATGGGAAGAAGAGAGCACTATGCGAAAGCAATATCCTAACCTATTCAACTCGGAAGGTATGTGCAAATTTTGAGGATAAAATTTATATAAGAGGGGGGAGTTGTAAGACCTGCACTCCACTAACATGGTCTAACCATGTCATGCCAGGTTTTTCCATCATTCCTGGACCAAGTGGACCAATCATGTGAGAATAGATCACAAACCAGGTATGAGAATCAAGATAAAAACACTAAAAACATACCTAAGGTCGCATGCTTAGGTAGGTATGGTCAACCATAGGGAAGGGAACCAAAAATATCAAATCCAAAATCCCACGGTCGATGATTTCGACCCTATGGTCGACGATTTATGTGACCGTATGATCGACCGTGAGAACCCAGATCAGACTCCTAGTTTTAGAAATTTTCCTAAACTAAGGGATTGCTTTCCTAATTAAAAGAGGACTCTATATGGAGAGTTTTCCTCTTTATAAAGGACGTCCCTCAGCCCTTTTCACTCTTTTAGAACATTAGTAAACCCTAAAGAAAGAGAAGGAATAGAAGGAACAGAAGGAGAAGAAGAAAAAGCTAAGGAGAATAAATTGTTGAAAAAAGATTGCCTCTCCATCACAACCAAAGGTATGAAATGAATCCCCAGAGATGTAAACTCTAACGAATAAGACTTCTACGGAAGATAGGCAATATCAACCCTTATAATCTATGTGATTTCCTTGAAAAAATCCCAAGGAGAACCATGAGGAGTGAATTTGATGATTAGGATTGATAAGAAATTACTAATGATGGCCATAGGATGACCTTAGAATAAACCCCATTGAAGAACAGAAGAATTGACCCAGGAAGAACTCGAATTTCATGTTGACTGTGACAAAAACTCTCAAGGTTGCAGCTATGGTCGACCATAGCATGACCAGTATGACCAATGGATCGACCATAGGCATTCAAGAAGATTTTAGAAATCATATGGTCGCAGCTACGGTCGCATCAAATGTGACCATAGGGTATCAACCGTAGACAGTAAGGCCGATAAAGCATGAGACAATAGGACTAACCAGATACCTATTAGTGCTCTGTTTCAATTTTTGACTACTGTAACATGTAACATATGAACCCTAACTTAAATTCATATAACTTTTAGGTTGTTAAATCAATTCAAAAAGAATTTTAAGGCTTGGAAGGACATCGAGTATTGCTAACAGGTGAGGGAATAAGACCTACACTAATTGGTTAATAACAAACTATTTATTTTTATTAAGTCCAATGTCATGATTGATTCTATGCGTGTATGCTTGTAATATTCATCTCACATGTAATCCAATATTCCTACTGTTACGGTTCATTAATATTTATTTTCGTTTATTATAACATGATGATGATGATGATGCTAGGAATAGGCATGTGATGTATGTATATGGTTGGTGTGTTGGATGCGAGTAGAGCATCAGGGGTAGGACGTGGCATGGTGGTCTTCGACTTTATCACCAGACTCTAGCTCTATCTCTACTCATGTCTTGCCCATTAACATCGTCGTATTGCCATTACCTTAGTAGAACTATTACGTGGTAGGGCATCAGGGGAGGTAGTCTCGGATCATGTGGTCTCTGACTCTGTCGGGGGGCCTTAGCTCTATCACTATGGAGGTATTGAGGGATGCTAGGGTGAGGCCTTGGATACACTATTTGGCATTAGGATTGGTTAGTTGCGAGCTCAGTTTGCAAGCCCTCGCTAATAGGGGCTTACGTATTGGTATGGGTAGGGCATCAGGGGATGTGTTGGCGGTGTTTGATCCGAACATTTTAGCTCTATCTCTATTCCATGGTGGGTGCATGTGGGATGGAAATGGTGTTTGATCCATTGGACTGATCCACACACTCGTGTATAGAGGTGCGGCGGCCACCAAACATTTCTATATCACATTGCAAACTTATAAACCAGACCCAAGATATGAATTGAATGCATGCATGTGTTTGTTGCATTGTTTTGTTTTCTCACTGAGCCGTGATGTGTGCTCACCCTTTCGACGTCGAATATTTTTACCTGAAGATGCAGGTCCTACTATTTAGGAATATATAAATGCACCAACATATGGACACGTTTGGCGATGGACATAGAAGCTGAAGAAGATGCACATGATTTATCATGCGAGTGCAACCAATGTGTTTTTGCTTAAGTTTAATTATAATTTGAACATCAGATATGTAATTGATTATTTATTTTTATGTCTTGTGGTTTGGAGATAATTGGATTAAATACTTATTTATCACTGTTAGACTCTCAGTTCATTATCTGTAAGACTTCCACTTATTTGTTTATTACCTCTGAATATTAATGTGGAATGTGTGTTTGGTTTGATATGGTGGGTACGACCTATACGAGATCCTAGGTGAACTGTTGGTTTATTGGCGGTTCATCACACCATTCTGGAAAGACCAGAATTGGGGTGTGACAAGACTGATTATTGGCTAAGTGACTTCTCCTCGAAGGATCATTTGGACATGAATCTTAAGAACTTTAAAGGTGTAGATTGCTCAATTTCTAGGTTTATTGTTAACAAAAATTGGGAATGGCTAGCTGTTTCATCAAATGTGCTGTGGTCATGTTTTCAACAAGCATCACAAATACCTTTGGGTGGAGACGTGACAAGCTAGTATGGAAAGGTGAGTTGTCAGGTAATTTCTATGTCAAATCAGCTTGGGATGATATGAACAAAAAAGGAAAAACCGGTTGGGCTTCAATGGTTTGGAGCAAAACTTTACTCTCAAATTATCATGGTTTGGGTGGAGATGGAGTATAAAGAACCTACCCATGGATGATGTGGTAGTTAGGAAAGAATTGTCTCTAGCTTCCAGATGCCCCCTGTGTTGGAAAGACAGTGAATCTTTTGACCATATTTTCTACACTAATGAATTTGCCAAATAAATATGGCATGATTTAGGACTGATATTTGGAGTAGGAATTCCAGATCTTACCAACTGTTATGCATTATTGGATTGGTGGACAAGGAAAGGGTAACAGCTCTAGTTCGGTCTATATGGAGAGGAAACCTTTTTGTTGGGTTGTTAAATATTTGGGGTGCACAAAATAAATGCCTAAACAGGAATATACCGGCCACATTTGCATTGGTAAGTATGATGATTTGTAGGGGCTGCAGAGACCTATTACTAACAGTGCCTTGTGTTATTAGCTCTGCAGAGGATCTTTGAGTAGCTCGGGTTGTCTCATTGGTGACTAAACAAAGGAAGCAAATGAAGATACATGAATTGTTCTGGAGACCTCCTTTATATGACTGGTACAAGGTCAATTCTGTCATAGCCCATTCTGGGGATTCAAACGTGATATCTGAGTCATCCAATAGATAACTGAATCTTTCAATGAGTGACAACTAAAGTAAACTATCAAACAAACCCCACAGTCTACACATATAATATCGAACATAATCAACAATAATTAATAATAGTTGCAGCAAAATTAATAAAAGTTACAGTGGAATCATAATATAGAATAGATGCCTCTAATTTTATCAATACATAGTATGTCTATTATGTCTTACAAACTATTTCACACATACCATTAGTATTACATAATTCCCCATACTAAATAACTATAGTAAATTTGAAATAACATACTGTAGATAGACCAAGCCTTATCTATCTATAGATATCAAAATAGAGGTGAGGCACTGACTCAGGTCCCATAAATAGAGTCATTATAGGTACAGCCCTTGACATGACCCCTCAGTGGCCCACCACCAAGAGAAGTGCCCTCCATTTCAATAGGATCCATATCAACCATCATAGAAGCGGTACCTACAACCAAAGCTAAAAGATTTCGATATTGAGCGATAAGCTCCCATCCCAGCTCAGTGAGAAGTTAGGTATCCAATGCAATCCTATGCAATAATTTATGTATGTAGTACAGAAACAAATAAACAAGCAATTGTGAGTCGCAATCAAATGTGCATGTAATCATGATCAGCCTGTACCCTAGCTCAATAGCACCCCATGAGTAAACCGCCATTGATCCCTTGCACTCCTCTTAAAATCAATGACACCACTGACCCGGGCACTCCTCGATGATCAGTGCCATGCACATCCCATGAGTGAACCACCATTGATCCCGCGCATTCCTCTTTGAATCAATGACACCCCTGACCCGAGCACTCCACAATGGTTAGTAGCTTGTCAATTCTTCACTAAAGTACAAGTTGTTTGACTAAGTTGATGTATAATGCATGAGCATATTATAAATAGGGTTATACCCCAACAGAGATCCCAATTGCACTTTAATGGACCGACCATGCCCCCAGTAAGGTATAATCGGGTATATGGCCGTGTCTAGTACTCCCATAAGCCATACGAACATATACCCCACAACACAATCATATCCAATCAATCCATCACCCAACATAGCATGTGCACGCAATAAGTAAAACTATACTCTAGTAAGAATCCCCGTTCCACTCCTATGGACCGACCGTATCCCCACTACAGCATAAAGTACCGACATGACACATGTATTGAAGCAAACCAAGCACAACCAAAAATAAATTACTCTACTTACAATGAATAGCAATGGTAAGTAAAGGTCGATCCACAGAGATTAGTTAATCAAATTGTCTACTTACCAAGGAAAAGGGTGATTTTCTTTTATAATTTAATTAATATAAAAATAACTTATAAGAAAAATTGAGTAAAAAAAATTCAATATAAGTTGATATCGATTCAAGGAAAATTACTCACAGTTGTAATTGATCACTTACCACATATATAGATTTTTCTCTATTCAAATATTTAACCATGGATTATCAAAAAGCCAAACAAGCCAAACAACCCGTACCTTCTCTAATTTTGTTAATCTGAGTCTAGCACACAAATTAATTCTTATCAATAAACCAATTGGTATTAACCAATCTTCATGAATCTATTGATAGCATTACACTTTTGGAGGTAATTAAAGATGAACAATAATCTAACAAGTGTCAGATTATTTAATTCATTCTATGTTTCCTTTAAACAAGTAATAGAAACATAGATCATGATTGTTTTGCTTAATTGCTACTCTTCCTAAGCACCATAATAATTACGGATTACGGATTCAGGTTATCTATAAACTACACAACTCAATTAATTAATAGGCATCTTTATAAACTGAATCATGCAATTATTCACACGAAAAATTAAGAAACATAGATATCTGAATAGAAAAATAATTAAGATTAAGAACAGAGTCTCACAATTTTATTAATCGGATTGAAATTTCCTTGAATCGACTAAAGAATTTAGCTAGACTTGGAAGAAAAGAAAAGCATGAAAGAAATAAAATTATCTTCTCAATAATTTTTGGGTGCTCTATTACGTATCCTTTACATTGATTAAATAGCCAGAGTAGGGAAGACTAACTGGTATATCTAGAATTGAAAACCTTATTACATCGAAATAAAAATTACGTAAAATCCTCTTGCCTAGATTGGATACAGAATCATTCCATTATTAACCAAATACCACCCCTAGCCTGTCAATCCTTGTAATATTTCATAGTGGTGTATATTCTCCTTAAGATTTCTACCAATCAATCAAGGCCTTCCAATAGTGAACATTCCTTCTGTGGTAACCTTCCTTCTTTGGTTTGAATTCAGATCAGCTTTCGAGATCAGATTTTTAGACTACGTTTGGTTTTTGGAACACTTTTCATGACAGAAACCTACATGAAGTTTAGAATGTTAACATTAAGTTTGTTAGAATTTTTTGATTTTAAACATAATTTACCAATACTTTCCCACCAATGTCTTATATATAAGAAATCGTCATAAATAAGTACCATAAGATATAAAACATGTTAAATAGACTAAATGTAAGGAGAATAAATATATAAAATTATGAATCCATTAAATTTCCCTATAATTAGCTTTTGCACGTCCTCGGGCAAACTAAATACTAAGCAAACTTTTCTCACATTCATCCCACAACATTCAAAGAACGTGTGTTCCATGAATTAAAAGCCAATTCATGAGATCAAGATAACAATATATGTCATAGTCAAAGGTCACTTCACAAATATGAGCAATATCTAACATAGCAGTCTTATTCAAAAGTGAAATATGCTAATGTTTAGTAGATTTTCTCATGGGATTCTCTCTACTCAATTAAGAATTCAAAGTTTAACTGTTTCACTCAAGATCTTACTATGAAGATGCACTACCATAGGCTTGCTTATTCACCAAAATCTCCACTACTTAAAACATTTGCATACATGAATCAAAAAGGTTTTTATGAAGGTTGTAATGAGGCTAGATTTTAAGGTAAAGATAAGAAAAAGGTACTGACTTTAAAACCCAAGAAACTAATAGAGCATTAAGACAAAAATTGAGTAACCAAAATGATAAGGGCTCATAAATAAAGCTCTTCAACAAAACATCCCAAACTCTAATTTTTTTCTTTTATTATTATTTTTTTCATCTAAGAACTATTCCTTTCTACATGAATTTTTTTTTCTTCTCTTCTTTTTTTTTAGAAGAGCACTACATTTCAAACATAACAAGGTCCATTTACTCCCAATACATCCCACTTCTTGGTATACAATCTTCACTTTTGACAATAGCCCCCAACACTTATGTAATTCATATTTTTCTTTCAAACACATTAGATAATTCTCAATGCTTGACTAGCTCAAAGGTTGGTAAAACATGAGAAAAATAAACAATTCAAGGCTCATAGTTTAGGGTTGATAAAGAATAAAATTTAAAAGCTCAAAGTGGGTCCACTATGGGTAAAAATATAAGGTTGGCCATTTAAGCTATGTGGTTGTAAACTTCTATTTGTCTTTATCATCTTCATGCAAATACAGATCAATGAAATCTTAAAAAGGTTCAAAGCAAGTTCTAGAGATACAAAATTATAGTAGAATATCACTCATTAAAGAAAATAAAGACGGATATGGATGTGGATGTCTCAGTTTATTTTTTTTGGCTCAAAAGCTTTCTTGGGTGGATTCCATTTACTAAACCTGCATGCTTTACCTCTAAATGTAACTATCAATGTTATTCAAAGCTCATTTAGCAAGTTACTTCAACTAATTCATACATGCAATTTTTCACATTAAAATAGTTCCAACCCATGGCATACATACTCTCTTAGTCTATTGAAGTGAAAATTTTAAAAATATTTAACTTTTGAAAAAATTTTGCTCTTTTGAAAATATGCACCCAACTCTTAAATTGTAAAAATCATAACACATTACACAAAAATTAAAAACAAAACTAAAACCTAAGAAAAAAATAACACAAAAGAGAAATCCTAATTCCTCCCCCATACTTAAATTTGACATTGCCCCCAATGGAAGTTAAAAATGTAAAGGAAAGATGTAAAGGAATGTAATTAAAAGTGATAGGAAAAACAAATCTGATTTCTTGGGTTGCCTCCCAAGCGCTTATGTTTAACGTTGATAGCTCGACTCAACACTCCTCAATCAGAATAAACAGGATCCCCCTGTTGCATTTCGTCCACAGTATGCTCCTGAAAGCCTTCATAGAATGGCTTGAGTTTATGCCCATTAACCTTGAACATCTTGTTAGTTCCTAAACTTCGAACTTCAACTGCACCGTGAGAAAACACATTAGTAACTTCAAAGGGTCCAATCCAATGAAAATGTAACTTACTAGGCATCAATTTAAGTCTCGAATTATAAAGCAAGACATTCTGTGCAATTACAAATTACTTCCTCACAATCCTCTTGTCATGAAACGCCTTAGTCTTTGTGAGGACAAATGAGAAATGGATCCTCCTCGGGATAAATATGTATGTGTTAATGAAGATCAATGTTCTGTTAGAGTCGCCACCTAGATTAAGGTCTAAGACCTCTAAAAATGTGGCCTCACCCTAAGGTAAGACTTTTATTAACTCATGATCCATTGTATTAGTTCTTTGGTCGGCAATAGATTGGGTAAGTATTCAGGGTATGGTTATGGAAAGGTGTTAGGCACCCAAACCGCCTGATCAATATCAACCTTCTGAACTTTTCTTAGACTCTAACTTTAACTGTGCTTGGTCATTTGGATGACTAGGGTTCAATGGGGGATGTCCTAAACCAAATTTCTAAGTTCTGCTAATTGAGGGTTTAGTCAATCAAGTTCTGAAAAAAACAAACAAACAATCTAATGTTCAATATTATACAGTAAACCAGACCAAAGATGGTTTGATCATGGAGTGAATCTAAGATGTATAAGACATCTTAAACTACCTACGTATTCCAATCCTAGAAATCAAGTCCAAAACGTAGTCTGAAATGGGTTTTATGTTAAAGATAGTGGAAGTGATTTATGCATGTGCTTTAATTAGATTCTTTATTCAAGTTGAAGTTTATGTTGGATGAACAGTTGATGGGTGGCTTTGTACCGTATTTTGGACTCCCAAATTGCCTACGTATTCTAGGGTTTGACCCAGAAATCTGGTATGATGTAGTTCAAAATTGTTATAATGGTTGGATTTGGGGATATATCAACCCAAACTCTTCCAATTTTAGGTTTATTGGGTTGCCTATCCCTACATTCATCATTTAGGTTTATCGGGTTTCCTATCCCTATTATTTCATCACTTAGGTTTATCGGGTTGCATATTCCTATAATTTCATCACTTAGGTTTATTGGATTGCCTATCCCTATAATTTCATTTCTTAGGTTTATCGGGTTTCCTATCCCTATAATTTCATCTCTTAGGTTTATCAGGTTGCCTATCCCTACATTCATCTCTTAGGTTTATCGGGTTGCCTAGCCCTACAATTTATCTATTATTCAGGGTTTCTAGGGTGTCTTGTCTCTTTTGTTCAATTCTTAAGATTTTCTAGGGTATCCTGCCCCTTTTATTTAATTATTTCCTTTTTAGGGTTTCCACTTTCCCTATATGATTTGTACTTAAAATTTATGCAATTGTATCTCCAAAAATAGCAATATGTATCAAGTAAGCATCCAAATATGGTATATGAGAGCAATCCAATTATAGAAATGTGTATAAGGATATTATAGCATGTGAGTCCATTAAAGCATGTGAGAATATAGCATCAAATATGGCGAGGAGCATCCAATCATAGCATTTAAGAATATAGCATCAAATATGTGAACCAATCAAAGTATCGATCGTCAACAATGTGATCAAGATTCACTAAAACATTCATGAGGTCAATCCGACCATTCAAATTCAATTAAATCACTCAAAAAGGTAATCCAATGGTTCAAATCACTCAAAAACACATGATCAAATACAACGGTTCATATTACTCCAAATGATAATCTATCCAATCAAATTCCTCTAAATCATTCATAATCAAAATCCAACGGTTCATATTACTCTAAATGATAGTTTATGAATTCAGATCACTTTAAATATCCTTCTAACAGCTTAGATTTGAAATCAACATCTAATGGTCCATATTTAAACACCCAAAAATCCAAGATCATTATCCATATTTTATTTCTCCAAAATTTATGATAAATGGCCATATAAAAATCACCTTAAAATACATCCCATGGTCTCAAATGTTCAAAACCATTTAACATTTAACAGTTCACAATTACATGATCAAATTAAAATTCAATCATCCAACGACATTTATTCACCCAAAAATCCAAGATCATTTTCCATATTTAATTTCTCCAAAATTCATGATCAATGGCCATATAAAAGATTCACATTAAAACGTTATGATCAGTGGACGTATTTTAATCACCACAAAATTCCATATCAATGGTCCATTTAATTCACATAGAAATTTCAAGCATCCATGAGACCAATAAAATTCCTGCTATAATCGGATCAATCTGATAAAAATTCCAAACATCTGATGAGATCAATTTTCATGATAATTTCAAGCATCCAATAGGATCAATTTAATAAAAATCAAAATCATGTGATGGAATCAATTTCATAAAAAATTAAAATCATGATCATATTCAAAACAATTTCATCACATTCAATTTAAAGCATATTGGATCAAACACATGGTAGAATTTTATCTCATTAAAACTCATGCACTGGTTCTTCATTAGATCAATGGTATGAGATGGCAATAGGGGGTTTAAAGAAGGTGATGGGAGGTGGCTGGGTAATGACATGTTCGATGGTCGGTGGTAGTGTAGTGACAAGTTCGATGGTCGGTTGTTGGGTGAACAGAGGTGCTTGAAATGTTATGATGGCTGTGATGGAGTTGGTAGGGATGAATTGCAAGTCTTGGTCGAGTTCTGGAGTAAGAATTAATGAAAATCATTAATGGTTGAGGATTGAAAATAGTATGCGATGATGGGTAGGACAGATCGTATGCTTATAATTGTGATCTACGAGGGATAGTAGGTAAAGGTCTTACCTTGTGCTCTTTCTCCTTCTTCTTCTTCTTCCTATTCATCTTCTTCTTCTTCCAGGCTCCTTTTCTGATTTTTTTTTTCTCTCGATCTCTTTCTCTCCTTATTTTTTTCCTGGCTACCGGACGGCTCCCTCTCTTTAGCTTCTCTCGATCTGTCCTCCACTTCTCTTCGCCTATTTCTCTCTTTCTCTCCCTCTTTTCTTCCTCTTGGTCTCCTCTCCCTCCTTTTTCTTTCTTCCTCTTTCTCTTTTCTTTCCTTTCTTCCTCTTTTTTCCATCTTCTCTCCATCTGTCTGTCTCTCTTACTTTCCTTTTTTCTATTTTCTTTCCTCCTTCTCTCTCTCTTTCAGTCCGCCTTTCATTTTTCTATTTTCTTTCATTCCTTCCTCTCTCTCAATCAGTCCGTTTCTCTCCCTCTTTTCTTTTCTCATTTTTTTCTTTCCTTCCTCTCTCTCCATCAGTCCGTTTCTCTCCCTCTTTCCTTTTCTCATTTTTTTTCTTTCCTTCCTCTCTCTCCATCAGTCTGTCTCTCTCCCTCTTTCTTTTTCTCATTTTTTCCTTCCTCTTTCTCCATAAGTTTCTTAGACTGGCCGACCTCCTTTTTATATATAAATACATTACCATACGTACATATGTATATATATATATATAATACTATACAATATATATCCTATACTATCCTATACTATATACCATATATGAGATAATACTTAGTATAATAATATATAATGTATAGTAATATACATAATGCACATAATGTACAAGCACATGAGCTGAATCGACTTGGTCTGGACTAGTCTGAGCTAGGCCGGACTGAGTTGGACTAAGTTGGGTTAAACTAGGTTGGGCCAAAAATTAGTTTTTCTCTCTCTATCATTTCATAGGCCATTTCTACCATCATTCCGCGTAAAATTTTTTGACAACCTCTACCCTAAATTTTCCACGTTCACTTTGTAGAACACTAAAAATGAGAAATACTGGAGCTTGAATCGCCTCATTTAGATGTAAAATGGTCATCTTATGAATTTCTGAAGTTTTAACAGGTCAATTCATGATAATTCGGCTAACGACTTTGCATGGGATCCATTAGAGACCTCTGCCTAAAATCCTTCATGTCCACTTTGTAGAGCACTAAAAATGGAACATAATGAAACTGAAATCAACTGATTTGGATGTGGGGTGGCCAAAATGTAAATTTCCAAAGATTAAATGGCCATTTCAGCATTTAATTTTACATGGGACCCTTTGGAGATCTCTATCCCAAATTTTTCATGTCCAATTTGTAGAACACCAAAAATGAGAAATATGAAGTTTGAATCACCTCATTTGGATGTAAAATGACAAACTTATGAATTTTTGAAGTTTAAACAGGCTAATTTACGATAATTTGGCTAACGGCTCCGCATGGGATGCCTCAAAGATCTCTATCTCAAATTCTCCACGTCCACTTTGTAGAGCACCAAAATGGAACATCTTTAGACTTGAATCACCTGATTTGGACATCAGATAATAAAATTGTAAGGAATTAAAGTTTAAGCGGCCCTATCGGCTTGCGGCTCCAGATTTTCCACGTTCACTTTGTAGAGCACCAAAAATGAGGAATAATGGCACTGGAATCACTTTATTTGGACGTCAGATGAGCTAGATATGAGAAGATGAAGTTTTTAATAATTAAACTTACGATAATTTGCATGCAAGCCTATAGATATTATTAAAATACCCTTATCTTATTCCTAGACTAAAATCGCCATATATTCTCCATTTGACATCGAAATTGAGTGATTCTACTCTCATTTCGTAGGTATTTCCAAGACCTATCCATCCATGCAAGTTGTAATCCATTTCCTTACTGTGGGGCCCACCAAAAACCGTGTCCAAGTCGTAGCTAAAAATTTAAATTTTCACTTATCTCTCTTCCTTTGATGTCTACACACCAGTAGGACTTTGTTCAGCAGGGATTACAAAAATGGGGTGCTTACAAATGCCTCTCTTCGGCCGAGATTGTGAACAATTAAGGCCGAAGACAAAAGCAGCCCATTTTTGTATTATTCTGCACTTGATCTGGATTCTGCCATTGTTCCCTTGAAGTGATGCTGTAACTCCTCCTTTTTGTTTTTTTTTTGGACCGAATCTGGAATATTCCAGATAGCCTACGTATCCTTAGAGACATTTGTCTCTTAGAAATCAGGTTTCGTGTAGTTTGGGCTAATGTAACTAGTGGCAAAACCTAAGAAGTTATGTCCCATACTCAAATATGTATAGGAATAGTCCAAAAGCTAGAGCAATGACCCATTCCAAATATGAGAAGGAATCGTCCAAAAGCTAGAAGCAATGACCTGTTCCAAATTGTGAAGGAATCATCAAAAAGCTAAAATCAATGACCCTTTCCAAATATGAGAAGGAATCGTTGAAAAATTAGAAGCACTGATCTGTTTCAAATACGTGAAGGAATCGTCCAAAAGCTAAAAGCAATGACCCATTCCAAACATGTGAAGGAATCGTCCAAAAGATAAAAGCAATGACCCATTCCAAATATGTGACTCCTTTTCTTTCTTTCTTTTTTTCTTTCTTCTTTTTTTTCTCTCTCTTCGTTTATCTTCTTTCATCTTCTTTATTTTCCTTCCTCTTGTTCATTTATCATTGATCTTTCTTTCATCTTTTGATTTCTTCTTTCCATGTTCTTTCCCATTCTTTTCTTTATCTTTCTTTATTCTTAAAAATGGGTTCAACTTTCCATAAATATTGAGGTAGCCGCAATGGAACTTAGAATCTACACTTTGTCCTCTAAAATTGCTCGAAATCTAAGAGAAGCTAGAGATTATGATTTGATTAACTTTCCTTGACTTGACTTAATCTTGACTGAGAGAAACATGTTTCTTTTCTTTAGAGAGTAGTCTTGATATGTTCTGCATTCCTGCCAAATTTATATGGGCTTTACTTTGATTGAAGGGCAACCAGGTCTTTTCAATGAGGGGCAAAAAATTACAATGACTCAATTTTATTTCATTTTTATTCAAATTTGTATGGGTCATCTTTCTCTTACATTCAAATAAACTCAACTAGAGTTTCAAACAAAGGGCTTAGCTAAACTCATGATTTCATCTTTTTCTTACATTCAAATAAACTCAACTAGAGTTTCGAACAAAGGGCTCAGCTAAACTCATGATTTCATCTTTTTATTACATTTAAATAAACTCAACTAGAGTTTCAAACAAAGGGCTCAGCTAAACTCATGACGTTTGGATAAGTGGATGAATTTGCCCCAGTGTCAAGTTCATGTTTGCACACATTGATAGGCAGATGGCTTCTTGAGTCATCACTAGAAATAACTCTAAGGAGATGCAACCCCACATTAATCTTTAGAAAATGCCAAACAACACTTTCTCCTCTTGGTGACATTCAGATAAAAACAAGTTTCAACAAGCTATGCTCAAATGCCGAATCGGTTATAACCACGTCTAGGCCCAAAACCTTTAAGTCTGTAGATAAGTATGATGACGAAGGTCTAGATGGATAGATAAGAAACTGTCGAATGGGTCTGCCATTGGGGAAGTGTTTGGTTGTTTATGTAGAATGGTTTGATCTCCACTAGGTGATGCCATTTTATTGGCTAGCAAAAAAGGACTACGTAATTCTTGGACGTTGTCAAAATGATGAATGATAGATAGATATTCCAGTCAGATTTATTGAACAATATTTTTGCATAAAAAGACGACATGTTCACAAGAGACGATGCCAGAAAGTTTAGCAATGCTTGATGAAAGGGCATGTAATGTAGACTCTTTGGAATTCCATCAGATTGGTAGGCGGGAGAGAGAGTCTTTAGCAGATAAGAAATCATGCTCTGATGACAACGAAATAATGAGACCATCCCCTGTATGGGTGGGATGTAGTGACGAATATTGAAAATCCAGCTCAACACACAACGTGAATTACAACAAACGATCAGGTCTCCAATCAGGTTTTAAGAAATGGTGTTTATATGTCACTGTACGAGAACCAATTGTCTTATTTCTCTATAACTGAATTCTTCCATCATCAAGGTTCCAAAGAAGTTGCCCCATGTTTAAACCTTGTAATCGAACTTATCCATTGCCAAAATTCCACAGAAAGCTGCCCCATGTTTTTGTACTAGCCAATCTCATCTATCATTAGTGTTCCAAAAGAGAATGCCAACCAATCATCATTATTTTTGCATTACTCTTTTCTCTTCTTTTTTTTCTTTCTTTCTTTCTTTCTTTCTTCTTCTTCTTCTTCTTATTAATTTTTTTTTTTAGCTGATCTTTGACTTTGAGGTTGATCTGTAATACACTTCATGTCTGTAGATGCCATGCACTTGTAGATGACTTAATCACTTGGATTGATGTAAACTTGATGACTTTTTGTCTGTAGATGCATTTTGGTAAAACCGAATAAACCACTTGTATGAGTTTGTAAATGTTATCTGTTTTTAAGGAATATCCCATAAAGCTCCTTCTATAAATCAACCAAATGGGGTGACTTCTTGATGTGCCAACTTGTATCTCTGAGAGTGCTTTCATATCTTTAACTTAATCATCTGTAAATTTTACGTGTGTTAAACATTCATTTCTTCAAAGGTTGTGGCTTATCATCCTGATTGTCATCAGAGTCAGAATTAGTAGCGGACATTGGAAATGAAGAAGTATCAAACTAGGAAGGAATAGATTGGAAGTAATAAAGCACTGTTGTTGATGTTTCAAATGAGATGATTATTGTCCATTTTTTTTAAAGCATTTTGTACTAGACCATCTACAAACATATCAGACTCAAGCCTAAACATAGATGACCTATCAGATACTGATGATAGCTAATTTAGACAAGTAATTCATCGAGTTACCTCAATTAGATACAACATCATTGATGCCAACATATGATTGGTTGTGGGATTGAATCTCCCTTCAGACTTCCGCTACTAAGGCTCATTACCCCTATCTATTAATGGGTGTTTGACACTTTCCATCCAGAGTTATACACCGCTTGAGTCTGTTACCATTTTGATTTATGCCCTAGTTCAGGGTGCACTGATATTTTTGTTGTGCCCCAATTTAAAGTGCACTGACATTTTGGTTGTACCCCAGTTTAGGGTGCACTGACATTTTGGTTGTACCATATTATAAGGTACATTTGAAGTTCATTTTAAGGCTACCTCAACTTTGGGATCTGTAAGCACCCCATTTTTTCCATCCCAGATAAACAAAGTCATGCTGGTGTGTGGACAACAAAAGGACGAAGGGTGATTGAAAGTTTGGATTTTTGATTGTGAATTTGAGAAAGTTTTCAATGGGTCTGTAAATTTGAGAAAGTTTCAATGGGTCCCATAGCAAAGTTACAGGCTGTAATCTACATGAATGCATAAGTCATGGAATTATCTTCGAAATGATACCAGAATTGCCCAATTCTGATATCAAACGAAGAAGATATGGTCATTTTAGTCGGATGATACGTATAAGGGAGGTTTCAAAAATTATCATAAATAATCCCAGGGGCTTTCATGCAAATTATCGTAAGTCGGATTGTTTGAATTTTAACTCATCATATCTTGATCATCCGACATTGGAATCAGATGATTCAAAGACCAATATTCCTTATTTTCAGTCCTCTTCAAAGTGGACGTAAAAAATCTCGGGTAGAAGTCACCAGTGGGTCCTGTAAGCACCCCATTTTTGCCATCCCTGCTAAACAAAGTCCTGCTGGTGTGTGGACAACAAAAGGAAGAAAGACAATTGAAAGTTTGGATTTTTGACTATGAATTTGAGAAAGTTTTCAATGGATCTGTGAACAAAAGGAAGTTTTCAATGGGTCCCACAGTAAGGTCACGGGTTATAATTTTGCATGGATGCCTAGGTCATGGAATTATCTTCAAAATGAGACTAGAATTGCTCTATTCTGACATCAAATGAAGAAGATATGATCATTTTAGTCGGATGATATGTACAAGGGAGGTTTCTAAAATTATCATAAATAATCCCAGGGGCTTTCATGTAAATTATCATAAGTTGGATTGTTTGAATTTCAAATCATCATATCTTGATCATCCGACATCTGAATCATATGGTTTAAGTACCATTATTCCTTATTTTTAGTCCTCTTCAAAGTGGATGTAAAGGATTTTCGGTAGAAGTCACCAGTGGGCCCCATGCAAGCTTGCAAGCAAAGTTATCGTTAGAACTTTAAAGATTCATATCTTTTCCGTTCTACGTCAGATTCAGATGATTCCAAAGCCGTTATTCTTCATTTGTGATGTCCTATAAAGTGGACGTGGAAAATCTTGGGTAGAAGTCTCCGGAGGGTCCCATGCAAAATTACATATGGACAAAATATGGTAATTTCAGTTTCAATATGGTCCATTTTTAGTACTCTACAAAGTGGACGTAAAGGATTTCCGGCAGAAGTCTCCGAAGGATCCCATGCAGAATGGTGAGCTAATTATCGATAATTGGTCAGCTTAAACTTCAAAAATTCATAAGTTGACCATTTTATTTCCAAATGAGGTGATTCAAGTTCCTATATTCCTCATTTTTAGTATTCTACAAAGTGAACATAGAAAATTTGGAATAGAGGCTAGCAAAAAATTTTGTGCGAAATAACAGTGGAAATGGCCAATGAAATGATAAAGAGAGAAAACCCAGTTAATTCCAGTCAATCCAGTCAACTCAGCTCAATCTAAGATAGTTTTGGCCCAACCCAGTCAATCCGGACCAATTCATAGTGGCTTATATGCATGTATTTCTTTTATATATTATTATATAATGTATAATATATTGTAATATAACATATAATATATACATATATCTTATATGTATATTATATTATATATATTAATATATTGATATTATATAATTTTATATATATACATATATATATATATATATATATATATATATATATATATATATATATATATATATATATATATATATATATATATATATGTTTTATATATAGAAATCAAAGAATCCAAAGAGAGGAAACGTAACAGAGAGGGAAATTTAGGGTTTTAGAATCCAACAGATTTTTTGAAAAAAAAAAGGAAAGAAAGGGAGAGGACACATGAAATAGACAAGGAATTAAAATTTTGGCCTATATTCCAAGAAGGAAAATAAAAAGGAGAAGAGGAGAAGAACAGAGGACGTAATTTAGGGAGAAAGGGAGAATCCAAAAGATTTTGTTTTGAGAAAAGGAAAGAAAAGAGAAAAAAAAATATTTTGGATTCAAAAGATTTTGTTAGGGCATATAATCCAAAAGGAAAAATAAAAAAAAAAAGAATCCAAAGAGGGGAAGGGAAGAGACGTCCAAGAGGGGGAGAATAGAAAAAAAAATCCAAGAAAGGGAAAATCCAAAAGATTTTGTTTGAGAAAAGGAAAGAAAAGAGGAAAAAAAAATCTTTTGGATTCAAAAGATTTTGTTAGGGCATATAATCCAAAAGGAAAAAAAAAAGAAAGGAATCTAAAGTGAGGAAGGGACGTCCAAGAGGAGAGAAAAAAAAAGAAATCCAAAAGATCTCGGTTTTGAGAAGAAGGAAAGAAAAGAGAGAGGAGACTGAAAGAGAGGAGGATTAAGGGTTAGGGCATATAATCCAAAAGAAAAAAGGAATCAAGGGGAGGAAGGGACGTCCAAGAGGAGAGAAAAAAGAGAAAAAAATTCAAGAAAGGAAAAGGATAGAAAATCGAGATAAAGAGAGAGAGAGGGAAAGAAAAAAAGGGGCTTGCGGTTTTGGGAAAGAAGAAAACCGGGGGAAGAGGGAAGAGGAGAAAAAAAGAATAAAATAAAAAAGGGGCTTGCGGTTTTGGGAGAAAAGAAAATCGGGGAGAGGGAGAGAGAGAAGAGGAGAAAAAGAATAAAAAAAGGAAAAAAAATAAGAAGTGGGAGGGGAGAAATCGAGAAGAAGAGAAGAGAGAGGAGGGCGGTGAAAGTGAAGAAAAAAAATAGAAAAAAAGGGGAAGAGAGATCGAGAGAGCAGAAAATGATGCCGGAGAGAGGATGAGGAAGAAGAAGGAAAACAAGCAGGAGAAGATGAAGGTGGAAAAGAGAGCTGAGGTAAACCACTTACACCCTCTTTTGGTTTTATTTTTTCTTTTGTTATTACTTGCCTTACTGCCGCCATCCAATCTGCTATCCTAAATTGCAGAAAACCTTTTCATCCCTGCAAAACCCTATTGACCAGGCCTACGACCATGTTGTAAACCCAATCCCACAAGCCACTTGTACCTCTCTTTAATCCCTCACCTACGTTGCACCACCCAATCAGGTTTTCTAGTCACCTCTTGCTGCCACCTAATACCCTACACATCCACTTCCTTCCATCACTCTTATCAACCCAAACCCACTGCTATACCCCACTTGTCGTAGCATCTTGCAGCAAATCCCATGTAATCCTACCCCTTAAACCAGCCTTTGATCTACCCCATTTAAGCCATTGATTGGAATCTAAAATGATCATGATGACCATAATATAATCTGAGTCATTAATTCTGATATGATTTTGATAATGATTAATGTTAGATAAAATCTGAATTTTTCAATGTAATCTGATTATGATATGAAATTTTATATGAACCATTGATTTTGAGCCTAATCTGATGATAGTTGATGTAAGATGATCTGATCCTTTGATTTCAAATCTGATTAGAGCATGAGAAATTAAAATAATTTAAACTGTTGATTTAAAGATGATCTGAGCATGATGTGTTAATTAATTCTTAACCACTAATTTTTATTATGATCTGATGATGTTGATGTTGATGTGATCATGAGTAATCTGAACTTTTGGATCTTCATTGTGATTAATTTAAGCGAATCTGAATATCATGCATGCAAGTTTGTTTTGATACATATGATGCCACATAATTGCCATATTTGATGCTTACACTCTCACATGCCATACTTGGAATGCTTTCACATGTTTTCTTTGGCTGCTTCTATTTTTGGATTACACACTTACCATGTTTGTATTGATTCACATGCTCACTTGCCATCATTGACTGATTTGTTGCTAAATTAGAATATATTTCTAACATGCTATATTTGGATGCTTACACTGTTATATTTAAGCTCACATTGCTCACATGCCATACTTAGAATGCTATACATGCTTATTGCCATATTTGTCTGACACATGCTTACTGTCATATTTAGATGCTTGCTGCCATGTTTGGATGCATACTGCTATGTTTGGATTACTACCACTGCCATAGTTGGAATATTTTCATTTGCCATATTTGTCTTGGAAAGAGAAAAAATAGAAAAAATAGCAATTAGGGTAGAAAATCCTAAAAATGGAAAGAAAATAGCAATTAGGGTTGGAAACCCTAAAAAAAGGAAAGAGCATAGCAAATAGGGAAAGTGAAACCCTAAAAGTGAAAAGAATAATTAGGGTATGAAACCCTAAAAAATGAAAATCACAATGAAAAGGGATAGGAAACCTTAAAAACCTAAAAATGAAAACAATAAAAATGGTAGGAACTTAAGTCTCATCTCTAGATCCTATTGACAAAAATGGAAATAATTTGGTACATATCCCAATAAAAATGGTAGGAATTTAGGTCTCATCCATAGACCCTATTAACAAAAGTAGAAAGAATTTGATACACATCCCAAATAAAAATGGTAGGAATTTAGGTCTCATCCCTAGATCCTACTAACAAAAATAGAAAGAATTTGGTACACAACCCAAATAAAAATTGTAGGAATTTAGGTCTCATCCCTAGATCCTATTGACAAAAATGAAAGGAATTTGGTACACATTCTAAATCCGACTCTCACTATCATTTTTGAACTACGTTGTACCTGATTTCTAGGGCACACCCTAGAATACTTAGGCAATTTGGGAATCCCAAATACGGTACAAAGCCACCCATCAACCATACATCCAGCATAAACTTCAACTTGAACAAAAAAATCTAATTGAAGCACATGCATAAATCACTTCCATAATCTTTAATCACACAACCCATTTTTGAAGTAAATTTTTGGACTTGATTTCCAGGATTGGAATACGTAGGTAGTTTGAGATGTCTTACATGTCTCAGATTCAGTCCCAGACCGAATCATCTTTGTTTCGGTTCACTGTATAATATTGTACATTACATTTGCTTGTTTATTTGCTTTAAAACATGATTGGCTGAACCCTAGGTTAGAATAACTTAGCAACTTGGTTTAGGACATCCCCCATTAAACCCTAGTCATCAAGTTGACCAAGCATAGTCAAAATTAGAATCTATGGAAAGTTTCAGATACCGATATTGATCGGGTAGTTTGGGTTCCTAACACCTTCCCATAACCGTACTCTGAATACTTACCCAATCTCTTGCAGACCAAAGAACCGATACATTGGGTCACGAGTCAATAGAAGTCTTACCTTAGGGTGACGCTACATTTTTTAGAGGTCCTAGACCTTAATTTAGGTGGCGACTCCAACAGAAAGATCGATCTTCATCAATACGGATACACATTTCATCCGGAGGAGGATCATCCATTTTCCATTGTCCTCACAGTGGCGACTCCGTTGGGGAATAATATTCAGACTCCTAGGATACTTTCCTTATATTGATTTGCTTGACATTTGATGCTAGATCTAGGGTACTATATTTATTGTTTGTACATATTGTTTTGGGGGGAATGAGTTCAGTCACACTTTCATGCGAGTAGCCGAACCGGGTCCCATGCATGTGGGGCAGCCTGCTAGGCGAAACACACAGCCTTGGCCTGTACTCTGTGAAACCACGATCGGCGAGCAGCCTCTAACGAGCGTTTCTTGGGTTTGCCTGGGAATGCGTTATGCTACTCCACGTCGCTTGGATCCTTGCAACATAGTATATAAAGGGAATGGGGGCCCATTATTCATTGAGCATTCGGTGATAGGTTACCCCATCCTCGTCAACGTGGCCTTTTCTGTCCTAACCCAGTTTGAGCCATATGTATGTTATTTTTTGTCCATCTTTGAACCAACATGGTAAAATCTACTCGATCATAATATTTACATCTGAGACGTCGAAGTTCTACCCGTTTTTGTCCTTGACTTGTCAACATGTTTGGATCCATACTTGAGTGTTCTTGTCTCTCACTTGTTGGGAGCGTGTGGGTTACGTATACCCACATACACATTAGTGTGGGCGGTCTGTACACGTCCTCCATCGTACAAACTCATTGTGTTGATCTGTTCAATATTGATCCGCCAATCTCAAAAAACGATCGAAAAATCTTCATCACGGCATAGATACTGTGATCAAGTAGAAATTTATCGGTTCTTTCAATCATGAACCACTTTTGTCATCTATCATGAAAACTACAAATAAGCATATCCGTTTCAATTTCTTGAAATTTGATGAACCACATGGTTGAACCTTGGTGCTACAATGATCCATTCAGAATCTTGAGGCCCCAAGACCAATCATGGGGTTATTCAAATACAAATAAATTGTTACAGATGATGTCTAATGGTCGATTTTCATGAAGGAGCTAACTTTGTTTGGTCGAGTCAACTTGTATGTGTATGTGCATTCTTCTCGTGTCCAGTCACTTCTGAGTCTTAACCTTCGTTCATTGTTTATATAAAAAATAAAATTAAAAAAAAACAAAAAAAAAAAAAAAAAAAAAAAAAAAAAGAAAAAAAAAAGGAAGAAAAAAAAAAGAAAGAATGGTTGAACTAGGCAGGATATGATTGTCTAGACTTAAGAGAACACCTGACTGAGTAGACAAAGCATCCACTCTTATTACATCCACTCATAAGAAGGTCTCATCATCACCGGTTCATGTCTCGGTTCATGTTCATAAGGAGGACTTTTGTACCTCAATGTGTTGGAATGGTTGGAAGACAGTATATTGAGAGCCTAAAAATTGTAGAGCGGAATTGAAATTCCAAGATCGAAGTTAAGGAATCCAAGAGATTAGAAAGCTGAATCATAGATTATGAGAGATTACATGTTTCTTTCCCATGTTAGCATACCTACCAATTTTAAATGGAAAAACTAAGATTGGAAAGCATTTCATTCACCCGTGGCGATTGAGCCACTTTAACTGACAGAATTGGTTTCTGACTCCGAAATTACTTTCATCATCCAAGGTGACAATGACTCAAAGGAATAGTCCTCGAACCTTCAAGAATGGCCCATCCACCTCCCAAAATCCAGGATGAAAAGGAAGACCATGTGGTCAATTGTATCTCAAAATTAAGGTAGCCTGAAAATGAACTTCATGTGCACCCTAAATTGGGGCAAAACCAAAATGTTAGTATACTCTAAATTGGGGCACAACAAAAATATCAGTGCACCCTAAACTGGGGCATAATTAAAATGTTAATTGATTCAAAGTGGGACAAACCAAAAAGGTGATGGACCAACAAAGGTATAGGTTAGAGTTTCATGACATCCAAACTGGGGCATAAGATTGGAATACATTTACCCCAAATTGAGGCATTGACCAGGTGAATGTCAAACCCGAATTGGGGCATAAATCAAAATGGTAATAGACCCAAGAGGGGATTATCTCAAGATGGAAAGGGTCAAACACATGTCGATAGATAGGCATAATGAGCCTTACTAGCGAAAGTCTGAACGGAGATTCGGTCCTACAACCAATCATAAGTTGGCGTCAATGATGTCGTATCCAATTGGGGTAACTTGGTGAATTACTTGTCTAAACTGGCTACCACTGGTATCTGATAGGTCATCTATGTTTGGGCTCGAGTCCGATGTGTCTGTAAACGGTCCAGTCCAAAATGCTTTGAAAAAATGAACAATAATCATCTCATTTGAGACATCAACAACAGTGCTTTACTACTTCCAATCCATTCCTTCCCAGTTTGATATTTCTTCCTCTTCCATGTCTGTTGCTAATTCTGATTTTGATGACGATTGAGATGATGAGTCACAACCTGAACTCCTACTCCACCGGCCTTTAGAGAAATGAAAGTTCAACACACATGTGAAAGTTACAAATGATTAAGTTAAAGTCATGGAAGCATTCTCAAAGATACATGTTGGAACATCAAAATGCCATCCCATTTGGTCGATTTATTGAAAGAATTTTTTTGAGATATTCCTTGAAAGTAGAGAACATTTACAGACACATACAAGTGGTTCATTTAGTTTTACAAGAATGGGTCTACACACAAGGCATTATCAAATTTACGTCATTCCAAGTGATCAAGTCTTCTACAAGTGGATGAAGTCTACAGACATAAAACATGCTACAGATCAACCTTAAAGTCAAAGATGAGCTGAAAAAAAAAAGAGAAAAAAAAAAAGAAAAAAAAAAGAAGAAAAAAAAGAGTTATACAAAATAATGAGGTTGGTTAGCATACTACATTGGAACAATGATAGTGGACAAGTTCAACTATGGTGCATAGACATGAAGCAACTATTATGAAACACTAATGATGAGTGAGTTTGATTACAAGGCATATACATGGGGCAACTCCTTTGGAGCCCTGCTGATGGACGAGTTCAGTTATAGAGCAATAAGACAATTGGTTCTCGTACAATGATATATAGACACCATTTCTTAGAACCTGATTGGAAAGCTGATCATTTTTTGTGATTCACGTTGTGTGTTGAGATGGATTTTTGATATTGGTCACTACATCCCGCCCATACAGGGGTGGTCTCATCACTTTGTTGTCATCAGAGGATTTTTCTTTTCGGCTAAAGACTCTCTTTCTCGCCATCAATCTCACGGTCTTCCACAGAGTCTACATTATATGCCCTTACTTTAAATGTAAAACCCGTGTCAATCTAACCCAGTCTTACCACCTTGAACCAGGTTTACCCATCATGGTCGAGTCAAATGGACCAAGGGCGTGAAGGAGATCGAGATCCCAGGTATCAAATCGACCCAAAAACACTTAAAATAGGGGAAGGATCGCATACCCAGCTAAGCAGGGTCGGACCTCCCAAAACAGAAAGTCAGACCCTCGGTTTTGGAGGGAGGGTCGGACAGCTTAACACCCTAGGGTCGACGGGATCATCGACCCTCCCATCGACCCTTGGATTCTGTCGAATATAGAAATTTCCTAATTTTTATATTTTTCGATTGGGATTCTTTCCAAATCTCAGAGGGACTTATTTAGGATGTTCCTACTCTATTTAAAGGACGTCCCTAAGCCACTTTCACTCCTTTCACAACCCTAATCGAATTGAGAGAAAGAGAGGAGAAGGAAAAGAGGAAGAAGAAAGGGAAGGAAGAGAACTTAGCACAAAGGAGAAGAATTTCAGAGGAAAAGATTAATCTTCTCAGGTATGGATACTAATTCCATGAGTTTCTACAAACCTTAGGATAGTTATTGGAGAGAGAGCGATCTCGGAGAAACCCAAACCATCCATCCATGGTTAGGTTTTCATGGAAAACCCTAGGAGAATGCATGAAAGCCATCTAGGAGGATGATTCATGGTTTCAGACCATGGAATGAATGTTTAATGGAATGTGGGAACAAACCATAGGACCCCAAACACGAAGAATGGATTAAAAAGTAGAAATTGGACCAGGGTGCACCGAGGGTCGCACCCAGGGTCGATGACCATCCGACCCTAGGTGTTTCTGACCATCGACCCTCAGCATTTGGGAAGTCCAGAAAGAAGGGAGGGTTGATAGACCCATCGACCCTAGCATCGACCCTAGCATCGACCCTCAGTTGACAGAATGGTTTTTAATTCGGAATAAATTTTAATTAAATTCTATCGATTTTGTTAGGTCTTCTAGCAATATAATAACATTATAAAGGTGAATTTAAAGCTTGGAAAAGTATCTTATAGCAAGCTAAGGTGAGGAACCTTAACCCCAAACTAAATTGGTTAATAATAAACTATTTTCTATTTCTTGAGTCCTATGCTATGCTTGACTCTATGTGAATATGTTCGTAATGTGCATACATCATGCCATCCAATATTTCTATTACTTGTTCATGCATATTTACTTTATTGTTTATAACATGATGATGATGATGATAGGAATAGGCATGTGCTTGTATGTGTATGGTTGATGTGCTTGATGCAAGCGAGTATCAGGGGAGGTGTGATGAGAACGTCAATAAACGTTAACCTTTGGCGGGTCTCAGCACTTTAGCTCTATCTCTAACTCAAGTCTTGTGCATTGGCATCGTCGTATCGCCATTACTTTAGCAGAACTATTATGTCGTAGAGTATCAGGGGAGGTGGTCTCGGTCCTTGTAGTCTCTGACTCTACCAGGGGGCCTTAGCTCTATCTCTATGGGCATTCTGAGGGATGCTGGGGTGAGTCCTTGGATACACTGTTTGAAATTAGGATTGGTTAGTTGCGAGCCCAGTTTGCAGCCCTCGCTAATAGGGGCTTACGTGTTGGTATGGCACTATATAGCAATAAATGTAACCTTTGTTATATAATGTTCATGATTGGGTGCATGTAAGTTGACGATAAACGTGATCTTCGGGTAACGTCACACAGTCGTGTATAGAGGCGGAGTCAATAAACATGACCTTTGGCTACCTCAACCTTTCTATAGCATACTACAAACTTTAAACCGGACCAATGATATAAATTGACTTTTTGCATGCATATGTATTGTTGTATTGTTTTTGCTACTCACTGAGCCGTGTTGTGTGCTCACCCCTCGACGTCGAATATTTTTAGTTGATGATGCAGGTTATACCGTCGAAGACTACATGAATGCGTCTGCATACGGGAACGTGGCAGCTATGGAAGTTGAAGCTGAAGTGGATACACACGACTCCTCTTGCTAGTGCGACTCGTGTGTATTTGATTAGATATTTTATAGGTTTCTTTAATTGGATTTTATTCAGACATGTATTTGATATTTAATATTTATGTCTCAGTTGAATAAAGAATAATTTGCTATTAAATTATTAATATCATTTAGTTTCTCAGTTCATTTTATTATAAGATTTCCGCTATTGTGTATTTACTCTGATTATGACATGGATGTATGGAGGTTCAGATAACGCGGGGATAACCAATTTGAGATCCTGGTTGAACCGTTGGTTATTAGCGGTTCATCACACCATTCTGGTTAGACAAAAATTGGGGTGTGACAACTTGGTATCAGAGCATCTCAGGCCTTGTCCGCTGAACTAGCATACATTCAACACAATTGTAAACTGAGATAGGATAAAAATAAAAATAGTAATATTAACACATTGTAAGCACCAGTGATGTTTGAGACAAAATCTAAAAGAGAATAATGCATCTATTAAAAAGAGAAACAAGTTTACTTAACAATGAGAGCAAAACAAAACATATATATATAACGAAAGCAGAGTACAGTCCACAACCCGGATAGTTACTCTGTAGTTCAAGAAAAATAAAGTACAATCAAGAAGCTGGAGGCGAAGGAGGAGGCGGGGCCTCACGATCTCTGTCATAGTCCTCAGCATAGACCCTAGTCAACCAGGCCACCTGGGTCTGGGTCGTCTGGAGACTAGCTGTGAGACCGGCTATCCTCGATCGGTGCCGCACGATGCACCTCTAGGAGCTCCCCCCATCCATACGCCCGATGCGTGCTGAGCAGCCAACAACTCATCCATCCTCGGATCAGATCTGCGCCGAGCATCCCCTGATCTCTTGCAAAGCATCTCCATCATGGCTGAAGGTGGAAGTGAAGGATCAGCCGAATGGGAAGGACCAGCCTCAGGTGCAGGAGCTGCCGCAGAAGATGTACCAACTCCAGCCACATGTGTGGGTGATGGTGGTGGTATCGAGTCGACGTCCATATACATACGATCATCATCGTCGATCGGATCCCCACAAGCTCTAGCAGCAGCAGCAGCAGCCTCAGCATCAGCCATCTCGACCCGAGTGTGAGGGCACACCATCGCGTTCCTCTCCTCATCACTAACCTCAGCATCTCGCAGCCCCATCTTGCAGATAGCCTCCCAATCTAGAGGCGACGAGAAGGTCTTCTCCTAGATCTTCTCATCTACCAGATCCACCCCCAGAAGCGTGTCGGCTGAGATACCCTCTCATAGTGCCCACTCTGCGGGATCGGATTATGCTGAATAATCTTGCGGAAGACCCGTGGAGCTGGACGCAAGTAGCAAGCTCTCATCGCCATCTATCGGGACCGGAGCAAGCGGTTGTCGATCTCTGTTCTCATCTCCATCTCAATAAACAGTGGCTCTCCCGGCGCACAGTACACCATGGGGCCATCATAGGAAATGCCCAACAGATCGGCCAGCTGTCGATAATCAAAAGAGATGTGCACCCCTTGACGTAACTGGTGATGCACAACTCCTGACCGTGCTCAACATCATTGTAATTCCCCACCACCTGGAGATTACAATAGAACTGGCGTACCAAGTCTGGACAGGTGCACGCGTCGTATGTGATGACAGGGAGCCACCCCATATCACCAAAAGCTCCCTCTACATTGAACAAGGCTAGCTCAGCCAAGTTCACCATGCGACCCCCTTCAACCTTCTTACGGGCATAGTCGGCATACCGTGCCTCGGCTTCATTCGAACGGAAGCGAGCGGATCACGCACCCTGGGTACTTTGGTACGGGCCATAGTATCTGCAAAATAAGAAAGAGAAAAGAAACAAGGAGTTAGTAGGATAAAAATCCAAGATTTATTTAATAATGACGTAAGTTGGCCAGAAAACCTCAAAATTCTCACCTTACAAGTGGGTATGAGAACTTACGTAGGCTAAAACATATCCTACAACCCACATGCAGTAGGAAATTTTAACTGACGATGTCCAATTTGAAGAAATTCAAGAAAAATCGAAAATGTCGACAAATTAAGGAAAAAAGAGAAAATTTTAAGTTTATCGATAACGAACCGATGAAACTCAAAAATTTTTTAGGGCATTCGTTCCTCGAGACACCAATAACAAAAGCCCCCAATAAAAATCGAATTTTACGGTTGGAAAAAGTTTAATTTGAAAAATATGAGTTAAACGGGCAGAAACCTAGAAAAGAAAACCTAAAAACAGGTAAAAACGGGAAGACATACCTGTAGGGATGACGTGGACGTTGAAACCCGGAGTAAAACCGACCAAAAACAGTAGAGTGGCACTGTAGCAACTCCGAGAGTAGAGAAGAGTCGAAACGGAGGAGGAATAGTGAGAAATGACCCAGAATCGGATCTTAAAAATCTGATTTTTGGTCCGAGGGTCGGATAATTCGACTGACACCATCAACCCTCGGATCGACCCTCCCATCAACCGTCAGCTCTCGGGAATCTGACAGAAAATCGAGGGTCGGACTGAGGGTCGGATACCCATCGACCCTCGCATGGACCCTCAGCTCTCGGGAAGAACAGGTCATTCCCAGGGTCGGATACTAAGGGTCGGACATACCATCGACCCTCACCATCGACCCTATATAGAAAAGACAGTATTTTTCACAGAATGAATTGAGGATTTTGAATTTCATATCGGTTAGCGTGCCTACATGAAGTATAAATGATTTCTCACTGATTTTGATGATTTTCAGGCACCACCCATCTCAGAAGGATATATGCCTGGACGTAGAGTGACCCGACAGACCCGAAACACAGTCCCAACACCACCACCCGTGGAGGAGACTAGCCAAGAGAATAACCATGTACCGGGAAATCCAGAACCGGTAAACCTTACAAATTTGCCACCTCCACCACCAGAGCTAGCAACAGTGGTGATGAATCTGGCACAACAGCTGCAGCAGATGCAACACGCGTAGGCTCAGATGCAGGTTGCCATGGGAATAATGTTTCAAGCCACTGAGGCTGCACCCATGCACACCGGACAAGCCAGTGCAGCACCAGTGGTAACCACCCAGCTCCTCAGACACCTCAGCAACCGGCTAAATAGATTCCAGTGCAGGCTCCAGAAGCAGCTCAAGGGAATCACCAGTATCCACCTTATATGTTCGGGGTAAACCCCCAGAATCAGCTGGACCACTCCCGACTAGTGGAGAGATTTTTGAAGATGAAACCCAGAGAATTCAACGGTAAACCGTCTGATCCATTATGGCCAGCCCCTTTGGATAGACGAGATGGAAAGAAATTTTCTGATGATGACCATTACAGAGGAGGAGAAAGTATTGTGTGCCACCTTCATTCTCAAAGGCGACGCACATCATTGGTGGAAATCCACGAAGACATACTTACTGACCAAGCACGCCTTACTGACATGGGCTATATATAAAGTAGCATTCTTCGAGAAATATTTTCCACGAAGCTTCAGAGATTCGATGGAGAAGGAGTTCCTGAGTCTTTATCAGGGATAGATGTCAGTGGATGCGTACCAACAGCATTATGAAGAGCTGTTTTTCTTCGCACCACTGAGTATGCAAGAAGAAGAAACCAAAACCCGTAGGTTTGTCACGGGACTAAGAGGAAGCATCAGAGAAAATGTTCTGGGCTTAGAGAAGAAAATTTACAATGAATCTGTCCAGATCGCTCGAGTGATTGAATCGAGCCAGAAGGAGAGTTATTTTACTCAGAACAAGGGCATCAAAAGGCCAGCCAGAAACTCCTACAACGGAGGAAATAATAGGACGTATAAGCCCTTCTGTCCTCAGAATTTTAATGCTGCAACCAAGACTATCCCCGCAGCTCAACCTCAGCCAAAGCCAATTCTGAAGCCCCGAAGTGTTTTAACTGCAACCAGCCGGGACATATGGCAAGGGAATGCCCTAAGCCCAAGAAACAATTCCATCAGAGACGTGTATATGCTGTTACGTCCGAGGATGCGGCCGCATCACCCGATGTGGTCACAGGTATGACTGAAACTCTTAAAGTTATAAATACATTGAATGAGCATGTAGACTAAGTAAAGATGAATCACGGTATTGTACCTATAAATGGCGTACCCTTGAGTACTCTTCGATTCCGGAGCTACTCATTCATTTATATCTGTGTCATTTGGAAAGAAGACAAAATTACCCATCAAAACATTAGACTACAAATTACTTATACGGTCACCGATGGGGGTAGAAGTGGAATTAGAAAAAGGTTATGGACCATGTCCAGTCCTCATTGGGGAACAAATTTTAGATGCAACATTGATACGACTTGAGATGGTAGACTTCGATGTCATCTTAGGAATGGATTGGTTAGCTCGGTATTCTGCAAATCTGTTATGCGCCGAGAAGAAGCTAACATTCAAAGACAAAGAAGGGGAAGAATTCAGTTTCTAGGGAACCAAACTTCCCCGAAGACGCAAGCTCATACTTTCAGCAGTAAAGGCTAAGAAGTGCCTTGAGAAGGGAGCAGTCGGGTACCTAGTATCAGTGGTCGACCTAACCAAGGAAGCACCACGAATGAAAGACATTGACGTCGTGCGGGATTACCCTGACGTATTTCTGGAGGAACTACCCGGATTACCACTCGACCGTGCCACACAAGGGTTATATTCGACCCAGTATATCTCCATGGGGGGCACCGGTGTTGTTCGTAAAGAAGAAGGATGGTAGCGTTCGATTATTTATCGACTATCGGGAGTTGAATAAACTAACAATCAAGAATCGATACCCACTACCTCGGATCGATGACTTGTTCGATCAGTTACAAGGAGCAAGAGTATTTTCTAAAATCGATCTTCGATCAGGCTACCACCAGCTGAAGATTAAGGAAGGGGACATTCCAAAGACAGCATTCAGGACCAGATATGGACATTATGAATTTTTGGTGATGTCTTTCGGATTAACTAATGCCCCAGCAACGTTCATGGAACTTATGAATCGAGTTTTTCATGATATGCTGGATACGTCGGTTATAGTATTTATTGATGACACATTGGTATACTCCAAGGACAAGGAAACCCATAACAAGAACCTAAACGCAGCCCTACAGCGGTTAAGGAAAGAGAAGCTATATGCCAAATTTTCAAAGTGCGAGTTTTGGCTAAGTGAAGTCGCATTCCTAGGCCATGTAGTATCCGCCGAAGGAATCAAAGTGGACCCCAGCAAAATCGAGGCTATTGTGAAGTGGGAAGCACCAAAGAGTGTTTCAGAAATTAAAAGTTTTCTGGGTCTAGCTGGTTATTATCGGAGATTCGTAGAAGACTATTCTCGGATTGCCGTACCTCTCACCAGTTTGACCAAGAAAGGTGAAAAGTTTGTGTGGACGGATAAATGTGAGAAGAGCTTTCAGACATTGAAGGCCAGATTGATATCCGCCCCGATTTTGACCATTCTCGTTCCAGGACAGACATTTACTTTATACACTGAGGCATCGGGATTGGGATTAGGATGTGTGCTTATGTAAGGAGAGCAAGTGATTGCTTATTCTTCAAGACAGCTAAAGGTACATGAGAAAAATTATCCCACTCATGATTTGGAGTTAGCGGGAGTAGTACATGCTGTCAAGATATGGAGACATTACCTATACGGAGAGAAATTTCAGATTAAGTTGGACCATGAAAGTCTTACTTATTTATTTAATCAGAAGGAGTTGAATATGAGACAAAGAAGATGGCTGGAACTATTGAAAGACTATGATTGTGATATCCAGTATCATCCGGGAAAAGCGAACGTAGTAGCGGATGCATTAAGGAGAAAAGCAGTGATTAAATCTCAAGGAGAAGTTAGCACGACTGCAGCAATGTGTACCAACGGAATAGTATTCAATCACGGCAACGAGCAGTATGTGATAGATACAACGGATGAATCAGCTAACCAAGGGTTTATTCATCGGTTTTCAAATATATTCGTGGCATTGAAGATTATACCGGATATAGTGGATGAAGTGAAGACAGCTATCAAAGCAGATCCTTATCTGAGAACAGTACAAGATGATATTGAGAAAGGTAGGACTAACCTTGAGTTCACCTTGGACGATGAGAAAGGACTGAATACAAAGGAAAAATATGTGTACCTGAAACAGAGAGTATGGACGTTAGACACCGACTGATGAAAGAAACCCATACCACCATCTATTCGATACATCCTGGAAGTACAAAAATGTATCATGATCTGAAGAAATTATATTGGTGGAGGGGAATGAAAGCAGATGTAGCTAAGTTCGTGTCTCAATGCCTAAATTGTCAGCAAGTAAAGGCTGAACGACAAAGACCCGCAGGACTGTTGCAGCCATTACCGGAACCAGCATGGAAATGAGACTGCATCACTATGGACTTCGCCACAGGACTACCATTGACTCTTCGAGTAGTTGACGCAGTTTGGGTGATTGTGGACCGTCTGACTAAAACAGCTCGCTTTATACCTATACGACCTCAGTATACACTGGAAAGGTTAGCAAAGCTGTATGTGGATAATATTGTTCGGTTACACGGTGTACCAGAAAGCATTGTGTCCGATAGAGATCCACGATTTACTTCCAAATTTTGGGAAGGACTGCAAAAGGCTATGGGAACAACGCTAAAATTTAGTACACCCACGGGGCAGACGGACAGTCAGAGCGTACAATTCAGATTCTAAAAGATATGCTACGAGCATGTGTAATTGATTTCAAGGAATCATGGGATGAAAAGTTACCATTGATCGAGTTCGCTTACAATAACAACTATCAGGCTACTATACAGATGTCACCTTATGAAGTACTGTATGGCAGGAAGTGTCGAACTCCCTTGTTTTGGAATGAAGTTGGAGAACGTAGCATTGTTGGACCGGAATTTGTTGAAGAAACTTGTCGAGTGGTCAACATCATCAAGGAAAGAGTAAGAACAGCTCAGAACCGTCAGAAGCAATATGCAGATACTCGACGAAGAGATCTAGAGTTCGCTGTAGGTGATAAAGTATTTCTGAAGGTATCGCCTATGCGAGGATTGAAGAGGTTCGGACAGAAAGGAAAACTAAGTCCAAGATATGTCGGACCATATGAAATTCTAGCTAAGCGTGGAAAAGTGGCTTATCAGTTAGCACTACCACCATCTATGTCAAGTGTGCATGACGTATTTTCACATTTCCCTATTGAAGAAGTATGTCAAAGACCCAACACATGTCTTGATAGTGGATTTTCCAGAATTGACTGATGAATTGACATTTGAAGTAACACCAACAGAAATCACTAGTCGAAAGGTTCAACGTCTACGCAATCGAGATATCTATTATGTTAAGGTTACATGAAAAATTAGAGACATGAAAAAAATTACATGGGAAGAAGAAAATGCTATGAGAAAGCAATACCCTCACTTATTTGATTCAGGAGGTACGTACAATTTCGAGGATGAAATTTTTATAAGTTGGGGGGAGTTGTAAGACCCGTGTCAATCTAACCCGGTCTTACCACCTTGAACCATGTTTATCCATCATGGTCGAGTCAAATGGACCATGGGCGTAAAGGAGATCGAGATCCCAGGTATCAAATCGACCCAAAAACACTTAAAATAGGGGAAGGGTCGCATACCCTGCTAAGCAGGGTCGGACTTCCCAAAACAGAAATTCAGACCCTCGGTTTTGGAGGGAGGGTCGGACAGTTTCAACACGATCATCGACCCTCCCATCGACCCTCGGATTCTGCTAAATATAGAAATTAGGAAATTTCTATATTTTTCGATTGGAATTCTTTCCAAATCTCATAGGGACTTATTTAGGATGTTCCTACTCTATTTAAACGACGTCCCTAAGCCACTTTCACTCCTTTCACAACCCTAATCGAATTGAGAGAAAGAGAGGAGAAGGAAAAGAGGAAGAAGAAAGGGAAGGAAGAGAACTTAGCACAAAGGAGAAGAATTTCAGAGGAAAAGATTAATCTTCTCAGGTATGGATACTAATTCCATGAGTTTCTACAGACCTTAGGATAGTTATTGAAGAGAGAGCGATCTCGGAGAAACCCAAACCATCCATCCATGGTTAGGTTTTCATGGAAAACCCTAGGAGAATGCATGAAAGCCATCCAGGAGGATGATTCATGGTTTCAGACCATGGAATGAATGTTTAATGGAATGTGGGAATAAACCATAGGACCCCAAACACGAAGAATTGATTAAAAAGTAGAAATTGGACCAGAGTGCACCGAGGGTCACACCCAGGGTCGATGACCATCCGACCCTAGGTGTTTCTGACCATCGACCCTCAGCACTCGAGAAGTCCAGAAAGAAGGGAGGGTCGATAGACCCATCGACCCTAGCATCGACCCTAGCATCGACCCTCAGTTGACAGAATGGTTTTTAATTCCGAATAAATTCTAATTAAATTCAATCGATTTTGTTAGGTCTTCTAGCAATATAATAACATTATAAAGGTGAATTTAAAGCTTGGAAAAGTATCTTATAGCAAGCTAAGGTGAGGAACCTTAACCCCAAACTAAATTGGTTAATAATAAACTGTTTTCTATTTCTTGAGTCCTATGCTATGCTTGACACTATGTGAATATGTTTGTAATGTGCATACAACATGCCATCCAATATTTCTATTACTTGTTCATGCATATTTACTTTATTGTTTATAACATGATGATGATGATGATAGGAATAGGCATGTGCTTGTATGTGTGTGATTGATGTGCTTGATGCGAGCGAGTATCAGGGGAGGTGTGATGAGAATGTCAATAAACGTTAACTTTGGCGGGTCTCAGCACTTTAGCTCTATCTCTAACTCAAGTCTTTTGCATTGGCATCGTCGTATCGCCATTACTTTAGCAGAACTATTATGTCGTAGAGTATCAGGGGAGGTGGTCTCGGTCCTTGTAGTCTCTGACTCTATCGGGGGGCCTTAGCTCTATCTCTATGGGCATTCTGAGGGATGCTGGGGTGAGGCCTTGGATACACTGTTTGGCATTAGGATTGGTTAGTTGCGAGCCCAGTTTGCAGCCCTCGCTAACAGGGGCTTACGTGTTGGTATGGCACTATATAGCAATAAACGTAACCTTTGTTATATAATTTTCATGATTGGGTGCATATGAGTTGACGATAAACGTGATCTTCGGGTAACGTCACACACTCGTGTATAGAGGCGGAGTCAATAAACGCGACCTTTGGCTACCTCAACCATTCTGTAGCATACTGCAAACTTTAAACCGGACCAAAGATATAAATTGACTTTTTGCATGTATATATATTGTTGCATTGTTTTGGCTACTCACTGAGCCGTGTTGTGTGCTCACCCCTCGACGTCGAATATTTTTAGTTGATGATGCAGGTTATACCGTCGAAGACTACATGAATGCGTCTGCATACGGGAACGTGGCAGCTATGGAAGTTGAAGCTGAAGTCGATACACACGACTCCTCTTGCGAGTGCAACTCGTGTGTATTTGATTAGATATTTTATAGGTTTCTTTAATTGGATTTTATTCAGACATGTATTTGATATTTAGTATTTATGTCTCAGTTGAATACAGAATAATTTGCTATTAAATTATTAATATCATTTAGTTTCTCAGTTTATTTTATTATAAAACATCAACTATTGTGTATTTACTCTGATTATGACATGGATGTATGGAGGTTCAGATAACGCGGGGATAGCCTATTTGAGAACCTGGTTGAACCGTTGGTTATTAGCGGTTCATCACACCATTCTGGTTAGACCAAAATTGGGGTGTGACATTAAATGTCACAAAATTTTATGGTATCATTTCTTGTGAACATGTCGTCTTGTTATGCATAAATATTGTTCAATAAATATGACTGGAATATCTATCTGTCATTCATCATTTCGACAACGTCCAAGAATTTAATAGTCTTTTGTTGTTAGCCAATAAAATGGCATCGCCTAGTGTAGATCAAGCCATTCTACATAAACAATCAAACACTCTCCCAATGGTAGACCCATTGGACAGTTTCTTATCTGTCCATCTGGACCTTCATCGTCATACTTGTATACAGACTTAAAGGATTTGGGCCCAAACATGGTTATAACCGATTCAGCATCTAAGCATAGCTTGTTGAAATTTGTTTTCTATCTGAATGATACCGAGAGGAGAAAGCATTCTTTGACGTTTTTTCTAAAGATTAGTGTAGGGTTGCATCTCCTTAAGGTTATTTCTAGTGATGACTCAAAAGTCACCTGCCTATCAATGTGTGCAGACTTGAACTTAGACATTGGGGCAAAACTCACCCATTTATCCAAACATCATGAGTTTAGTTGTGCCCCCTGTTTGAAACTCTAGCTGAGTTTATTTGAATGTATGAGAAAAATGACTCATACAAATTTGAAAAAAAATGAAATAAAACTAAGTCATTGTCATCATTTGCCCCTCATCAAAAAGACCTGATTGCCCTTTAATCAAAGTGAAACCCATATATATTTTGCAGGAATGCAAAACATACCAAGATTTTCCTCTAAAGAAAAGAAACATGTTTCTCTCGGTCTAGATTAAGTCAAGTCAAGGAAAGTCGATCAAATCATGATCTCTAGTTCCTCTTGGAATCCGAATAATGTTAGTGGACAAAGTACAGATGTTGAGCCCCATTGTGGCTACCTCAATATTTATGGAAAGTTCAACCCATTTTGGGAATGAAGAAAGATGAGGAAAGGAATTGAAAAGAACAAGAAAAAGAAAAAATAAAGAGGAAAGAAAGGTGAAAGTACAGAGAAGAAAGAAGACTAATGAAAGCAGAATAAGAATGGAAAAATGAACAAGATACAAGCAAAGAAAAGAATGAAAGATCAGCAAAATAAAAATAAAAGCACAAAGAGAACATGAGGATCAAAGGAAAAAAAAGAGAAAGAATGAAAGATCATGGGAAGAGAGAGAAAGCTCTAGCCCGATCTACGCGGAACCTGATTCTGGAGGGACGGAACTCCCAAAGGATACGTAGGTAATTTGGGACACCCCAAATTCGGTTCAAAGGCTACACATCTAAAGGCTACACATCCAAAGGTTATACATTCAAAGGCTACATAGCCAAAAGGCTATACATCCAGAGCCTATAAATCCAGAGCATAAAGCATAGTTATAGTTACATCATGAGTAGTCTTGAGCCAAAGTCACAGACCTAATAAGGTCGCTACTCAAGAAGCACAGTTACAGTTACATCATGAGCAGTCTTGAGCCAAAGTCACAGACCTCATGAGGTCGCTACTCAAGAAGCTTGACAGTTACAATTACATCATGAGCGGTCTTGAGCCAAAGTCACAGACCTGATGAGGTCGCTACTCAAGAAGCCTGACAGTTACAATTACATCATGAGCGGTCTTGAGCCAAAGTCAGAGACCTGATGAGGTCGCTACTCAAGAAGCTTGACGGTTACAGTTACATCATGAGCGGTCTTGAGCCAAAGTCACAGAACTGATGAGGTCGCTACTCAAGAAGCTTCACAGTTACATTTACATCATGAGCAGTTTTGAGCCAAAGTCACAGACCTGATGAGGTTGCTACTCAAGGAGCTTGACATCTACAGATGTTTGTTGTACAATGTAAAAAAAAAAAAAGAAAAAAAGAAAAAGGAGAATAGTTACAGCATTAGTTCAAGAGAGCAATGGTAGAATTCGGATCAAGTGCATAATAGTGCAAAAATGGGCTACTTTTGTCTTCGGCCTCAATTGCCCACAATCTCGGCCGAAGAGGGGCATCTGTAATCACCCCATTTTTGCCATCCCAGCTAAACAAAGTCCTGCTGGTGTGTGGACAACAAAAGGAAGAAAGATGATTGAAAGTTTAGATTTTTTACTGTGAATTTGAGAAAGTTTTCAATGGGTCTATGAACAAAAGAAAGTTTTCAATGGGTCCCACAGTAAGGTCACATGTTATAATTTTTCATGGATGCCTAGGTCATGGAATTATCTTCAAAATGAGACCAGAATTGCTCGATTCTGACATCAAATGAAGAAGATATGATCATTTTAGTCGGATGATATGTACAAGGGAGGTTTCTGAAATTATCATAAATAATCCCAGGGGCTTTCATGCAAATTATCGTAAGTTGGATTGTTTGAATTTCAAATCATCATATCTTGATCATCCGACATCTGAATCATATGGTTTAAGTGCCATTATTCCTTATTTTTAGTCCTCTTCAAAGTGGACGTAAAGGATTTTCGGTAGAGTCACCAGTGGGCCCCATGCAAGCTTGCATGCAAAGTTATCATTAGAACTTTAAAGATTCATATCTTTTCCGTTCTACGTCGGATTCAGATGATTCCAAAGCCGTTATTCTTCATTTGTGATGTCCTACAAAGTGGACATGGAAAATCTTGGGTAGAAGTCTTCGGAGGGTCCCATGCAAAATTACATATGGAAATGGTAATTTAATCTTCATAAATTCATATTTTGATCATCCCATATCCAAATCAGGTAATTTCAGTTTCATTATGGTTCATTTTTAGTACTCTACAATGTGGACGTAAAGGATTTCCGACAGAATTCTCCAAAGGATCCCATGCTCAGCTAATTATCGATAATTGGTCCGCTTAAACTTTAAAAATTCATAAGTTGACCATTTTATTTCCAATTGAGGTGATTCAAGTTCATCTATTCTTCATTTTTAGTGTTCTACAAAGTGAACATAGAAAATTTGGAATAGAGGCTAGCGAAAAATTTCGTGCGAAATAACAGTGAAAATGGCCCATGAAATGATAAAGAGAGAAAACCCAGTTAATTCCAATCAATCCAGTCAACTCAGCTCAACCTAAGATAGTTTTGGCCCAACCCAGTCAATCCGGACCAATTCATAGTAGCTTATATGCATGTATTTCTTTTATATATTATTATATAATGTATAATATATTGTAATATATCATATAATATATACATATATCTTATATGTATATTATATTATATATATTAATATATTGATATTATATAACTATATATATATATATGCTTTATATATAGAAAACAAAGAATCCAAAGAGAGAAGAAACATGAGAGAGAGGGAAATTTAGGGTTTTAGAATCCAAAAGATTTTTTTTAAAAAAAAAAGGAAAGAAAGAGAGAGGAGACATGAAATAGACAAGGATTAAAGATTATGGCCTATAATCGAAGAAGGAAAAAAAAGGAGAAGAGGAGAAGAAGAGAGGACGTAATTTAGGGAGAAAGGGAGAATCCAAAAGATTTTGTTTTAAGAAAAGGAAAGAAAAGAAAAAAAAAATATTTGGGATTCAAAAGATTTTGTTAGGGCATATAATCCAAAAGGAAAAAGAAAAAAAAAAGAATCCAAAGAGGGGAAGGGAAGAGACGTCCAAGAGGGGGAGAAAAGAAAAAAAAAATCCAAGAAAGGGAAAATCCAAAAGATTTTGTTTGAGAAAAGGAAAGAAAAGAGGAAAAAAAAAATCTTTTGGATTCAAAAGATTTTGTTAGGGCATATAATCCAAAAGGAAAAAAAAGAAAGGAATCTAAAGTGAGGAAGGGACGTCCAATAGGAGAGAAAAAAAAATCCAAAAGATCTTAGTTTTGAGAAGAAGGAAAGAAAAGAGAGAGGAGGATTTAGGGTTAGGGCATATAATCCAAAAGAAAAAAAAAATCCAAGGGGAGGAAGGGACGTCCAAGAGGAGAGAAAAAAGAGAAAAAAAATCCAAGAAAGGAAAAGGAAAGAAAATCAAGATAAAGAGAGAGAGAGGGAAAGAAAAAAAATTGGGCTTGGGGTTTTGGGAAAGAAGAAAACCGGGGGAAGAGGGAAGAGGAGAAAAAAAAGAATAAAATAAAAAAGGGGCTTGCGGTTTTGGGAGAGAAGAAAACCGCGAAGAGGGAGAGAGAGAAGAGGAAAAAAAGAATAAAAAAAAGGAATAAAAAACCAGAAGTGGGAGAGGAGAAATCGAGAAGAAGAGAAGAGAGAGGAGGGCGGTGAAAGAGAAAAAAAAAAAAAAAAAGGGGAAGAGAGATCGAGAGAGCAGAAGAAGATTCCAGAGAGAGGATGAGGAAGAAGACGGAAAAGAAGAAGGAGAAGTAGAAGGTGGAAAAGAGAGCCGAGGTAAACCACTTACACCATCTTTTGGTTTTATTTTTTCTTTTGTTGTTACTTGCCTTACTGCCACCATCCAATCTGCTATCCTAAATTGTAGAAAACCTTTTCATCCCAGCAAAACCCTATTGACCAGGCCAACGACCATGTTGTAAACCCAATCCCACAAGCCACTAGTACCTCTCTTTAATCCCTCACCTACGTAGCACCAGCCAATCAGGTTTTCTAGTCACCTCTTGCTGCCACCTAATACCCTACACATCCACTTCCTTCCATCACTCTTATCAACCAAAACCCACTGCTATACCCTACTTGTCGTAGCATCTTGCAGCAAATCCCATGTAATCCTACCCCTTAAACCAACCTTTGATCTGCCCCATTTAAGCCATTGATTGGAATCTAATATGATCATGATGACCATAATATAATCTGAGTCATTAATTCTGATATGATTTTGATAATGATTGATGTTAGATAAAATCTGAATTTTTGAATGTAATCTGATTATGATATGAAATTTTATATGAACCATTGATTTTGAGCCTAATCTGATGATAGTTGATGTAAGATGATCTGAACCTTTGATTTCAAATCTGATTAGAGCATTAGAAATTAAAATAATTTAAACTGTTGATTTAAAGATGATCTGAGCATGATGTGGTTAATTAATTCTGAACCATTGATTTTTAATATGATCTGATGATGTTGATGTTAATGTAACCATGAGTAATCTGAACTTTTGGATCTTCATTGTGATTAATTTAAGCGAATCTGAATATCATACATGCAAGTTTGTTTTGATACATATGATGCCACATAATTGCCATATTTGATGCTTACACTCTCACATGCCATACTTGGAACGCTTTCACATGTTATCTTTGGATGCTTCTATTTTTGGATTGTACACTTACCATGTTTGTATTGATTCACATGCTCACTTGCCATCTTTGACTGATTTGTTGCTAAATTTGAATATATTTCTAACATGCTATATTTGGATGCTTATACTGCTATATTTAAGCTCACATTGTTCAGATGCCATTCTTGGAATGCTATACATGCTTATTGTCATATTTGTCTGACACATGCTTACTGTCATATTTAGATGCTTCCTGCCATGTTTGATGCATACTGCTATGTTTGGATTACTACCACTGCCGAAGTAGGAATATTTTCATTTGCCATATTTGTCTTGGAAAGAGAAAAAATAGAAAAAATAACAATTAGGGTAGAAAATCCTAAAAATGGAAAAAAAATAACAATTAGGGTTGGAAACCTTAAAAAATTGAAAGAGCATAGCAAATAGGGAAAGTGAAACCCTAAAAATGGAAATAATAACTAGGGTATGAAACCCTAAAAAATGAAAATCACAATGAAAAGGGATAGGAAACCCTAAAAACCTAAAAATGGAAACAATAAAAATGGTAGGAACTTAGGTCTCATCCCTAGATCTTATTGACAAAAATAAAAATAATTTAGTACACATCCCAAATAAAAATGGTAGGAATTTAGGTCTCATCCCTAGATCCTATTAACCAAAATTGAAAGAATTTGGTACACATCCCAAATAAAAATGGTAGGAATTTAGGTCTCATCCCTAGATCCTATTAACATAAATAGAAACAATTTGATACACATCTCAAATAAAAATGGTAGGAATTTAGGTCTCATCCCTAGATCCTACTAACAAAAATAGAAAGAATTTGGTACACATCCCAAATAAAAATGGTAGGAATTTTGGTCTCATCCCTTGATCCTATTGACAAAAATGAAAGGAATTTGGTACACATTCCAAATCTGACTCTCACAATCATTTTCAAACTACATCGTACCTGATTTCTAGGGCACACCCTAGAATACGTAGGCAATTTGGGAATCCCAAATACGGTACAAAGCCACCCATCAACCATACATCCAGCATAAACTTCAACTTGAACAAAAAAATCTAATTAAATTACATGCATAAATCACTTCCATAATCATTAATCACACAACCCATTTTTGAACTACGTTTTTGGACTTGATTTCCAGGATTGGAATACGTAGGCAGTTTGAGATGTCTTACACATCTCAGATTCAGTCCAAGACCGAATCATCTTTGGTTCGGTTCACTGTATAATATTGTACATTACATTTTCTTGTTTACTTGCTTTAAAACATGATTGGCTGAACCCTAGGTTAGAATAACTTAGCAACTTGGTTTAGGACATCCCCCATTGAACCCTAGTCATCAAGTTGACCAAGCATAGTGAAAATTAGAATTTAAGGAAAGTTTAGGAGGCCGATATTGATCGGGCGGTTTGGGTGCCTAACACCTTCCCATAACCGTACCCTGAATACTTACCCGATCTCTTGCAGACCAAAGAATCGATACATTGGGTCACGAGTCAATAGAAGTCTTACCTTAGGGTGAGGGTACATTTTTTAGAGGTCCTAGACCTTAATATAGGTGGCGACTCCAACAGAAAGATCGATCTTCATCGATACGGATACACATTTCATCCTGAGGAGGATCTTCCATTTTCCATTGTCCTCACAGGTCCCATGCAAGCGTTTATGTAAAATTATCGTTAGAACTTCAAAGCTTCATATTTTTTCCATTCTACGTCAAATTCAGATGATTCCAAGGCCATTATTCTTCATTCATGATGTTCTACAAAGTGGACATGAAAAATCCCGGGTAGAAGTCACCAGTGGGTCCCATGCAAAATTTCACATGGATATAGCCATTTAATCTTTGAAAATTCATATTTTAGTCACCCCATATCCGAATCAGGTAATGTCAATTTCATTATATTCCATTTTTAGTACTCTACAAAGTAGACGTAATGGATTTCGGGCAGAAGTCTCCGAAGAGTCCCATGCGAAATGGTCAGCCAAATTATCGATAATTGGCCTGTTTAAACTTCATAAATTGGCCATTTTATTTCCAAATGAGGTGATTCAAGTTCTAATATTCTTCATTTTTAATGTTCTATAAAGTGAATGTAGAAAATTGAGAATAGAGGCTATTGAAAAATTCTGTCCGGAATGACAGTGGAAATGGTCCATGAATTGATAGAGAAAACCCAATTAATCCAGTCAACTCAGCTCAACCCAAGTCAATTTTGGCCCAACCCAGCTCAACCCATATCAGTTTAACTTAGTCAACTCAAGCCAGTTTCAAATCAGTTCATCCATGTACATAGTATTTATATATTATATATTGTATATATATATATATATATATATATATATATATATATATATATATATATATATATATATATATATATATATATATATATATATATATATATATATGTATGTCTGTGTGTGTGTGTGTGTGTTATTAAATATGTCTGTATATATGTATAAAATATATATAATTATATATAAATGATAAGAATACAAAAAGATTCTTTGAGAAAAAAGAAAAAAATAAAGAGAGGAGACATGAGAGAGAGCGAGAATTAGGGTTTTAGAATCCAAAAGATTCTTTGAGAAAAAAGAAAAAAGAAAGAGAGGAGACGTGAGAGAGAGGGAGATTTAAGGTTTTAGAATCCAAAATATTTTTTAAGAAAAAAAAGGAAAGAAAGAGAGAGGAGACGTGAGAGAGAGAGAGAGAGATTTAGGGTTTTCGATTCAAAAGAGATTCTAATAAAAGGAAATAGAAGAAAAGGAGGGGAGATTTTGAAGAATCCAAAATATTCTTTGAAAAAAAAGAAAAAATAAAGAGAGGAGACGTGAGAGAGAGGGAGAATTAGGGTTTTAGAATCCAAAAGATTTTTTGAGAGAAAAAGGAAGGAAAGAGAGAGGAAGCGTGAGAGAGAGAGAGATTTGGGGTTTTGGATCCAAAAGAGAATGAGAAAAAAGGAAAGAGAAGGAAAGGAAGGGAGATTTAGAAGAATCTAAAAAGATTCTTTGAGAAAAAAAGAAAAAAAATAAAGAGAGGAGACGAGAGAGAGAGGGAGAATGAGGGTTTTAGAATCTAAAAGATTTTTTTTTGAAAAAAAAGGAATGAATGGAGAGAGGAAACGTAAAAAAAAAGAGGGATTAAGGGTTTTCATATAAACAAAAAAGAGTAGGAAAAAGAAAAAAAAAAAGAAGAGGAGTAGAAGAGTGGGGACGTTCAAGAAAGAGAAAAAAAAGGAATCCAAGAAAGGAGAATAAGAAGAAAATAGAGAGAGAGAGAGAGAGAGAGTGTCACACCCCAATTCCACACTGTTCAGAATGGTGTGATGAACCGCTAACAAACAACGGCTCATCCAGGACCTCTAATAGGCTATCCCCGCGTTATCCAAACTTTACACGCATCCACAATCATAATCAGAGTAATACACAATAGCGAAAAATTTATAAATAATATGAACTGAGTACTAGAATGATACCCATAAATAATATCAAATTATTCTGTGTTTAACTAAGACATAAATAGGTAAATACCAACTACATGTCTTATAAATCCAAATAAGAAAAACTGTAAAAATATCTAATCGAATACATACGAGTTGCACTCGCAAGAGGAGTCGTGTGTATAGTCTTCAGCTCCAACATCCATAGCTGCTATAGTTCCATACGCTGACAGGTTCATATAATCATCAATAGTATATCCTGCATCATCAACTAAAAATATTCGACGTCGAGGGGTGAGCACACAACACGGCTCAGTGAGTAGCCAAAACAATGCAACATTACATATGCATGCAAAAAGTCAATTCATATCTTTGGTCTTGGTTTATAGTTTGCAATGTGCAATAGAAAGGTTGGGTGATCAAAGGTTAACGTTTATTGATACCGCCTCTATACACAGGGTGTGGAAGCCTGCCCGAAGGTTAACATTTATCGTCGTCCCCATCCACCCGACCATAACATTATACAACAAAGGTTAACGTTTATTGCTATATAATGCTATACCAACACGTAAGCCCCTGTTAGCGAGGGCTTGCAAACTGGGCTCGCTACTAACCAATCATAATGCCAAACAGTGTATCCAAGGCCTCACCCCAAAATCCCTCGGAACATCCATAGAGATAGAGCTAAGGCCCCCGATAGAGTCGAGACTACAAGGACCGAGACCACCTCCCCGATACTCTACGACATAATAGTTCCGCTAAGGTAATGGCGATACGACGATGTCAATGCACAAGACTTGAGTTAGAGATAGAGCTAAAGTGCTGAGACCCGCCAAAGGTTAACGTTTATTGACGTTCTCATCACACCTCCCCTGATACTCTCTCGCATCAAGCACACCAACCACACACATACAACCACATACCTATTCCTATCATCAACATCATCATCATGTTATAAACCATAAATTAAATATGCATGAACAAGTAATAGAAATATTGGATGGCATGTTGTATGCACATTACAAACATATTCGCATAGAATCAAACATGGCATAGGACTCAAGAAATAGAAAACAGTTTATTATTAACCAATTTAGTTTGGGGTTAAGGTTCCTCACCTTAGCTTGCTAATAGATATTTTCCAAGCTTTCGATTCACTGTTATAACGGTACTATATTGCTAGCAAACCTAACAAAGTCGATAGAATTTAATTAGAATTAATTCAGAATTTAAAAACCATTCTGTCAACTGAGGGTCGATGCTAGGGTCGATGGGTCTATCGACCCTCCCAGCATTCTGAATTTCCCAAATGTTGAGGGTCGATGGTCTAAAACACCTAGGGTCGGATGGTCTATCGACCCTCGGTGCGACCCTTGGTGCACTCTGGTCCAATTTCTACTTTTTAATCCATTCTTCGTGTTTGGGGTCCTATGGCTTGCTTCCTACATTCACTCAACATTCATTCCATGGTTTAGAACCATGTATGATTCATCTAGATAGCTTTCGTGCATCCTCCCATGGTTTTCCATGAAAACCTAACCATGGATGGATGGTTTGGGTTTCTCCGAAATCCTACACTCAATCATATCTAACCTAAGGTCTGTAGAAACTCATGGAATTTGTATCCATACCTGAGAAGATTACTTTCCTCTGCAATTTCTTCTCCTTTTTGCTAAGCCTTCTTCCTAACCTCCTTTCTTCCTCTTTTCCTTCTTCTCTCTTTCTCTCAATTCAATTAGGGTTGTGAAAGGAGTGAATGTGGCTTAGGGACGTCCTTTAAATAGACTAGGAATGTCCTATAATAATCCCATTGAGATTTGGAAAGAATCCCAACCGAAAATTAGGAAATTTCCTAATTTCAGTTTTCGTCGAAAACCGAGGGTCGATGGGAGGGTCGATGATCCCGTCGACCCTAGGGTCTTAAGCTGTCCGACCCTCCCTCAAAAACCGAGGGTCGATCTTTCTGGTTTGGGAGGTCCGACCCTACTTAGCTGGGTGTGCAACCCTCCCCTAGAATTAAGTGTTTTTGGGTCGATTTCATACCTGGGATCTCGATCTCCTTCATGCCCTTGGTCCACTTGACTCGACCATGATGGGTAGACCTGGTTCAAGGTGGTAAGACCGGGTTAGACTGACACAGGTCTTACAACTCCCCCCAACTTATAAAAATTTCATCCTCGAAATTGTACGTACCTTCTGAGTCAAACAAGTCGTGGTATTGCTTCCTCATAGCATTTTCTTCTTCCCATGTAATCTCTTCCATGTCTCTACTTTTCCATGTGACCTTAACATAGTAGATATCTTCGCTGCGTAGACGTTGAACTTTTCGACTAGTGATTTCCATTGGTATTACTTCAAATGTCAAATCATCGATTAGTTCCGCAAATCTATTGTCAACACATGTGTTGGGTCTTTGACATACTTCTTCAATAAGGATATGTGAAATACGTCATGCACACTTGACATAGATGGTGGTAATGCTAACCGATAAGCTACTTTTCCACTCTTAGCCAGAATCTCATATGGTCCGACATATCTTGGACTTAATTTTCCTTTCTGTCCGAACCTCTTCAATCCTCGCATAGGCGATACTTTCAAGAATACTTTTTCGCCTACGGCGAACTCTAGATATCTTCGTCGAGTATCTGCGTATTGCTTCTGACGGTTCTGAGCTACTCTTACTCTTTCCTTGATGATGTCGACCACTCGACAAGTCTCTTCAACAAATTCTGGTCCAACGATACTACGTTCTCCAACTTCATTCCAAAACAAGGGAGTTCGACACTTCCTACCATACAGTGCTTCATAAGGTGACATCTGTATAGTAGCCTGATAGTTGTTATTATAAGCGAACTCGATCAATGGTAACTTCTCGTCCCATGATCCCTTGAAATCAATCACACATGCTCGTAGCATATCTTCTAAAATCTGAATTGTACGCTCCGACTGTCCGTCCGTCTGCGTGGGTGGAATGCGAGATCGAACTTCAATGTTGTACCCATAGCCTTTTGCAGTCCTTCCCAAAATTTGGAAGTAAATCGTGGATCTCTATCGGATACAATGCTTTCTGGAACACCATGTAACTGAATAATATTATCCACATACAGCTTTGCTAACCTTTCGAGTGTATATTGGGGTCGTATCGGTATGAAGCGAGCTGTTTTAGTCAGACGGTCTACAATCACCCAAACTGCGTCAACTACTCGAGGAGTCAATGGTAGTCCGGTGACGAAGTCCATAGTGATGCAGTCTCATTTCCAAGCTGGTTCCGGTAATGGTTGTAACAGTCCTGCGGGTCTTTGCCGCTCCGCCTTTACCTTCTGACAATTTAGGCATTGAGACACGAACTTGGCTACATCTGCCTTCATTCCCCTCCACCAATAAAGTTTCTTTAGATCATGATACATTGTTGTTCTTCCAGGATGTATCGAGTAGATGGTGGTATGGGCTTCCTTCATCAGTCGGTGTCTAATGTCCATACTTTCTGTTTCGGGTACACATATTCTCCCTTTATATCTCAGTACCTTCTCGTCATCCAAGGTGAACTCAAGGTTAGTCCTACCTTTCTCAATATCTTCTTGTACCGTTTTCAGATAAGGATCTGCTTTGATAGCTATTTTCACTTCATCCACTATATCCGGTATTATCTTCAATGCTACGAACATATTTGAAAACCGATGAATAAACCCTTGGCTAGCTGATTCATCCGTTGTATCGATCACATACTGCTCATTACCGTGATTGAATACCATCCCGGTAGTACACATTGCTGCCGTTGTGCTAGTTTCTCCTTGAGATTTTATCATTGATTTTCTGCTCAATGCGTCTGCTACTACGTTCGCTTTGCCCGGATGATACTGGATATCACAATCATAATCTTTCAATAGTTCCAGCCATCTTCTTTGTCTCATATTTAACTCCTTCTGATTAAATAGATACATAAGGCTTTTATGGTCCGACTTAATCTGAAATTTTTCTCCGTATAGGTAGTGTCTCCATATTTTGACAGCATATAATACTGCCACTAATTCCAAATCATGAGTTGGGTAATTTTTCTCATGTACCTTCAACTGTCTTGATGCATATGCAACTACTTATTCTCCTTGCATAAGCACACATCCTAATCCCAATCCCGATGCATCAGTGTATAAGGTAAATGTCTGTCCTGGAACGGGAATGGTTAAAATTGGAGCAGATATCAATCTGGTCTTCAGTGTTTGAAAGCTCTTTTCACACTTATCCGTCCATACAAACTTTTCTCCTTTCTTGGTCAAACTGGTGAGAGGTACGGCAATCCGAGAATAGTCTTCTACGAATCTCCGATAATATCCAGCTAGACCCAGAAAACTTCTAATTTTTGAGACGCTCTTTGGTGCTTCCCACTTCAAAATAGCTTCGATCTTACTGGGGTCCACTTTGATTCCTTCCGCGGATACTACATGGCCTAAAAATGCGACTTCGCTTAGCCAAAACTCACACTTTGAAAATTTGGCGTATAACTTCTCTTTTCTCAAACGCTGTAGGGCTGCGTTTAGGTTCTTGACATGGGTTTCCTTGTCCTTGGAGTATACCAATATGTCATCAATAAATACTATCACCAACGTGTCCAACATATCGTGGAAAACTCGGTTCATAAGTTCCATGAACGTTGCCGGTGCATTAGTTAGTCCGAAAGACATCACTAAGAATTCATAATGTCCGTATCTTGTCCTGAAAGCTGTCTTCGGAATGCCACCTTCCTTAATTTTCAATTGATGATAGCCCGATCGAAGATCGATCTTTGAAAATACCTTCGCTCCTTGTAACTGATCGAACAAGTCATCGATCCTGGGTAGTGGATATTGATTCTTGATTGTCAGCTTATTCAACTCTCTATAGTCGATACATAACCGAACGCTACCATCTTTCTTCTTCACGAACAACACCGGTGCTCCCCATGGAGATATACTGGGTCTAATATAACCCTTATCTAGCAGTTCTTGTAGTTGCACTTTTAATTCCTTCAATTCAGTAGGAGCCATTCTATACGGTGCTTTTGATACTGGTGCGGCTCTAGGTATAAGATCTATTACAAACTCCGTGGCTCGATCGGGTGGTAATCCGGGTAGTTCCTCCGAAAATACATCAGGAAAGTCCCGCACTACATCAATATCTTCCATCTGTGGTGCTTCTCTGGTAACGTATACCACAAGATACCATATATCCAACTTCTTTCTCTTCAAAGCATCTCTTCGCCTTTAGCATAGAGAGGATCAGCTTTCACTTCTTAGGCAACATGCTTCCAATAAAACTAAATTATATGTCATCTCTTTTCTTGAATGATAACCTCTTCTATGCACATAATTACTTGTAGAGTGTTGAAACAACCAGTCTATTCCCAAGATGACGTCAAGGTCTGTCATCTCAAGTCTAATTAGGTTGTGTCCATATTTTATCCATCCATACGATTTGGACTTCGTTCATAACACTCATCCAAAAGTGATTCACTTCCTTTCATCTACTTAGCATAATGACCAACACTTTCTTTATCTAGTGAACCTAGGTTTAAAGAATCAGGAGTAAATCTGTAGTAATCCAACCGGCATCAAAAGATCATTAAATTGCATGGTGGTTCAAATATATGAAAATAGAGGTTCTACAGTTCTTGACCTCATGGTTACAGGTTCTATTGAGTATATATAATGCCATTGGTCAAGGCACTATAGGAATAAATCTGGAGAAGATTTCATACATCAGTATATCAGGTATAAATCAGTAGATGTACGCTCAACATGATTAAGCATTTAACTGTTCATTCAGTTTGTATCTCTGTTCATGTTGTCGATCATGAGAATGGTGCAGATTGGTATAATCAGGACTAATACTAAAGAAACAATATCTGTAACTCCAATTGACAGGTTAAATCAAGAAGGTATCCTGTCAAGACACGAGAGTTTAAAATTTGGTATGTGCATCCTCTATAATCATAAGAGTAAATCAATAATGCACCGCATCCTATATAAACATATCTACTTACATGGCCATTATCCTCTTATCTCTGTTTGGATTTAGCCCAAGATCTTTTCCTTTATCTCTACAGGGGTTTTGGCATTACTAGCCATTTTCCTTCTTCCTCTGTCTTACATCGAGTTTCACATCTTGTGAGTACCAACTCGGTATTCTAATTTTCTGCTGTACAGATGCTTCCTTCTTGCCACTGTACTATATCCTTGTATACTTGGATAACTACCCAACTTATAGATAATACCCTAAATTATTTATTTATTAGGATAATTTTTGGTCTTCTCTTTCTGTGTGAGTGTATATATACGGTTCCACCTTTTATATGTACATTATCGTCTTGTTTAATTTCTGTCTCAACCAACACAGGTGCTTATGGTTTGTTTGTATTAAAGCTTTTAATTTATCCTATCTCAGTTCACAATGGTCTTGAATGTGTGTGTCAGTTCGGCGGGCAAGGCCTGAGATTCTCTGATACCAAGTTGTCACACCCCAATTCCACACTGTTCAAAATGGTGTGGTGAACCGCTAACAAACAACGGCTCAACCAGGACCTCTAATAGGCTATCCCCGCGTTATCCAAACTTTACACGCATCCACAATCATAATCAGAGTAATACACAATAGCGGAAAATTTATAAATAATATGAACTGAGTACTAGAATGATACCCATAAATAATATCAAATTATTATGTGTTTAACTAAGACATAAATAGGTAAATACCAACTACATGTCTTATAAATCCAAATAAGAAAAACTGTAAAAATATCTAATCGAATACACACGAGTTGCACTCGCAAGAGGAGTCGTGTGTATCGTCTTCGGCTCCAACATCCATAGCTGCTACAGTTCCATACGCTGACAGGTTCATATAATCTTCAACAGTATATCCTGCATCATCAACTAAAAATATTCGACGTCGAGGGGTGAGCACACAATACGGCTCAGTGAGTAGCCAAAACAATGCAACATTACATATGCATGCAAAAAGTCAATTCATATCTTTGGTCTTGGTTTATAGTTTGCAATGTGCAATAGAAAGGTTGGGTGATCAAAGGTTAACGTTTATTGATACCGCCTCTATACACAGGGTGTGGAAGCCCGCCCGAAGATTAACGTTTATCGTCGTCCCCATCCACCCTACCATAACATTATACAACAAAGGTTAACGTTTATTGCTATATAATGCTATACCAACACGTAAGCCCCTGTTAGCGAGGGCTTGCAAACTGGGCTCGCTACTAACCAATCCTAATGCCAAACAGTGTATCCAAGGCCTCACCCCAAACATCCCTCGAACATCCATAGAGATAGAGCTAAGGCCCCCGGTAGAGTCGAGACTACAAGGACCGAGACCACCTCCCCGATACTCTCACGACATAATAGTTCCGCTAAGGTAATGGCGATACGACGATGTCAATGCACAAGACTTGAGTTAGAGATAGAGCTAAAGTCTTGAGACCCGCCAAAGGTTAACGTTTATTGACGTTCTCATCACACCTCCCCTGATACTCTCTCGCATCAAGCACACCAACCACACACATACAACCACATACCTATTCCTATCATCAACATCATCATCATGTTATAAACCATAAAGTAAATATGCATGAACAAGTAATAGAAATATTGGATGGCATGCTGTATGCACATTACAAACATATTCGCATAGAATCAAACATGGCATAGGACTCAAGAAATAGAAAACAATTTATTATTAACCAATTTAGTTTGGGGTTAAGGTTCCTCACCTTAGCTTGCTAATAGATATTTTCCAAGCTTTCGATTCACTGTTATAACGGTACTATATTGCTAGCAAACCTAACAAAGTCGATAGAATTTAATTAGAATTAATTCAGAATTTAAAAACCATTACGTCAGGCGAGGGTCGATGCTAGGGTCGATGCTAGGGTCGATGCTAGGGTCGATGGGTCTATCGACCCTCCCAGCATTCTGAACTACCCGAATGCTGAGGGTCGATGGTCTGAAACACCTAGGGTTGGATGGTCTATCGACCCTCGGTGCGACCCTTGGTGCACTCTGGTCCAATTTCTACTTTTTAATCCATTCTTCGTGTTTGGGGTCCTATGGCTTGCTTCCTACGTTCACTCAACATTCATTCCATGGTCTAGAACCATGTATGATTCATCTAGATAGCTTTCGTGCATCCTCCCATGGTTTTCCATGAAAACCTAACCATGGATGGATGGTTTGGGTTTCTCCGAAATCCTACACTCAATCATATCTAACCTAAGGTCTGTAGAAACTCATGGAATTAGTATCCATACCTGAGAAGATTACTTTTCTCTGTAATTTCTTCTCCTTTTTGCTAAGCCTTCTTCCTAGCCTCCTTTCTTCCTCTTTTCCTTCTTCTCTCTTTCTCTCAATTCAATTAGGGTTGTGAAAGGAGTGAATGTGGCTTAGGGACGTCCTTTAAATAGACTAGGAATGTCCTATAATAATCCCATTGAGATTTGGAAAGAATCCCAACCGAAAATTAGGAAATTTCCTAATTTCAATTTTCGTCAGAAATCGAGGGTCGATGGGAGGGTCGATGATCTCGTCGACCCTAGGGTCTTAAGCTGTCCGACCCTCCCTCAAAAACTGAGGGTCGATCTTTCTGGTTTGGGAGGTCCGACCCTGCTTAGCTGGGTGTGCGACCCTCCCCTAGAATTAAGTGTTTTGGGTCGATTTCATACCTGGGATCTCGATCTCCTTCATGCCCTTGGTCCACTTGACTCGACCATGATGGGTAGACCTGGTTCAAGGTGGTAAGACCGGGTTAGATTGACACGGGTCTTACAGAGAGAGAGAGAGAGAGAGAGAGAGAGAGAGGTGTTAAGAAGGAGAAATCTAGAAAAAAGGGAGAAGAATCAGAGAGACAGCAAAGAGGATGATGAGAAGATGCAAAGGTGAGAAGCAGAGAGAAGAAGCCTGAGGTATGAACCACCCATCCCTTTTGTCATTTTATTTTTTTTAAAGTCAAAGCATACTGCAATGCATGTCTGAGATTGGTGTTTAGCATTAGGAAGATGCTTCCGTTTGCACAAGGTTCCTTAATGAAAAATTTAGATTTATCATATCTAAATGACCATGTATCCAGATTCTATTTTCATCAGCTATATAATTTTATATTGATTTTGTAGTACAACTGGCCAGAATCTGGAACAGACCTGACCAGTGTATTTGCATGTACTTGGGGAATGATTTTGACCTGCCCATGGTCTCTTTTAGGATTAGTTTTCTTGAGATAAAATATTGGCCTCTGAGTCCTCTTTTCGAGGATATGTTTTAAGAAAGTTTTGAGTAAATACAATGCCCCATGTGCTCATTTTGGCCCAGTCTGATAAAATTGTCATCTTACTGCGTGTTCCACAGTAATGCTTATGTAAATGGATTCTAGAGACATCTTCTAATCTCTATCTCTTCATGAATAAGTTAGACATATAAGTATAGGAGATACCCATTCTAATGGAATATTTTTCTGATATCCAGGAAATATAATATAATTATTTCCCCATGACGTCTGAATCAAGAACCAGTTTGGTGAAATTTTGAAAGTCTGATTTTTGATTGTTAAGAAGGCCTTTTGAGATCTCGATTTCTTCAGAGAAGTTGTAGATCTCTGAAAGACCTTTGATCTGATATATTCTTTGTCCAATTTGGACTCGTAGAAGTGGGGTTTCAAATCAATTCAAAGCAGTACACAATACATGTAAGATCCCCTTCCCAGGAGTAGGAGAAACGAACCATTGGTTGGCAATTACAACATAGAAGCAAAAAAAAAAGTCCTATAAATTTTATTTTTTTTACATGACACCACAATAACTTCATCATTCAAACATCATAACACAATCCAAAATCATCAAACTAGTCCAATAAGATTAACCTGAGAGCGGAAGCAAAGTAGCTAATAATTACATATTTGGTGACCAAATTAATTACATTCCAAAATGCATTCTAAATACCAATTTATACAACAAAAGGTGTGGTTAACCACCAAAAATCTACTGCCACAAATACTCCAAATGTGGCAACTATTTGCATGTTGCAATTCAAACCACCCACAAAATGTAACTCAAGTACCAAGTGGTCTAATGGCCAACTTGGTCTTCTACACCCATAGTCTCTAGTTTCTCTTCTGCGGAATCATCTGTAAAAGATATATCGACAACCGGGGTAACCAAGGCTTAGTGAATAAATATCAGCTTGGTAGGAAATACATACATTAGATATTGTATCAAGTATCTTAGAAAACAACCATGCTGGTCCTACAATGATACGAGTGTATAAAATATCTTACACATTTCAAATCTCACGTTTAGTTGCATTCTCACACCATCTTATATTGATGTTATTGTCACATTGGCTAATCTTCCACTTGTCTAAATTTTATAATATCACCTGTAGAACCGTATGCCTACTGTTCGTTATCATTTTCATAACCCACTGGTTTAACTTTTCTCTTTAACTTACTTTCTCTATTCTTGCTTAGCTTAACTTCAAACTACTGATTTATGTACATCAGGCAAACCTTGAATTTTGGACTCACTAGATGCTCCCATTTCTTGTCCCATGATTTACTCACCGGATGCTTCCGTTTCTTGTCACTTGGCTGGCTCACCGGATGCTTCTGTTTCTTGCCACATGATTGACTCACCGGATGCTCCCGTTTCTTATCACTTGGCTTGCTCACCGGATGCTTCCGTTTCTTGCCACATGATTGACTCACCGGATGCTCCCGTTTCTTGTCACATGGCAGGCTCACCAGATGCTCCCATTTTTCGCCACATGATTGACTCACCGGATGCCCCCGTTTCTTGTCACTTACCATTGATGTTCATGATCACCTAGACTGAATTTCGAGGTCTTACTTCCTGTTAAACATAAACATAAGCTTGCTGTCCATTTTGTTTCATTCTGTGTATGAAACTACTGATTGTCCTGATTTACCGTTTGTCTAACATTAACAACTATTACAAGTCATCAATGCCATCCCAACTCATCTTGTTGTCCATACCTTTCTTAACATATTAGAAAATATAATCATTTTCTGCCACAGTCTAAATTGACTTCACTTCTACTCTTATCTCTACTAATGTAAACTCATTTCTTACCTTTCCTTGTTTATGTGAAGTTCCTACTAATTTACAGCAGTTTTATATAGATTTTCAGAACTCCAACATCATGTAGTAACATAAATATGAATTTATAAGGTTTGCTTTCCATTATAGTCTACATTATCATAGCTTGTAAACATACTTCATAGAAATAACCTCATCCCTTTTTACATGCATAGGTGCCATGTAGAACATTGAAAACACATCCTACGTTCATAACAACACCTACACCACAGCCCACAATCATTAAACCTCATATTATTAACAACATTTATCTCCTTGTACCAAACAGTCCATAAAACACATACTAATTCAATAAAATACTCCAACCATGCATAAATGAACACATAAATATCAAAATTAAATAACATTCATCACCACAGCATGCATATTCATATATTTACATTATTAGCCTACTACAAGAAGTCAATTACTCACCTTTTTCATGGAAAGTCCTTTTTAAGCAAGCCTTGTGCACTAGTAAACTGAAAAATATAGCATGGGATAGGTCCTCCAAACACCTACACCAATGGTTATTAAAGTCACTATTTGACTGCATGAGCAAACCCAAAATCCCATTTAAAGGTCATTAGCAACTTTCTTTTATTACCTGAGTGCTATATGGAAATTTGGACCTCCCTCTGGACACTTTTGCTTAATACTTCTCTTCTTCCTTTATGCTGTCCAACATTGTACTTAGTGTTTTAGTACTTGAGTAATACAAAACCACTTAATTCTTATTTGCATTATCACTAGAGTGAGTCCTTGGATCGCTTAAACATGTCCCCATATCCATAATAGCCTTTGCTAAAAGGGAACTCACTATTTGCTTGACAACAAGCCAAAAATTATGTTTTGCTGAAATTTTCTTCCTAGGGTCCTATTGGGTTGCACTTGGGCATCAAAGACTCCATAAAATTTCCTAAATCTTGAGGAATACCTTCCTTACATATTATTCTAGGTCCTAGGGGGAAAACCCCCCAAAACACTACTGAGAAAACCACAAAACAAGGGGCGGTCGACCACTCAATTATAGCAGCCTGGGAAGCCTCTGAAACACAAAAAATTTCGACCCATTTCCCTTCTTTCCTCCCCACATTAGCCCCAAAACTATATGAAAACATTTTATAAACCATTTGGATCAATTTCAATGTATTTATCATCATTTCAAAAATTCATTTCGAAAGAAAAAAAAAATCTAAATCTTCCTTAGCAAAAACACATGGATTTCTGCAACTATCTCTCTTTTAGGAGTCTTCGTTCTATTAACACATCTAAACCATTTCCAACTCATCTGATATTCATGGTTACAGACCTCATCATAAGACTTTTCATTCATAAGGACATTTCTCCCAATTAAATGCACACACACACACACACACACACACACACACATATATATATATATATATATATATATATATATATATATATATATATATTTAACCCCACGTTCCTTGAGGTGAAATATGATGAACAGATTTACTGTTCATCATCTTCAACCTTAAGAATGATGTGCATAATCTGCCTTTCCTTTAATAATTGATAAATGCAACATGCAATCCACATTCCCTTCACCATAAGGTATAAGAAACTCACCTGAGCACTCACAAGATAGTTCCCAAGCTTGAACCAACAAGGACAGCAACTCTAACTTTAATTTCTTCCTAGGCTTTCCTACAATTCCTTCAAGGCTACCCCAAAAATGAATTTCTTCCTTGAGAGCTTCCTTGGACTGATGATCTCCAGCTGAGCACTCCTCCTTGCATTCAAAATCCCAAGTTCTAGCACCTCATTCCACTCCACAAGCTCCCCAACTATTAAAATCTCATACAACGAAAGCAGCTTCCATTCTCTTCTCTACCAACGAATTTCCCAGCTCAAATAATTGAACAGATATCAGATCCTTCTTTTGTAGATTCTATTTTCTTCTATTTTTTAAAATTCTAAAATTAAATCTTAGGGTGAAACCCCCCCTCTTGCCCTCAACAGTCACCCAATGCATGAAGGGGCTGCCTATACTTCTAGGGTATCCCTCCATTTCTTCCATTCCTATTTTACCCTTCCAAGATTCCATTATCTTGACATGCATGCCATCATATTTTAAAGGTTTAAGTCACCCTTATATTTCAGCCACAAAAATGACCTCCAACTAATTCACCAATTTTCTCTTGTGTCCTCCATTTTTCCTAAAAGTGAAAACCCATCATCCACCAATAGTGAATCACTATTGGGTATCTACTACAATCAAAATGTAAATGCCAATAGAGTTAATTCCATTTCACCTCCTAGGTGGTTTGAACACAAGACCTCCAAGTTTTAATTCCATCAAGCACTAAAAAAAAAAAAAACCCATTAAGCTTACTCTTTAAATCTAATATTCACTTTCACTAACAATTTCATAAAGGTAAGGTCACTTATGAAAATAAACAACTATTCTATCATAACAAATCATTTCCTACTTTATAGGCAAAACACAATTTTTAAGCATCATAAATCTGAATTTTTGAGCATACCAATATCCACAAGTCAACACACACATTATCTCACACTATTTAAAAGTAAACATTACCTATTTCCACCATAGACATAGAACAATCATCCTAATATCACAGCCCCCAACTATCAATCCCTTCCAGCTATTTCAACATAATGAGCAACCGAGATCACTCATAAAAAAAAAACTTGGGTTGTTACAATACAGGTATTTACCAAATGGTCATCCAATGATTGATTTGTAATGTCTGCTACCATTTTGGCATGAAACGATGCATTACATATCAGATTTGATGCTTGCTATCAAGGCTATATTTTAGATGTTCACACTCACATACCAATTTTGGACTGACTCACATGTTTTGCTTGACTCACATGCTTTGCTTGATTCTCACATGTTTGCTATATTTATCTGTCATACATGCTCATTGTTGTTATATCTGGTTGCCACATACTCACATGCTATATTAAATGTTTATTGCCATATTTGGATGTTTACACTGCTATATTTGAGCTCACATTACTATGTTGAATTGCTTACATTGTTATCATTGAATACAATAACTAGGATAGGAAACCCTAAAAATGGAAAAATAGCAATTATGATAGAAAACCCTAAAAGTTGTAAAAAAATATCAATTAGGGTAAGAAACCCTAAAAATAGAAAGAAAATAGTAATTATGGTAGAAAACCCTAAAAATGGAAAGAAAATGGCATCTAAGGTAAATACCCTAAAAATGGGAAGAAAATAGCAATTAGGGTAGAAAACCCTAAAAAATGAAAAGAGTACAATAATGAGGGTGGAAAACCCTAAAAATGGAAAGAAAACAACAATTAGGGTAGAAAACCCTAAAAATGGAAAGAAAATAATAATTAGGAAAAGTGAAACCCTAAAAAATGGAAACTATAAAAAATGATAGGAATTTAGGTCTTATCCCTTGATCCTATTAACAAAAATAGTAAGAATTTGGTATACATCCCAAATAAAAATGGTAGGAATTTAGCTCTCATCCCTAGATCCTATTAACAAAAATAGAAAAAATTTGTTACACATCCCAAATAAAAATGGTAGGAATTTAGGTCTCATCCCTAGATCCTATTGACAAAAATGGAAGGAATTTGGTACACATTTCTAATCTGACTCTCACAATTTTCGAACTACGTCGTACCTGATTTCTAGGGCACACCCTAGAATATGTAGGCAATTTAGGAATCTCAAATACGGTACAAAGCCACCCATCAACCATACATACAGCATAAATTTCAACTTGAACAAAAAAATCTAATTGAAGCACATGCATAAATCACTTTCATAATCTTTAATCACAAAACCCATTTCAAACTATGTTTTTGGACTTGATTTCCAGGATTAGAATACGTAGGCAGTTCAAGATGTCTTACACATCTCAAATTCAGTCCAAGACCGAACAATCTTTGGTCTGATTCACTGTATAATATTGTACATTACATTTGCTTGTTTATTTACTTTAAAACATGATTGGCTGAACCCTAGGTTAGAATAACTTAGCAACTTGGTTTAGGACATCCCCCATTGAACCCTAGTCATCCAGTTGACCAAGCACAGTCAAAATTAGAGTTTAAGGAAAGTTTAGGAGGCCGATATTGATCGAACGGTTTGGGTGCCTAACACCTTCCTATAATTGTACCCTGAATATTTACCCGATCTCTTGTAGACCAAAGAACTGATACATTGGGTCACGAGTCAATAGAAGTCTTACCTTAGTATGAGACTACATTTTTTAGAGGTCCTAGACCTTAATGTAGGTGGCGACTCCAACAGAACAATTGATCTTCATCGATACGGATACCACATTCCATCCCGAGGTGGATCATCGATTTTCCATTGTCCTCAAAGTGGCGACTCCACTGGGGAATAATATTCAGACTCCTAAGATACTTTCCTTATATTGATTTGCTTGACATTTGCTGCTAGATCTAGGGTACTTTATTTATTATTTGTACATATTGCTTTGGGGGGTATGGGTTCAGTCACACTTTCGTGCGAGTAGCCGAACTGGGTCCCATGCATGTGGGGTAGCTCGCTAGGTGAAACACACAACCTTGGCTTGTACTTTGTGAGACCACGACCGGCGAGCAGCCTCTAATGAGCGTTTCTTGGGTCCGCCTGAGAATGCGTTATGCTACTCCACGTGGCTTGGATCCTTGCAAAATAGTATATAAAGGGATTGGGGGCCCATTATTCATCGAGCATTCGGTGATAGGTTACCCCATCCTCGTCAAAGTGGCATTTTCTGTCCTAACCCTGTTTGAGCTTCATGTATGTTATTTTTGGTCTATCTCTGAACCAACATGGTAAAATCCGTTCAATCACAATATCCATGCCCGTAATATTGATGTTCTGCCCGTTTTTACTCTTGATTTGTTGACATGTTTGATCTCACACGATGAGCATCTTGAACTCTCACTTGTTGAGAGCGGGAGGATTGTATAAACCTGTTCCATGTCATAGTGGACGGCCACTGTACACTCTCTATTAACGAGCTCAAAGCGTCGGATCTATCATTGTTAACACATTGGTTTCAAAAAATGATCGTAAATTCCCTGTAACGGCATAGGTACCATGATTTAGCGATCATTTATCGGTTTGTACAGTCATGAACCGCTTTTGCTAACTATCCCATATTAAAATTACAAATAAGTATATCCATTTAATTTCTTTGAATTCAACGAGCTAAGTGGTCGGATCTTGCTGTCTAATGAACCATTTGGGTCATGAGGCCCAAGACTAGTCACAAGGTCCGTTGAAACAATTAAATTGATTCGGATAATATTTATTCAATGGATTTCATAAGGGAGCTAACATTTGTATTGGTAGAGTCAGCTTGTGTCTGCATGTAAAACCTTCAAGTGTCCAGTTGTTTTCAAATCCTAATCCATTTGATCTATTCCAACATAGGTGACTATTGAGCCAATCTACAAGCATTGCTACTCTTTGGATAAGAGATCCTATCACCAATAGGCTGTCTAGAGTACCCATAATTAAACCGGTCGGGCTTATTCCTGAAAAACCAATTAAAGTGATGGCTAATCGAGATCAAGATGAGAATTTCATAGAGAACCGAGTAACCAAGATAGAGGACACTGTAAGTGAGATGGCTGTCATGCTGCGGAATGTGCATAAGTTACTAATAGGAAAAGAGGACACACCCTCCACATCAAAGGAAGATACCCCTAGCAAGAATAATCCTATTGTGTTCTCAAATCCCTCTTTTGAGGAAGAGGGAGAGGTTATCTGCAAGCCACCATCGATCATCCAGAAGGCTCCTTCAATCCAGAAGCCGAAGGAATCTGAAGATCCATATGGGAACCGACTGAGTCATGTTGAATAGATACTGAGGGGCCTGAAGGGCGTAGAGAGTCAGATCATTGATTCTGAGGTACTATGTTTCTTCCTAGATGCCAAACTGCCACCGAAATTTAAATGGACTACTGAAAAATTTGACAGGACAGGGGAACCCAAGACACATCTGAGATCATTCACAGGACTGTTGAGGCAAGGGCATGGGTTTACTGATGAACAATTGGGGCAGGCGTTTTAATTCTCGTTAACTGGAGGGACACATAGATGGCTAATGAATCTGAACCCCTCACAAGTCCACTCTTGGACCGATATCACCAGAGCATTCACCAATCATTACTCCTATAATACTGAGATAGAGACTCACAGGAGACAATTAGAGACCATGGTACACAAATCTGATGAAGGCTTCACAGAATACTTGACCAGGTTTAGGAAAGTGGTGGCACAACTTTGGGATCGACCATCAGAGAGGGACTAGGTCCAAATGATGGTGAAAGGGCTCAATAAAGCATACAAAGCATATATTTTTGGACAGGCTATCCTCACATTCGAAGGGTTAGTCATAGCAGGACAACAAGTAGAAGATGCTATTAACTATGGAGATGAACTCCCAATGAAAATGGAAAAGTCAGAGGTGGGTCCAAGCAGGAGATCCTACCAACCCAAGTACAACAATGCCCATGCCCACAAGGAAGTGGTAGTTACGAATATGGTTGTTGCACCGACACCAATTAACAACGCTTTACCTGCTCCACGACAGAGGCCTTTCAGGTTGTACATGGAGTTTTCATCACCAAGGGATGTGTTGATGGAGAGATTGATGAGGGTTGGAAAATTAAAGCCACCACCACCCATGAATGTGCCAAACCCACTACTAGCCTCCTATCGTGCGGAGAAATTCTGTAAGTTCCACAATCAGGCGGGTCATGATACATAATACTGTTGGAACCTCAAAAATGCCATACATGACCTAATTGATTCAGGGACATTCAAAGTACAAGGAAGAAACAATCAAGCATCAATCAACAATAACCCACTCCCATATCATAATGTGAATTTCATAGAATGGGAGATGTCGGAGTCCAAGGAAGAGGTTCCAGAAAATGAAATTTGCATCATAGGTGACAATTTGGACCAAGAGTTTGATCCTACTTATCCCTAGAACTATGGACATTTTGAAGAGCCAGAGGAGCCTTACGATGTCTACATGCCCGATGAAGAACAAGAAATTACTCAGCTGAATGATCAATTTGATGAGTTCAGAATCTATATACCCGGTGAAGGACAGGAAGTCAGTCATTTGGACGAACAATTTGATAGCTATGGCATCTACATCCCAGGAGAAGATAGGACTGTGGCAGAAACCCGTACAGGCAAAGGGTACAAGCCAGCACATTTAGCAGCAGAGAATCCAGCCCAGTTGGTCAGAGAAAAGGAATTGGGGCAATTTAGTCAACCTGAACCACCCAATCCAGTTCTCAAACAATTGCAGAAGACGTAAGAAAATGTCTCCATCTGGGACTTATTAATGGCATCAAAAGCTCATAGGGACGCCGTGCTAAAATCCCTGACAAACATACATGTACCCGTAATAATGGATTGCAATGAACTAGCGGATCTGGTTGGCGGCCGTTATGTAGTAAATTCAATCATATTTAGCAATGCAGACCTCCCAAGTGAAGGAGCCAAAGACATCAAAGCTCTACACATCACTATTGGTTGCAGAGACAAGGTTGTTTCACAGGTATTAATTGATAATGGGTCAGCCCTAAATGTATTTCCCCTCAGAACATTAAGGTACTTGGGATTCAAAGATGAAGAAATGAAGCCATTAGATCTGATCATCAAGGCTTATGATAATACCCGCAGGGCCATCCAAGGTGTCTTCACTGTGCCTATCCGAGTCGGTCCCGCTGTATTTTATACAGAGTTCCAAGTCATTGATATCTAGGCTATATTTAATATATACTACTGGGTCGTCCATGGTTACATGCAACCAATGCAGTTGCGTCCACCCTACATCAGAAAGTCAAATTCATACATGGGGATGTTATCATAAACATCAATGCAGATTCAGAAATGGTCAATGCACTGGCTACAGGGAGAATGGGTTTTGAAGGTGAAGAGGGATCATCTGAGACTGTCCTTCTTGGCGGCTTTAAAATAGACAATATCTTGGCTATCACAGGGGTAGATCCCATAGGTATGCATTTGTCTTTTTCTTTTCGTCAATTGCTAAATATGTCTTATTTTTCAGGAATGGGCCTCGGCTTACATCAACAATGTAATATTGAAGTCTTATCTATGATAATTAATGAGCACAGATTTGGACTGGGATACGTACCCAACGGACATGATTTAGAGTTGATAGAGAGGAAACAGTGGAGAGCCGATCAAAGATTTTTAAGGCTCGAGAAGAAGAAATACAATAATAGTAATGGATATGATAGCAGTAGTACAATAAAGGCTACAGGCATGAACAGAGGAAGATGGCAACAGCAGAGAACAGATGGGCAAATCAATCAAGTATTGACTGAAGGATTGTACAGTCAAGAAAATACTCCATACTACAAAACTCTGAATGGGTATTTCGTCAAAGAAGGAGATGACTCACCTTTCCATGGTTTCTCCGAACCTTGGTTTGATGGGCAATTCCAGAGACGATGGCCCGGGTTTGAGATTTTCTTTGACTGTACCATTGATTGGGAAGATACTGAGAATACACTAGGAAAAGAGCAAAGAGGAGAGCTACAATCTGAGGCAGATACAGTTGACATCGGTAACTTGTTTGAGGAAGATCAAGTGATGACACTCACCGGAGGAAACCAAAATGAAGAGCCAAATCCACAACAACTGATCTATCCCTTCAACGGTGTGATCCCAAACTGGAGTTGCTTAGATAGTTTTGTCTACACCAACGATGAGTCATGTATTCCTAGTATGGCCATGTCTGAGCCCATAGTAGAAGAGTCAATAGATAGGAATGAGTCTTTTCCAGCTTTGAGTCCACTCCATTAGGAGCCACTTCTTCTGCACCACTATTATCCATAATTAATAAAGATGATATTTTTTATTACTCTGTGTCTACATCTTCCATTCTAATTTTAAGCTCTAACTCTAACAATGATGAATATGATGAAATTCCTATTAAAATACAATGACAAGTTTAAATCTCAGAAGAGAAAAAGGCCCAACCTACTGGCGAAGACTTCCTAATGATCAATCTAGGTACAGTTGAAGAGCCTCATGAGATCAAGATTGGCGCTACCCTGATTGAAGAAGAGGCAGTCCTGATGACAGAATTGCTAATAGAGTACCAAGAAGTGTTTGCTTGGTCCTATGAGGACATGCCCAGCATTGATCCTGAAGTTGTGCAACACAATATACCTTTGTTCCCGGAGGCAAATCCACATAAACCGAAGTTGAGAAGGCTACGACCTGAATGGACATTAAAAGTCAAAGAGGACATAATGAAACAATTGGACACAGGATTCTTAGAAGTAACCAGGTACCCTGAGTGGTTGGCAAACATTGTGATTGTACCAAAGAAGGACAGATGATTGAGGGTATGCATGGATTATCGAAACTTAAACAAAGCAAGCCCTAAGGATGATTTCCCGTTACCCAAGATTGACATTTTGGTGGACAATACGGCAGGACATGCATTACTATCGTTTATGGATGGATTCTCAGGGTACAACCAAATAAAGATTGCACCAGAAGATAAAGCCAAGACTACTTTCACTACGGACTAGGGCACCTACTGTTATATTGTAATGCCATTCGGGTTAAAGAATGCCGGGGCGACATATCAAAGAATGACCACAACCATATTACATGACATGATCCACAAAGAGGTTGAGGTGTACGTGGACGATATGATTGTAAAATCTGTTACCCGTGAAGGCCACATAATCGCACTCAGAGCATTCGTTGAGAGGATTAAACAATATAAGTTGAGACTGAACCTGCAAAAATGTGCATTCGGAATGACAGCAGGGAAGATGTTGGGCTTCATGGTTAGCCGCAGAGGCATTGAGATAGATCCATCAAAAATCAAAGCTATAATAGAGATGCCGCCACCTAGGACTGAAAAAGAAATAAGGGGAGTTTTGGGAAGATTACAATACATAAAGATTCATTGCACACCTCACAGCCACATGTGAGCCAATATTCAAGCTGTTGAGGAAGAATCAGCCAAAGACTTGGAACCCTCAGTGTCAAATGGCGTTCAAAAATTCAAGACATATCTGATGAATCCACCGGTCCTTGTACCCCCAGTGCCTGAGAGACCCCTGCTACTATACTTGTCAGTATTGGACAATTCTATGGGAACAATGCTCACGCAACATGACTCAGATGGGTGAACAGAGAAAGCAATCCACTACTTAAGCAAGAAGTTCACAGGATATGAGGCCAATTACACCTCATTAGAGAAGACATGTACTGCTTTAGTTTGGGTAACAAAGAGATTGAGGCATTACATGCTCTCATATCATATCATACTAATCTCTCGGATGGATCCATTGAAATACTTATTTGAGAAGCCTGCCCTTATAGGAAGAATGGCCAGATGGTTATTGCTATTATCAGAGTTTGACATCACATACACCACTCAGAATTCCATAAAAGGGAGTGCGATAGCTGAACATTTGTCTGCGCATCTAGTATAAGATAGTTTCCAACACTTAGAAGATGTGTTTCCAGATGAGGAGGTACATGTGACTCAAGAAGAGAGACAAACAGATACATGGCTTATGATCTTTGATGGAGCAGCCAATCATAGAGGATACGGTGCAGGAGTATTATTCATAGACCCAGAGGGTACATTTATGCCATTTGCTTTTCGTTTGGAATTTGATTGTACAAACAATATTGAAAAGTATAAAGCATGCATTATGGGTTTGAAAGCGGCATTAGCCATTGGCATGAAGAAACTAAAAGTATATGATGATTCTTCTGTTGTCATCTATCAAGTTAGAGAAGATTGGAGGACCAAGGATGAAAAATTGATACCCTATAAGGAATGTGCAATGGCATTGGCCCAAAGCTTTGAGCAGATAGAGTTTGATTACTCACCTAGAGATACTAATACATACGCTGATGCATTGGCTACCCTGGCATCAATGATTGGAGATGATCCAGCGGAGAAGATCAAACCTTTGATAATTGAAAGATGAACACAACCTGCACACGTGGGTGAAATCAATGCCTTGACAGTCGATGGTCACCCTTGGTTTGCGCCAATTGTGGATTTCATCAAAGAAGGAAAGTACCCCATTGATGTTTCGGTAGGAGACAAGAAATTCTTGGGAAGATATGCCTCTCAATTTGTGTTATGTGAAGACATCTTGTACAAATGATCTTATGAAGGAATACAACTAGTCTGTGTTGATGAAGAGCAAGCACAGAATGTCGTCGAGCAAGTACACCAAGGAGTGTGTGGTCCCCATATGAATGCTAGAATGCTTGCAAAGAAGATCCTCCGACTAGGGTACTTCTGGAACACAACGGAGGCAGACTGTGTAGAATATGTAAAGAAATGCCACAAATGCCAAATATTTGCCAATTTGATACATGTACCTCTAACAGAATTGCACACGCTCAGCTCTCCATGGCATTTCTCGACTTGGGGCATTGATGTAATCGGCAAGATACATCCTAAAGCATCAAGTGGTCAAGAGTTTATTTTGGTAGCTATTGATTACTTTACAAAATGGGTGGAAGCTCAAGCATATGCAAAACTCACAGCAAACAAAGTGGCAAAATTCCTACAAAGAGCAGATCATCTGTCGACACGGAGTGCCTCAAGCTCTTGTTTTTGATCAAGGACATTACTTCAGGGGTAAAGTGGAGGAACTGTGCGACAAATTCGACATCAAGAGACATAGATCCTCCCCATATAGACCACAGACAAATGGGGCAGTCGAAGCAGCCAATAAGAACATAAAAGTTATTTTACAAAAGATGGCACAAATCAATGCTGATTGGACAGATAAACTCCCATATGCACTTTGGGCTTATAGAACCTCAATCAAAACATCTACTGGGGCAACACCTTACTCCTTGGTCTACGACATGGAAGCAGTACTCCCTGTTGAGTTGGAGGTGCAATCACTAAGGGTAGCAACGGAATGCAAGATCCCCAAGACCGAATGGTTGCAAGCTAGATACGATGAATTAAGCCTTATAGACGAAAGAAGAATCAGGGGGGCAGACAACATAAAGAAATACCAGCAGAGAATAGCAAATACACTCAACAAGAAGGTCCGAATCTATCATTTAGCAGTTGGTGATTTAGTGATAAAAGAGCAGAGAGAACCAACACAAGATCCAAGGGGCAGGTTTCGTCCAAACTAGAGCGGACCATACATCGTCAAGGAAATATTACCAAGGAAGGCTGTTCGTCTAACTAATCTGAGTGGTGATGAATTACAATACTTGACAAATTTGGATCAAGTAAAGCGGTATTACGTGTAGCCTACATACTGCAAAAAAAAAACTGTGGACAGGCTCTAGTTTACAGGCTTGGGGCTAATTGACTTAGCCATATGGTAGGTCACACAGTAAGGTTGGACAAAACTTTCAGATGAGACATCAACTTTCATCGTAAAGGGATAATACATCAATTCATCGATTGTTAGGGAAAGGAATTCCTGATTTTAGGAAAGAACTCTATCTCCCGTCTAACAATCCGATGGTCGTTCTAGAGTTTCACATCAAGCCCTTGTTTTACATCTCTGATATGACTCTAGTGAGCATGCCATTCTAAAAATAATCATAACAACTCTGACAAAAACTCACATCGGTCGCTCATTAAACCAAACGGTGTCCGAGAGTTCTACTGGTCCATCTTTCATAAGCCAAAATGGCATCTCCTAGTGGAGAACAGGCCATTCCACATAAATAACCAAACATTCTCCTAGATGGCTGACCCATTTGGAATAGTTTCTTATCAGCCTATTCAGGCCATTGATTCGTCTCATACTATCGGTTGGCTCAAAAACTTAAGCCCAGACATGGTAATACAATGAAAACATGTGCATTAGCAGAAGTGTGGTCAGAATGAGTCTGAGTTATTACGGCCTAAGAAATCCCATTGGATATGCTTATGACCTATGTAGTTGTGGATTTGCAACTTTGTGGGCATCCTTCGGTAGCGTACTCACGATGGATTAGTTTACAGATAGAACACGGCAGAAAAAAAAAACAAAAACAAAAACACACACACACATACACAACAACCGGCCCAAACTACGCAGAACCTGATTCTGGAGGGACTGAAATCCGAAAGGATACGTAGGCAATTTGGGACACCCCAAATTCGATCCAGAGGCTATACATCCAAAGGCTATACATCCAAGGGCTATACATCCAGAGGCTATACATCCAAGGGCTACACATCCAGAGGCTATACATCCAAAGGATACACATCCAGAGGCTATACATTTAGAGATTACAAATCCAAAGCACAAAGCACAGTTACAGTTACATCATAAGCGGTCTTGAGCCAAAGTCACAGACCTGATAAGGTCGCTACTCAAGAAGCTTGATAGTTACAGTTACATCATGAGCGGTCTTGAGCCAAAGTCACTGACCTAATGAGGTCGCTACTCAAAAAGCTTGACAGTTATAGTTACATCATGAGCGGTCTTGAGCCAAAGTCACAGACTTGATGAGGTCGCTACTCAAGAAGCTTGACAGTTCCAGTTACATCATGAGAGGTCTTGAGCCAAAGTCACAGACCTGATGAGGTCGCTACTCAAGAAGCTTGACAGTTACAGTTACATCATGAGCGGTCTTGAGCCAAAGTCATAGACCTGATGAGGTCGCTACTCAAGAAGCTTGACAGTTACCATTACATCATGAGCGATCTTGAGCCAAAGTCACAGACCTTATGAGGTCGCTACTCAAGGAGCTTGACATCTACAGTTGTTTGTTGTACAGTGTGAAAAAAAAAGAGTCGTTACAACATCAGTTCAAGGGAGCAATGGTAGAATCCAAATCAAGTGCAGAATAATGCAAAAATGGGTCAATTTTGTCTTCGGCCTCAATTGTCCACAATCTCGGCCTAAGAGGGGCATCTGTAAGCACCCCATTTTTGCCATCCCAGCTAAACAAAATCATGCTGGTGTGTCGACAACAAAAGGACGAAAGCGGATTGAAAGTTTAGATTTTTGACTGTGAATTTGAGAAGGTTTTCAATGGGTCTGTGAATTTGAGAAAGTTTCAATTGGTCCTACAGCAAGGTCATAGGCTGTAATCTACATGGATGCATATGTCATGGAATTATCTTCTAAATGATAACAGAATTTCCCAATTATGATATCAAACGAAGAAGATATGGTCATTTTAGTCGGATGATACGTGTAAGGGAGGTTTCCGAAATTATCATAAATAATCTCAGGGGCTTTCATGCAAATTATCGTAAATCGGATTGTTTGAATTTTAACTCATCATATCTTGATCATCTGACATTGGAATCAGATGATTTAAAGACCAATATTCCTTATTTTCAGTCCTCTTTAAAGTGGACGTGAAAAATCCCGGGTAGAAGTCACCAGTGGGTCCCATGCAAGCTTTCATGCAAAATTATCTTTAGAAATTCAAAGTTTCATATTTTTTCCATTCTACATCGAATTCAGATGATTCTAAGGCCATTATTCTTCATTCAGGATGTTCTACAAAGTGGACGTGAAAAATCCCGAGTAGATGTCACCAGTGGGTCCCATGCAAATTTTCACATGGAGATAGTCATTTAATCTTTAAAAATTCATATTTTGGTCACCCCATATCCAAATCAGGTAATGTCAGTTTCATTATGTTCCATTTTTAGTACTCTACAAATGGACGTAAAGGATTTCGGGCAGAAGTTTCCGATGAGTCTCATGCGAAATGGTCAGCCAAATTATCGATAATTGGCCTGTTTAAACTTCATACGTTGGCCATTTTATTTCAAATGAGGTGATTCAAGTTCTAATATTCTTCATTTTTAATGTTCTACAAAGTGACGCAGAAAATTGGGAATAGAGGCTATCAGAAAATTTCGTGCAGAATGACAGTGAAAATGGCCCATGAAATGATAGAGAAAACCCAATTAATCCAGTCAACTCAGCTCAACCCAAGTCAATTTTGGCCCAACCCAGCTCAACCCATGTAAGTTTAACTCAGTCAACTCAAGCCAGTTTCAAATCAGTTCATCCATGTGCGTAGTATTTATATATATATATATATATATATATATATATATATATATATATATATTGTATATATATATATATATATATATATGTATCTATATGTGTGTGTTATTAAATATGTGTGTATATATGTATATAATATATATTATTATATATAAATGATAAGAATCCAAAAATATTCTTTGAGAAAAAAGAAAAAATAAAGAGAGGAGACGTGAGAGAGAGGGAGAATTAGGGTTTTAGAATCCAAAAGATTCTTTGAGAAAAAAAAGAAAGAGAGGAGACGTAAGAGAGAGGGAGATTTAGGGTTTTAGAATCCAACAGAATTTTTAAGAAAAAATAGGAACGAAAGAGAGAGGAGATGTGAGAGAGAGAGAGAGATTTAGGGTTTTGGATCCAAAAGAGATTGTAAAAAAAGGAAAGAGAAGAAAAGGAGGGGAGATTTAGAAGAATCCTAAAGATTCTTTGAAAAAAGGAAAAAAATAAAAAGAGGAGATGTGAGAGAGAGGGAGAATTAGGGTTTTAGAATCCAAAATATTTTTTGAGAAAAAAAGGAAAGAAAGAGAGAGGAAACGTGAGAGAGAGAGAGATTTGGGGTTTTGGATCCAAAATTGATTGAGAAAAAAGGAAAGAGAAGAAAAAGAGGGAAGATTTAGAGGAATCCAAAAAGATTCTTTGAGAAAAAAGGAAAAAATAAAGAGAGGAGATGTGAGAGAGAGGGAGAATGAGGGTTTTAGAATCCAAAAGATTTTTTTTTTGAAAAAAAAGGAAAGAAAAGAGAGGGGATACGTAAAAAAAGAGGGATTTAGGGTTTGCATATAATCAAAAAAGAGTAGAAGAAAGAAAAAAAGAACAAGAAAAGAAGAGGGGAGACATTCAAGAGAAAGAAAAAAAAAGGAATCCAAGAAAGGAGAATAAGAAGAAAATAGAGAGAGAGAGAGAGAGAGAGAGAGAGAGAGAGAGAGAGAGAGAGAGAAAGAAAGAGAGGTGTTAAGAAGGAGAGATCTAGAAGAAAAGGGAGAAGAATCAAAGAGGCAGCAAAGAGGATGATGAGAAGATGCAAAGGAGAGAAGCAGAGAGAAGAAGCCTGAGGTAAGAACCACCCATCACTTTTGTCATTTTTATTTTTAAGTCAAAGCATACTGCAATGCATGTCTGAGATTGGTGTTTAGCATTAGGAAGATGCTTCCGTTTGCACAAGGTTCCTTAATGAAAAAGTTAGATTTATCAGTTACCTAAATGACCATATATTCAGATTCTAATTTCATTAGCTATATAATTTTATATTGATTTTATAGTACAACTGGCCAGAATCTAGAACAGACCTAACCAGTGTATTTGCAAGTACTTGGGGAACGATTTCGACCTGCCCATGGTCTCTTTTAGGATTAGTTTCCTTGAGACAAAATATTGCACTCTGAGCCCTCTTTTCGAGGATATATTTTATTAGAAAGTTTTGAGTAAATACAGTGCCCCATGTGCCCATTTTGGCCCAGTCTGACAAAACTGTCATCTTGCTGCGTGTTCCCCAATAATCCTTATGTAAATGGATTCTAGAGACATCTTCTGATCTCTATCTCTTCATGAATAAGTTAGACATAGAAGTATAGGAGACACCCATTCTGATGGAATATTTTTTTGATATCCAGGGAATATAATATAATTATTTCCCCATGACTAGTCTGAATCTAGAACCAGTTTGGTCAAATTTTGAAAGTTTGATTTTTGATTGTTAAGAAGGTCTTTGAGAACTCGATTTCTTTAGAGAAGTTTTAGATCTCTGAAAGACCTTTGATCTGATATATTCTTTGTCTAATTTGGACTCATAGAAGTGGGGTTTCAAATCAATGCAAAGCAGTACACAATATAGGTATTTGCCAAATGGTCATCCTATTATTGATTTGTTATATCTGCTACCATTTTGGCATGAAACGATGCATTACATGCCAGATTTGATGCTTGTTATCAATGTTATATTTTTTAGGCTCACACTCACATACCAATTTTAGACTGACTCACATGTGTTGCTTGACTCACATGCTTTACTTGATTCTCACATGTTTGCTACATTTGTCTGCCATACTGGCTCATTGTTGTTATATCTATTTGCCACATACTCACATGCTACATTAAATGCTTATTGCCATATTTGGATGTTTACACTGCTATATTTGAGCTCACATTACTATGTTGGATTTCTTACATTGTTATCATTGAATACAATAATTAGGGTAGGAAACCCTAAAAATAGAAAAATAGAAATTAGGGTAGAAAACCCTAAAAGTTGAAAAAAAATAGAAATTAAGGTAGGAAACCCTAAAAATAGAAAGAAAATAGTAATTAGGGTAGAAAACCCTAAAAATGGAAAGAAAATGGCAATTAGGGTTGAAAACCCAAAAAATGGAAAGACAATAGCAATTAGAGTAGAAAACCCAAAAAAATGAAAAGAGCACAATAATTAGGGTAGGAAACCCTAAAAATGAAATGAATACAGCAATTAGGGTAGAAAACCCTAATAATGGAAAGAAAATAATAATTAGGGAAAGTGAAATCCTAAAAAATGGAAACAATAAAAATGGTAGGAATTTAGGTCTTATCCATAGATCCTATTAACAAAAATAGAAAGAATTTGGTACACATCCCAAATAAAAATGGTAGAAATTTAGGTCTCATCCTTAGATCCTATTAACAAAAATAGAAAAAATTTGGTACACATCCCAAATAAAAATGGTAGGAATTTAGGTCTCATCCCTAGATCCTATTGACAAAAATGGAAGGAAATTTGGTACACATTCCAAATCCGACTCTCACAATTTTCGAACTACATCGTACCTAATTTCTAGGGCACACCCTAGAATACGTTGGCAATTTGGGAATCCCAAATATGGTACAAAGCCACCCATCAACCATACATCCAGCATAAACTTCAACTTGAACAAAAAAATCTAATTGAAGCAAATGCATAAATCACTTTCATAATCTTTAATCACAAAACCCATTTCGAACTACGTTTTTGGACTTGATTTTCAAGATCGGAATATGTAGGCAGTTTGAGATGACTTACACGTCTCAGATTCAGTCCAAGACCGAACCATCTTTTGTCCGGTTCACTGTATAATATTGTACATTAAATTTGCTTGTTTATTTTACTTTAAAACATGATTGGCTGAACCCTAGGTTAGAATAACTTAGCAACTTGGTTTAGGACATCCCCCATTGAACCCTAGTCATCTAGTTGACCAAGCACAGTCAAAATTAGAGTTTAAGGAAAGTTTAGGAAGCAGATATTGATGGGCGGTTTGGGTGCCTAACACCTTCCCATAACCGTACCCTAAAGTCTTACCCGATCTCTTGCAGACCAAAGAACTAATACATTGGGTCATGAGTCAATAAAAGTCTTACCTTAGGGTGAGACTACATTTATTAGAGGTCCTAGACCTTAATCTAGGTGGCGACTCCAACAGAACAATTGATCTTCATCGATATGGATACTACATTTCATCTCGAGGAGGATCATCGATTTTCCATTGTCCTCACAAGTTCACAAGGTCTTCCCTTTCATCTTAGATTTTGGGAGGTAGGTGGGACATTCTTAAAGGTCTGAGGGCTACTCCTTTGAGTTTGGGAATTCTGGTCACCTTGGGTGATGAAAATAATACTTGTGAGTTGGAAACCAACTCTATCAGTCAGAATGGTGCAATCACCAAGGGCGAATGAAATGCTTTCCAATATCAATCTTCCATTTAAATTTGGCAGGTATGCTAACATGGGAAAGAAACATGTAATCTCATTCTATGATTCAGCTTTCTATCCTCTTGGATTCTTTAACTCCGATCTTGAAAATTTCAATTCTACTCTAGAATATTTGGGCTCTCAATATGATGTCTTCCAACCATTCCAATACTTTGAGGTACAAAAGTCCTCCTTGTAAACATGAACCGAGACATGAACTGGTGATGATGAGACCTTCCTATGAGTTGATGTAATAAGAGTGGATGCTTTGTCTACTCACTCAGGTATTCTCTTAAGTCTAGGCAATCCTATCCTCCCTAGTTCAGCCTCTTTCTTGCCCCCCCCCTTTTTATTTTTATTTTTATTTTTTTTGTTTTTATTTTTTTATTGTTTTTTTATTGTTTTTTTTTTATATAAACAATGAACAAAGGTTGAGACTAAAATGTGACTGGACACGAAAAGAATACACATTCACATACAAGCTGGCTCAACCAAACAAAGTTAGCTCCTTTATGAAAATCGTCAATTAGACATTATCTATAATAATTTATTTGTATTTGAATAACCCCATGATTGGTCTTCGGGCCTCAAGATTCCAAATGGGTCATCGTAGTACCAAAGTTCGACCATGTGGTTCATCAAATTCCAAGAAATTTAAACTTATATGCTTATTTGTAGTTTTCATGAAGGATGACAAAAGCGGTTCATGATTGAAAAAATCGATAAATTTCGACTTGATCATAGTATCTTTGCCGTGACGGGGATTTTCTGATCGTTTTTTGAAATTGATGTATCAATATTAAATGGTCAATATAATGAGCTTTCTATGATGGAGGGCGTATACAGACCGCCCACACTAATGTGTATACGGGTATACATAACCTTCACGCTCCCAACGAGTGAGAGAAAAGAATACTCAAGTGTAGATCCAAACATGTTGACAAGTCAAAGACAAAAACGGACAGAATTTCGACGTCTCAGATGTAAATATCATGATCAAGTAGATTTTACCATGTAGGTTCAAGGATTGACCAAAAATAACATAGATGTGGCTCAAACTGGGTTAGGAGAGAAAAGGTAACCGTGATGAGGAGGAGTGGACCTATCTCGTCTACACGGTGAATCATGGGTCCCTCGATTCTTTTTGATATACCATGATGCAGAAAGTCAAGCAATGTGGAGTAGCGTTGACGCCTCCCCGGGAGGACCCAAGAAACAATCATCAGAGGCTCTCACCGATCGTGACCCTTACAAGGTATGTGTCAAAGTTATGCTTTTCGCCTAGCGGGCGATCCCATATGCATGAGGACCTGGGTTGGCTAATGGCACGAATGTGTAACTGAACCCATACCCCCAAAGTAATATGTACAAACAATAAATATAGTACCCTAGATCTAGCATCCAATGTTAAGCAATCAATATAAGGAAAGTATCCTAGGAGTCTGAATATAAATCCCCAATGGAGTCACCACTGTGAGGACAAATGAGAAATGGATCCTCCTTGTGATAAATATGTTTGTATCAATGAAGATCAATGTTCTGTTGGAGTCGCCACCTAGATTAAGGTTTAGGACCTCTAAAAATGTAGTCCCACCCTAAGATAAGGCTTCTATTGACTCATGATCCAATGTATTAGTTCTTTGGTCTGCAAGAGATCTAGGTACGGTTATGGGAAGGTGTTAGGCACCCAAACCGCTCGATCAATATCGACCTCTTAAACTTTCCATAGACTCTAATTTTGACTCTGTTTGGTCAACTATATTACTAGGGTTCAATGGGGGATGTCCTAAACCAAATTTCTATGTTCTGCTAACCTAGGGTATAGCCAATCATGTTTTGAAACAAATAAATAAACAATCTAATGTACAATATTATACAATGAACCGGACCAAAGATGGTTCGGTCTTGGACTGAATCTAAGACGTGTAAGACATCTCAAACTGCCTACGTATTCCAATCCTGGAAATCAAGTTCAAAATATAGTTCGAAATAGGTTGTGGTTAAAGAATATGGAAGTGGTTTATGCATATGTTTCAATTATATTCTTTGTTCAAGTTGAAGTTTATGCTGGATGAATGGTTGATGTGTCACACCCCAATTCTGAACCAACTAGAATGGTGTGATGAACCGTTAATAAACCAACGGTTCAACCAGGATCTCGAATAGGCTGTGTCCATTTTACTTAAACCATACACATCCACAACCATAATCAGAATACATACACAATAGCGGAAGTCTTTAATATTAAATGAACTGAGAGTCTAAGAATGATAACATAAATAAATTATCCAATTATATTTCATTGATTAAGACATAAAATAAATTAATTTAATCAATTACATCGTCTGTATAATTAAATAAAAACTAATCGAAAACGCATGAGTTGCACTCGCATGAAGAATCATGCGACTCCATCATAACTTATGCTTCCATTGCCGCTGCATGTCCATAACTTCAAATAATCTTCCACGGTGGTACTGACATCATCAACTAAAATTATTCGACGTCGAAAGGGTGAACACACATCACGGCTCAGTGAGCAAACAAAACAATGCAACAAACATATCCATGCATTCAATTCATATCTTTGGTTTGGTTCATAAGTTTGCAATGTACAATAGAAAGGATAGGTGGCAGCCGCACCTCTACACATGAGTGTGTGAAGCCGCCCAATGGATCAAACACCATTGCCATCCCATATGCACCCACCATGGAATAGGAATAGAGCTAAAGTGCTTAGGACCGCACCGCATCACACTTCCCCTGATGCCCTACCCATACCAACACAAAATCCCCTTGGTGAGGGCTTGTAAACTGGGCTTGCAACTAACCAATCCTAATGGCAAACAGTGTATCCAAGACCTCACCCTAGCATCCCTCAATACGTGCATAGAGATAGAGCTAAGGCCCCCCGACAGAGTCAGAGACTACACGGTCCGAGACCACCTCCTCTGATGCCCTACGACGTAATAGTTCTACGAAAGTAATGGTGATACGATGATGTTAGTGGACAAGAGTTGAGTAGAGATTGAGCTAGAGTCTGGTGACCAGGATGAACCACAGTGTCATGTCCTCCCCCTGATGCTCCACTCGCATCAGGTACACACTAACCACACACATACATTCACATGTCTATTCCTAGCATCATCATCATCATCATCATCATGTTATAAATAAATGGAATTAAATATACATGAACAGTAATAACAGGAATAGTGGATGACATGTTAAATACACATTACAATCATACAAGCATAGAATCATTTATGGTATTGGGCTCAAAAAATAAAAATAGTTTATTATTAGCCAATTATTTTAGGTCTTGTTCCCTTACATTTAATTGCAAGTAGATCCTCGTTCAAGCTTTATAATTCACTTTTAATCTACTAGAAAGACCTAACAAGTCGATAGATTTTAATTAGAATTAATTCCAATATGTTTAAACTAACAGAAATTGAAGGATCGCAGGTGGGGTAGCACCTGGGGTAGCAATTTCTACGACCACAGAGGTAGCGTCGCGTAAGTGAGCACCTAGGGTAGCAATTTCTGTAACCCTAGGGTGTAGGGTCGTAGGTGGGGTCAGATACCATTCGACTCTACGTGTGATCACACCATTCCTGGGACTTCCCGAGGGCATGTGGTCGATCATGTGGTCTTGTAGGGTCGGATATCATTCGACCCTATGTGCGACCACACATGTTCTTGGTCGACCTTTCACTCTTAAGTCCATTCCTTCATGTTTGGATCCTTTGGCTTACTATCGTAGTCCATCCTATGATTGTTCTATGGCTTAAAACTACAATTTATACACCATTCATCATGCATAACGATTTCCTCCATCGAATCTCTTGGAATTTATCCATGGATGGATGATTTGGGTTTCTCCTAATCCTATGTTCTTCATAAACTATTCTAGGCTCCCAAATTCATGTAGGAATTTAGGTTTATACCTTGGGTTTGCTGAGATTCAGAGGTTTCTCTGAACTTCTTCTTTTTAGTCTTCTTCTTCAAGTTTCCTTCTCTTCCTTCTCTTCTCTTTCTCTCACTTTCAATTAGGGTTCTAAAGGAGTGAAAGAGGATAAGGGACATCCTATTTATATAGGAAAACCCTCCATAATAAGCCCAAATGATTTTAGGAAAGACCCCCTTTGAATTAGGAAGGTTTCCTAATTTCCAGCTTCTGACTGTTCTCGTAGGGTCGGATGTATGGTCGCTGAATCTGTCGACCCTACGTCTTTTAGGACATACAACCCCATGACCAAAAAATCATGGGTTGGACTCTTTTGTGGTGAGGTCGATCATACCTATTTAGGCATGCGACCCTACCCTCATATTGCATTGGTTTTGAGTTAGACTTCATACCTGGTCTTGTGTTTTCTTCAAGCACTTGGTCCACTTGGCTCGACCATGATAGGTAGACCTGGTACAAGGTGGTAAGACCGGTTAGTTCGATACGGGTCTTACAACTCCCCCCTTCTTATTAAAAATTTCATTCTCAAAATTTGCACATATTTCGAGTCGAAAAGGTGAGGATATTGCTTTCGCATAGCATTATCTTCTTCCCATGTGATCTCATCTATATCTCGGCTCCTCTAGGTGACCTTAACATAGTAGTTGTCATGGTTGCGTAGTCATTGAACCTTTCGGTTGGTGATTTCAGTTGGTGCTACTTCGAATGTCAAATCATCAATTAGATCCGATAGATACTCTATCAAAATGTGTGTTGGGTCTCTGACGTACTTCTTTTGTAATGAAAAATGAAATACATCATGCACACTTGACATAGATGGTGGTAGTGCTAACTGAGAAACCACTTTTCCACGTTTAGCTAAAATCTCATATGGCCCGACATATCTTGGAATTAGCTTCCCTTTCTGTCCGAATCATTTCAAGAATACCTTATCACCTACGACAAATTCAAGGTCCTGACATCGAGTATCTGCATACTATTTCTGGCGATTTTGAACTAACTCTTTCCTTAATCATGTCGACTACAAGACAAGTCTCTTCAACAAACTCTGGTCCAACGATACTCCATTCACCCACTTCATTCCAAAACAAAGGAGTTCGACACTTCCTACCTTACAGTGCTTCATAGGGTGACATCTGTATAGTAGCCTAATAGCTGTTGTTATAGGAAAACTCGATCAATGGTAGTTTCTCATCCCATGCTCCTTTAAAAACAATAACACAGGCTCGAAGAATGTCTTCTAAAATCTGAATGGTACGCTTCAACTGTCCGTCTGTCTAAGGATGGAATGCAGTACTGAACTTCAATGTTGTACCCCTAGCCTTCTGTAATCCTTCCCAAAATTTTGAAGTGTAAAGCGTGGGTCTCTGTCGGACACAATGCTTTCAGGTACACCATGTAATCTGACAATATTATCCACATATAGCTTGGTTAACCTCTCTAGGGTATACTGTGGTCGTAAAGCTATAAAGCGAGCTATCTTAGTCAGACGATCTACAATCACCCAGACCGCGTCAACTACTCAGGGAGTCAATGGTAATCCGATGACAAAGTCCATAGTAATGCAGTCTCATTTCAATGCTGGTTCTAGCAGTGGCTGCAACAATCCTGTAGGTCTTTGCCGTTCAGCCTTTACCCTCTGACAATTTAGGCATGGAGACATGAATTTAGCTACATATGCTTTCATTCCACTCTACTAATATAATTTCTTCAAATCATGATACATCTTTGTACTTTCAGGATGTACCGAATAAGCTGTGGTGTGAGCTTCCTTCATTAGTCGGCGTCTAATGTCCATGTTTTCCATTTCAGAAACACATACTCTTCCTTTGTACATCAGTACCTTTTCATCGTCCAAGGTGAACTCAGGAATAGTCCTAAATTTTTCGATGTCTTCTTGTACCATTCTCAGATAAGGGTCTGATTTAATTGTGGCTTTCACTTTATCAATTATATCAGGTATAATCTTCAATGTTGCGAACATATTTGAAAACCGATGAATAAACCCATGGTTGGTTGATCCACCCGGTGCATCTATCACGAACTGCTCATTACCATGATTGAATACTTTCCTTGTAACACACATTGCCATAGTTGTGTTAACCTCTCCTTGAGATTTTATCATTGCTTTTCTACTTAGCGCATCAGCAACTACGTTAGCCTTTCCTGGATGATACTGGATATCACAATCATAATCCTTCAACAATTCCAACCATCTTCTTTGTCTCATGTTCAACTCCTTTTGATTAAATAGATAAGTAAGACTCTTATGATCTGATTTAATCTGAAATTTCTCTCCGTATAAATAATGTCTCCATATCTTGACCGCATGTACTGCTGCCGCTAATTCCAAGTCATGAGTGGGATAATTCTTCTCATGTGTCTTCAGTTGTCTTGAGGCATACACAACTACTTGTTCTCCTTGCATAAGTACACATCCTAAACCCAATCCAGACGCATCAGTGTACAAAGTAAATGGTTGTCCTGGAATATGAATAGTCAAGATAGGAGTAGATATCAATCTAGCCTTCAATGTTTAGAAACGTTTCTCACATTTGTCGGTCCTAACAAACTTTTCTCCTTTCTTAGTCAAACTGGTGAGAGGTACGGTAATTCTGGAATAATCTTCCACGAATCGTCGATAATACCCAGCTAGACCTAGGAAACTTCTAATTTTCGCAACACTTTTAGGTGCTTCCCACTTCACAATGGCTTCAATCTTGCTAGGATCCACTTTAATTCCCTCTGCGGACACAACATGGCCTAAGAAAGCGACCTCATTTAGCCAAAACTCACACTTTGTAAATTTGGCGTAAAGCTTCTCTTTCCTTAGTCGCTGCAGAGCGGCTCTTAGATTCTTGACATGAGTTTCGTTGTCCTTGGAGTAGACCAATATATCATCAATAAACACAATGACCGACGTATCCAACATATCATGGAATACCCGATTCATGAGTTCCATAAAAGTTGCGGGTGCGTTAGTCAATCTAAAAGACATGACTAAACATTCATAATGTCCATATCTTGTTCTGAATGTTGTCTTTGGAATATCACCTTCCTTAATCTTCAACTGATGGTATCCTGACCGAAGATCAATCTTGGAGAACACCTTGGCACCTTGCGACTGATCGAACAAGTCATCGATCCGAGGTAATGGGTACCGATTCTTGATTGTCAGCTTATTCAATTCTCGATAGTAGATACACAGTCAAATGCTACAGTCCTTCTTCTTCACAAACAATATTGCGCTCCCTATGGTGATATGCTAGGTCTGATATAACCTTTGTCCAATAATGTAACTGTACCTTTAATTCCTTCAGTTCAGTAGGAGCCATTCGATAGGGTGCTTTAGATACTGGTGTGGCTCCGGGTATCAGATCTATAACGAACTCTATCACTCGGTCGAGTGGTAGTCCTGGTAGTTCCTCAAGAAATACATCTGAAAAGTCACGCACAACATCATTATCCTCCATTCATGGTGCTTCCTTGGTGAGGTTGACCACGGATACTAGATACCCAACTCCTCCTTTCTCGAGGCATTTTCTAGCCTTTAATGTAGAGAGGATGAGTTTCTATTTACGGAGAAGTTTGGTTCTCACAAAACTAAACTCTGCTCCTTCGTTGTCTTTAAATGTCAGCTTCCTTTCTACACACAATAGGTTTACAGAATGCCGAGCTAACCAGTCCATTCTTAGGATAACGTCAAAGTCTGTTATCTCTAGTTGAATAAAGGTTGCATCTAAAATCTTTTCACCGATAAGAACTGGGCATGGTCCATAACCTTTTTTTAATTCTACTTCTAAACCCATTGGTGATTGTACAAGTAATTTGTAGTCTAAAGATCTGAGAGGTAGATTCAGCTACTTCCCAAATGACACAGATATAAAAGAATGAGTAGCTCTAGAATCTAAGAGTACTCTGGCGGGTATGCCATTAATAGGTACAATACCTGTGATTTATTTTAATTTAGTCTTCATGCTCACACAATGTAACACAAAATGAAAGGTTCAGGCCATACCTGTGACTACATCAGGCGATGCGACAACATCCTCAGATGTAACTGCATAAACCTTTCCTTGTTATTGCTGCTTTCTGGGCTTAGGACACTCCCTTGAATAATGTCCTATTTGATTACAGTTAAAGCATTTTACTCCTTCACTATTTTGCTTTTGTTGTGGTTGAGCTGTTGGAGTAGTCTTGGCTATAGCATTAAAGCCTTGAGTATAAAAGGGTTTAAATGTCCTTGTATTCCCTACGTTGTATGAATTTCCATTTGGCCTTTTTATACCCCTATTTTGGGAAAAATAGATCTCTTTCTAGCTCGACTCTATCGCTCGAGCAATCTCTACTGCTTCGTTGTAGACTTTGTTCTCCAGTCCCAGAACATGCTCGCGAATGCTTCCCCTAAGTCCCATGATGAACCTTCAGGTCTTAGTATTTTCCTCTTGCATGCTAGCGGGTGCAAAGAAAAACAGCTCTTCATAACGCTGTTGGTATGCATCCAAAGTCATTTTCCCCTGATATAAACTCAAGAACTCTCTCTCCATAGCATCTCTGAAACTTATGGGGAAGTACTTCTCAAAGAATGCCTCTTTATAGATAGCCCAGGTCAATTGGGCATGCTTGGTTAACAGATAAGTCCGAGTGAACTTCCACCAGTGGTGTGCATCGCCTTTCAACATGAATGTGGCACACAGTGCTTTCTCCTCCTCATTTTTCGTCATCATTACGAAATTCATTTCCATTTCATCGATCCAATGAGCTGGCCACAAAGGATCCACTGGCTTACCATTATATTTTTTAGGCTTCATTTTCAAAAAATGCTCGATCAGACGAGAGTGGTCCAACTGATACTGAGCATAGGCCCCATACATAGGTGGTTGGTACTGGTAACTCACTTGAGCTACCTCATGATTATGCACTGGAGCCTGCATAACTGGCGTTTGAGGTGCGTGGGGTCCCGTGTTGCTTCCCCCTGGTACTGTGCTAGCTTATCCGACTGGCATACGTGTTGTATGTGCAGCTTGAAAATCCATTTCTATTGCAGCTTGCATATTGGCTTGCACCTGCTATATTTGCGGTAGCTATTGTGCTAGGTTCATTACCGCTATAGTCAAATCTGTAGGGGGGCTGGCAAGTTTGTAGGATTTGCCTGGCAACTAGCTACTGGTGGTGCCATATTCAGATTCTCTTGTACTTTAAGATTTACATGGCTATCTTCCTCCACAGGTGGTTGTGGTGGAATTGGGTTACGGCCTCTTCGGGTCACTCTTCGCCCAGCCATTTCCTATTCTGGTAGTGGTAGTGTCTGAAAAACAATCATAGAACATGTGAGGAAATCAATATAAGTTGTTCTCAAGTCAAAATCCAACTAATCAATATAAATTTCCAATTTTTCAAGTCATTTACTGAAAATACTGAATTTTTCATCTTAGGGTCGATGGTAGGGTCGCAATGTATTCGACCCTAGGGTATGCGACCTTAAGAACATTGTCAGCTCACCGAGAGCCTAGGGTCAGTCGTAGGGTCGGTATATGTCTGACCCTAGGTCTGACCACACGATGTCTGTCAGATCACTGTGAGCCTAGGGTCGATGGTAGGGTCGGTCATGGGGTTGCACATTTTGTCAAATTTTGCGACCCTACGATCCAAAATTAGGTTTTTAAACCTGATTTTGGATTCATTTCCTATTCTTTCCCTTTTCCATCCAACTCAACTCGCTTCCCCTGAGTTGCTACAGTATCGACCCCAAGTGTTTGGTGATCACTTCTTCCGTTCGCCACTTTCGCTCCTTCCCTCTAGGTATGCTTGATGGATTCATATTTTATATATTTATTTCCCTTATATTTAGTATATTTAACATATTATATGTCTTATGGTACTCATTTTGATGATTCCTTATTTTCAATAATGTCTAAAATAAAAGAAATTCTGATATTTTCAATAATGTTATTTTGATTTTCATGCAGGTTTTTAATGTGGAAAGAATTCTAGAAATCAAACGTGATCGAAAAATCAGATCTTGAAAGTTGATTTGAATTGAAATCAGAGAAGGAAGATTACCACACATAGAAGGTTTATTATTGGAAGGATTTGATTGATTGTTAGAAATCATGAGGAGAATATATACCTGTATGGAATATTACAAAGATTGGCAAATCTAGAGGTGGAATTTGGTTAATGTTGGAATGCTTTTCTATCTAATCTAGGCAAGAAGATTTTGTTTAATCTTTATTTCCATGTAATAAGGTTGTCAATTCTAGACATACCAGTTTT
>CM053265.1:31140458-31325085 GCA_028583415.1 Protea cynaroides
AATGGCCCGCTCCAGCTCGGACAAAACTTAGCCCTAGGGTCATGGATAGGCGCTCTTTGTTCCTTTAATACAAGATCTCCTAACGTCAGGTGATGAAATCTGACCTTCTTGTTGAAAGTGACGGCCATTCTCTATTGTTATTTCTTTGTATTATCAGCTGCTTTCTTCCTCCTTTTGTCAATGAGACTCAACTCTTCATAACGGGATCGAAGCCATTCAGCCTCAGGGATTTGGGAATCCATTAGGATCCTCAAGGATGGTACTTCCATTTCTATCGGGAGTATTGCCTCCATATCATATACCAGAGAATATGGTGTGGCTTCAGTAAAAGTCCAGATAGAAGTTCTGTAGGCCCATAGTGCATATGGTAACTTATCTGCCCAGTCAGTGTGTGACTCTGCCATTTTCTGGAGGATGATCTTGATGTTCTTATTAGCGGCCTCTATTGCTCCAATAGTTTGTGGCTGGTAAGGGGAAGAACGGTGCCTTTGGATACTGAAATTCTCACACAATTCTTGTACCTTTCCTCTGAAATGTTGACCCTGATCTGAGATTAGAGCGTGAGGCATCCCGTGCCGACAGATGATATGCTCTTGAAGGAACTTGGCTACCTTATTGGCGGTGAGCTTGGCGTATGATTGAGCCTCCACCCACTTGGTAAAGTAGTCGATGGCTATTAAAATGAACTCATGCCCAGTTGATGCCTTTGGGTGAATCTTTCCGATCACATCCATACCCCAAGTTGAAAATGGCCAGGGCGAACTGAGAGTGTGTAATTCTGTAGGTGGTATATGTATCAGATTGGCAAAGATTTGGCATTTGTGACACTTCTTCACAAACTCCGCGCAGTCTGCTTCCTTTGTATTCCAATAATATCCCATTCTCAGAACCTTCTTTGCAAGCATCCAGGCATCCAGTATGAGGCCCACGACTCCTTGATGTATCTGCTCAATGAGGGTTTATGCTTGCTCTTTGTCGATAAAGTCCAATTATACCCCATCATAGGATCTCTTGTGAAGGATACCTTCACAAAGGATAAACTACATAGCATATCATCTTAATGACTTCTTTTCTCTTGTTGTTGCTTCTGCAGGGTATATGCCTTCTCCAATGAAGTTTACTATGAGTGCAAGCCAAGGTCTACCATCAACTGTCAGTGCATTGATTTCTACATATGCTGGCTGTCTTCTTCTTTCGATCACCAAGGGCCTTGTGCATTCGACAGGATCATCACCGATCATTGAAGCCAAAGTGGCCAATGCATCGGCGTATTATTTTTTTTTGTGTCCCATGGAGAATAGTCGAACTCGATCTTTGTAAACTCTTGAGCCAAATTGATTGTATACTGCTGATACGGTATCAATTTTTCATCTTTGGTTTTTTTTTCTTCAATCCCTTCTGACTTGGTAGACAATGATGGACAAGTTCTCACAAACCTTCAACTTCTTGATGTTGATCATGAGGGCTGCTCTAAGTCTCATGATGCAAGCTCCGTACTCCACAGTATTGCTTGTACACTTGAATTCTAATCAAAGCGAGAATGGCACGAACTCCCCTTTTGGATCTATTAGTCATACCCCAGCTCTATGCCTTATATGGTTGACTGTGTCATCGACTAGGATATCTACCTTTGGCAATGAAAAAATCATCATTAGGACTAGCCTTGTTCAAATTCTTGTAATCAACACATGCTCTCAATCAGCCATCCTTCTTATGCACAGTAACTTCATTGGCCAACCATTCTGGGTATTTTGATACTTCCAAGAATCTGACATTGAATTGCTTCATGACATCTTACTCAGTCTTTAAAGTCTGCTCAGGTTTCAACCAACTCAACTTCTGTTTATGCAGCTTTACCTTAGGGATCAAGGGTATTTTGTGCTATACCACTTCTGGGTTTATTCTTGTCATATCTTCATAAGACCATGCAAATTCCTCTTGGAATCCCTTCAATAATTCTGTGAAATGGGCTATCTCCTCTTCTGTCAAGGTTATACCAATCTTGATCTCTTGTAATTGCTCCTCCGTGCCGAGATTGATCATCTTGAAATCCTCGCCGGCAGGTTGGGCTTTCTTCTCTTCGAGGCTTTGATGGATTGCAAAATTTTAGGATATGGTTCATTATTCTTATCATCATCAGTGCAGTAAGTGTTGTCATTGTTGGCGACCTTCGCAGGGAGAGTGATATGGAGGAGGGAGAGTGTTTGTAGGACTCTCTGTCAGTCAAGGTGACTGGGTTGATGCCGTGCCGAAGATAATGAAGCCCAGTTGGTGAGAAAGTCTAGTTAAGGAGAGAGAAATAAGAGAGAGAAAATGGAGGAGAGAGAAAGAGGAGAGAGAATGGGTGGGGACCAGGTGGGTCCCACCTTGGGTGGCCAGGCAAGCATGGTAGCCAGCCCAGGCCAGCTTGGCAGATGCTCGCGGCACCAGGCCAGCAAGCCATGCCAGCATGCTGCAATCAAGCAAGCTCAAGCCCATGCCAGCATGCCTAGCAGCATGCTAACATGCCGCAAGCAAGCAAGCTCAAGCCCATGCCATGCCGCGCACATGCCAGGGCCATGCGCACAGCATAACCGCGCACATGGAGGCAGCCACGCACAGCTCAGCAGCAGCATGCCTTAAGCCATGCCATACCGCACACAAGTAGGCAGCACGCAGTAGCACAGTGCAAGCCGCATGTGTGCCGCAAGCTACAGTAGGGTCCTTCGGCATGCGCTCAAGGTGTTCGACGAAATGCTGCAGAGAAGAAATCTTTCAGGACCCTACTGGAATTTCTTGCATATACAGGGCATTACCACACTTTATGGAGGGGCATTTTGGTCCTTTGAAAAGTGTAAATTCCTCCTCTACGGCTCAGATCAAGATACGATAGTCTGATTCCAGATCGTCGATCCACAAAGAGGCGGGATACTGTGCATCCCCCTGATCGCGTCATGGTGCCTGCGCGAGGTCTCTGAATGACGGAATGCAAATTAATACAATAGTTTGCATCGCACGGAAGCATATCCATGATTCGGTGGTGCGCGCATGAAGTGAGCATGCACAGAAGATGCGCATCTAAAGGCTGAGATGCATTCTGATCACGTCTAATGTGATGAGGCCGATCGGAAGCACCAGAAGTAATCCCATGCTTCTCTGATCGATCCAACGGTTCAAATGTGATGATTCCTTCTCAGCCAATCACCGATCGACAATGGCGTACCATGCGTCAGATGCGGCGACGATAGAGTGCCTCGCGGCACACCGAATCAGGGCCGAAGATTCCATTTGGAATGTTCTCACTGGCCAAACTTCTTTTGATCATATCTCAGTCGTCCGATCTCAGATCGAGGCCCATAATATGTCAAATTGAAGGTATTTTGACGTAGAAGATATTGGCAGCAGTTTGAGCTCGAAAGAAAAGCCTCTAATGGCGATTTTTGTGAGAACCCTCCATTGAAGCTTCTCCAAGAGAGAGAAAGAGAGACTCCTACTGGTAGTGTGAGGCCATGAAAGCTTTGTTGAAGCTTGAAAAGAGTAAGTGGACCAGCTGTGAGTGTCCTATGGAGTTGTTCTGGTGAAGAACAAGCTATGGAGCCCAAGACGAGGCCGAGATGCTTGGACAGTGAAACTTGCATCAGTAGCAAGCAAGACCGGGGGGTAAACTCGCACACACAAATCCTATTTACTGTTTAAAAAATATATGGGAAGGGTTTGTATGAATATTTGAAATACACATTGTATAACCTGTCAAGTGGGTGCTTGACTGGAGTTGGGTTGGTGCCTAGGACACAGTTGTAGCTGTGAATGCGATTGATGTTGTAGCATCGGGGTTGTAGGTGCAACCATAGCATTTCTGTTGTGTATTGGGCATATACGAAACCCTGGTTAGGGTATTGCCCCGTGGAGTAGCCATCACAGTGTGTGATTGGTGAACCACGTTATATTATGTGTCCCATACATGTGCTTGTAATTGTGCATTAGAAGTCTGTGTGCCGCATGTCTGGGTGTACACACTTGGCAGGCCAAGCCCCTGGTATGATACATGTGGGTGTGTGGTTGGTGTGTGCACGAAATGTGTTTGATAGGTGGTACCAGTCCAGCTAATTAGTTAAAAGATACAACAACTTCGAAGGCGAGCTATCCACTATGTCAAGGTAGTTTGGAAAAGTCAGGACGTAGAAGAAATTACTTGGGAGGAGGAGGATTCCATGCAACCAGAATACCCTCATCTTTTCGACTCTGAAGGTACGTACAATTTCGGGGATGAAATTTCTTTTAAGGGAGGGGGAATTGTGAGACCTACATGTAAATTTTGGGGACAAAATTTCTTTTAAGGGTGGTTGAGTTTTAAGAACCGTGTTCTAAAAATTGGGTCTAACCCATGGGTTTATATGGTGACAGGTGTTCCAATCATAAGTGGACCGGAAGGCGAAGCCGGATGACGAACCACGCAAATTTTAAGTATGGGAACCACTCAAAAAAATTGTATAAATCTCATACTGGTCTGACTATACCGGTCTGAGTCAGTCAGACCGGTATGGTGGAACCGGTATGTGTATACCGGTCTGACTATACCGGTCTGACTATACCGGTCTAAGTCAGTCAGACCGGTATGTGCGACCGGTATGCTTAGTTTCTGCGGGAGACGGACTCCAGCAGGTCCCTCACTCCGAATGGAAACTTGGAAAGTTTCCAATCGTGGGAAACCTTCCCAAGAATGACTTTCCTCTATTAATAGAGATTATGACACTCCATTGATCCTTCTCAAACCCTAGCCGTCTGGAGGAGAGTTGAGAAGGAGCAAGGAGGAGGAGGCTGCCCAGGAAGGGGATTTTCGTTGGAGGAGCTCGCTGCCAACCGACGAACACCGTCGGTAAGTGCTCCATACTAATAGTAATACTAGGATGTCGGATCGGAGCCCCGAAGCGGTGCGGCAATCCAAAACCCTAGATCTTTCAATGGACCTAGTCTTCTTTTAGATCTGATCTGGTTTGACACGACACTCTAGTCGAAGTCAGAAGGCCATTAGGATACTTGGACCTTAGTGTGGGTTAGGAGAAAGCCTAGAAACCTAGCCGATAACCCACAAGGAAGGGAGATCCGAGACCTTGCTCTCAGATCCAAACCATGGAGTATACTGATTGGACGCAAGGTCTAGCGGTATGGGTCTGCGGTATATACCGCAAGCACATACCGGTCTCACTGACTGAGGCCGGTATGTACCGCAACCGGTATATATCGGTGGCACCATATGGGTCTCAGTCCACTGAGATCGGTACCGCGACCGGTATGTTCTCCGAGCCTGGTTTGCTTGGCTGAACATGGTGCTGACCACCTGTAACCTTAATAAATGAATTCTAACCTATGAATATGATTGTGTAGGACCTGTAGACAGCGTGAGTAAACCTTGTGACGTAGAGCGGGATTGTTATCACGCATCAAGTAAGGGACAAAACTCCAAACTCTAAATAACTAATTAACAGTAAACCTTTGTGACTAAATTGTATATGGATTCATTGCTTGTTGTCTGTGCATTTCACATGCCATGTAGTTGCTTCTTTTATTACTATTATCTGTTCATGCATTTCATATGCTAGGATTGTTGGATGTTAGGCATGTGTATGCTTTTAGTTAGTCTGTGGAATGTGAAGGGGAGTGGAGCCCTGGATATATCCACAACTAACACCTTTTTCGTATCGCCATCTACCTTAGCAGACTTGGTACGAATATGGTATCAGTGGGAGGACATGGGATTGTGGTTCACCCTGCCCGCCAGACTCGAGCCCTATCTCTATGTCGTAGGGAGTTGTGCTAGGGTATGGCCATAGATACTGTATTAACATATAGGACTGGTTAGAAACGGAACCCACTTGCAAGCCCTTGCCAATAGGGGCTTAGGTATTGGTACGGTGTAGGGTATCAGGGGGAGGACGCGGTAGTGTGGATTGTTGCCTGACCGCCAGACTCTAGCTCTATCTCTATACCAGAGTAAGTGATGTGGGGCAACAACAGTAGTGTAGATTGTTGCCTGACTGTTGGGTGTGCTCACACTCTCATGCATGGAGGTGCGGAGGCCACCAAACCTTACCCTAGCATTTTGCAAGTTATACCTGACCCAAATTGTAATGTTATCTCTTGCATTTTGTATGTTGCATCGGTTTTGTACTTACTGAGCTAAGTTGTGAGCTCACCCGAATATATATTCTTCTTTTCAGATTTTGATGTAGGGTACACAGTTGATGACTTCTTGACTGCCCCAATGTACAGTACAGTTGCTGCCATTGATACTTAGGCAGTAGAGGACGAGCATGACGCATCATGCGAGTGCTCCTTTAATGTTTTCTTTTAGAGGAGATTTTATTTTAAACAATACATTGTAATATTTTTATTATTTAAGTTTGTGAATGATGGAATAAGTTGAATATTTATTTTAAATTACCACATAGATCTCAGTTCATTTATTTTATTCTGCTGCTATGTATTAATCTCTAATTTAGTTAGACTGCTTGGGAATGATTGGTTGGCACGGTCTATTGAGATCCTGGTATGAACTGTGGTTTAGAGCCAGTTCACTCACACTTCTGGTTCAGCCAGAATTGGGGTGTGACAGAAGTAGAAAGAAAGGAGAGAGAAAGAACTAAAAAGAGAAGGAAAAAGAGAAAGAGAGAGTGAAGTGGAAAGAGAAAGGGAAGGGGAAAAAGAAGAGATAGTAGAAAAAGGGAGAGAGAGGAGAGAGAGAGGGAAAAATAGGGAGAGGGAAAGAAAAGAAAGAGAGAAAGTGAAGTAGAAAGAGACAAGAGAGAGAGAGAGGGAGAAGTAAAAAGAGAGAGAGATAGAAAGAGAGAGAGATAAGTAGAAAGAGAGAGGTAGAAAAGAGAGAGAGAGAGAGAGAGAGAGAGAAAGAGAGAAAGAGAGAGAGAGAGAGTAGAGAAAGAGAGAGAAGTAGAGACTGAAGGATAGAGAGAAAAGATGAATGTGGGAGAGAGAGAGGGAGTAAAGTAGAGAGAGAAAAAGTAAGTTAGAGAGTGAGAGAAGTAGAATGAGAGGGAAAGAGAGAGGGAGAGAGAGAGATAGTAAAAAAAGATGGACATATAAAGTAAGAGAGAGGAAAGCAAAGAGTGAGAGAGAGAAAAGATGAAAGAGTGAGAGAGAGGGAGAAAAGTAGAGAGAGGGAAGGAGAGGTAGAGAGAAGTAGAGAGAGAAAGAAGGAAAGCGAAGCAAAAGTAGAGGGAGACAAAGAAAGTAAAGCAAAAATAGAGAGAGAAGAAGAAAGTGTGGGAGAAACAGAGGGGGAGAGAGAGAGAGAGAGAAGAAAGAGAGGGTGAAAAGCGGGAGAGGTCGAGAAAGAGAGTGAGAAGTAGAAAGAGAGAGAGCGAAGTAGAGGGAAAGAAGTAGAAAGAGAGATAGAGAGAGAGAGAGAGAGAAAGAGAGAGAGGTAGAGAATAAAAAGAGACTGAGAAGAAGGGGAGAGAGAAAGAGAATGAGAGCTAAGTAGAGAGAGAGGAAGAGGGAGAAAGAGTTGTAGAAAGAGGGAGAGAGAGTATGAGAGAGAGAAAGAGAAAGTGAGACAGAGAGAATGAGGGAGAGAGAAAAATAGAAAGAGATGAGAGAGAAAACTAAAAAGAAAGGGAGAAAGAGAAAAGAGAAACAGAGAGAGAGAACTAAAAAGAAAGGGAGAAAGAGAAAAAGCTAGAGAGAGAAAGAGAGAGAGTAGAAAAAGAGAGCAAGAGAGAGGAGAGAGAGGGAAAAATAGAGAGAGGGAAAAAGACAGAGAGAGAGAAAGTAAAGTAGAAAGGGAAAAGAGAGAGAAAGAGGGAGAAGTAAAAAGAGAGGGAGAAGTAAAAAGAGAGAGAGAAGTAGAAAGAGAGAGGTAGAAAACAGAGAGAGCGAGAGGTAGAGAAAGACGGACATAGAAAGTAGGAGAAAGAGAAGCAGAGAGTGAGAGAGAGAGAGAGAAAAAGCAGATGAAAGTGAGAGATAGAGAGAGGGAGAGAAGTAGAGAGAAAGAGAGAGAGTTAGGGAGAGAGAAGTAGAAAGAGAGGGAAAGAGAGAGGGAGAGATAGAGAGATTGAGAGTGGAAAAAGAAGGACATAGAAAGTGAGAATGAGGGACGCAAAGAGTGAGTGAGAGATAGTAGATGAAAGGAAGAGAGAGAGAGAGGGAGAGAAGTAGAGAGAGAGAAGGAGAGGTAGAGAGAGAGAAGTAGAAAGAGAGAGGCAGAGAGAGAGAAGTAGAGAGTAAGAAAGAGAGCGAAGCAGAAAGAGAGAGAGAGATGTAGAAAGAGAGGGAGAAAGAGAGGGAGAGAGAGAGAAGAAAGAGAGAGTGAAAAGGGAGAGAGGTAGAGAAAGAGAGTGAGAAGTAGAAAGAGAGAGAGAGTGAAAAGTAGAGAGAGGTAGAGAAAGAGAGGAGTAGAAAGAGAGAGAGATAGAGAGAGAGAGAGAGGGAGGGTAAAAAGATACATAGACAGGAAGGAGGGAGAGAAAAGAGAGAGAGAGAGAGAGAGCTAAGTAGAGAGAGAGAGAGAGAGTAGTACAAAGAGGGAGAGAGTAGAAGAGAGAGAAAGAGAAAGTAAGCTAAGTAGAGATAGAGAAAGAGAGAGAAAGAGTGAGAGAGAGAGAGAGAAAGAGAGAGAGAAGTAGATAGTGAGAGAGAGAAGTAGAAAGAGAGAAGTACAAAGAGAAAGTATGTGTGAGAGAGAGAAAGAGAGAGATAGACAATTATAGAGAGAGAAATAGAAAATGGGAGATAAAGAAAGGGAGAAAGGGAGAGAGAAGTTAAAAGATAGAGAGAGAGAAGTAGGGAGTGAGAAAGTGGGAGAAGTGAAAAGGATAAAAATAGAGAGAGTGAGGGAGAAGTAGAGAGAGAAGGAAAGAGAGAAATTGAAATAGAGAGAGAGGGAGAGAAAGAAAGTGATAGAGAGAAAGAGATAAGTAAAGAGAAAGAAGTAGACAGAGAGAGGGAGAAAGAGAGAGAGTGACAAAGAGAGATAGAGAAGTAGTATGATAAAGTGAGAGAGAGAAAGAAAGAAAGAGAGAGAGAGAGAGAGAGTAGAAAGAGAAATAGAGAGTGAGAAAGAGAGAGAACTGGAAGGAGAGAGCGAGAGAAGTTGAAAGAGAGACGAGAGAGAGAGAGAGGGAGAAGTTAAAAGAGAGAAAGGAAAGGAGAGAGGGAGAGAGAGAGGAGTAAAAAGAGAGGGAGAAGGAGAAAAAGATAAAGAGAGAGAGAGAGAGAGAGGTAGAGAGATAAGGGGAAAAGGGAGAGAGAGAAAGAGAGAGTAGAAAAAGAGAAACAGAGAGGAGAGAGAGGGAAAGATAGAGAGAAAGAGAGAAAGTGAAGTAGAAAGAGATATGAGAGAGAGGGAAAATAAAAAGATAGAGAGATAGAGAAAGAGAGAGAGAGGTAGAAAAGAGAGAGAGAGATAGTTGAACGAGAGGGAGGAGAGAGAGAGAGATATAGTAGAATGAGAGAGTGGTGAGAGAGAGAGAGAGATGGAAGAATGAGAGAGAGGAGAGAGAGAGAGAGGGAAAATGAATGACAGAGAGAGAGGGAGAGAAGTAGAGAGAGAGATAGAAAGAGAGTAGTAGAGAGAGAGAGAATGAGAGGTTGAGAGAGAAGTAAAAGAGTGAGGAAGAGAGAGAGACTAGTGTGTGAGAAAGAGAGAGAAGTAGAAAGTGAGCTGAGAGAGATAGAATTGGAAAGAGAGAGAGTGAAGCAGAGGGAGAGAGAGAGGGAAGAAAGAGAGTGAAAAGAGAGAGAGAGAGGTAGAGAAAGAGTGTAAGAAGTAGAAAGAGAGAGATCAAGAGAAAAGTGGGTAGAGAAAGCGAGAGAGATATATGTAGAAAGAGAGAGAGAGAGAGAGAGAGAGAGGAAAGTAAAAAGAAAGAAGTAGAAAGAGAGAGAGATAATGACAGTGAGAAAGAGAGAGAGGGAGAGAGAGAGTGTGTGTGTGAGAGAGTGGAAAGAGAGATAGAGAAGGAGAGAGAGAAAGAAAAAGATAGCTAAGTAGAGAGAGGGGAGGGAGAGAGTATTAGAAAGAGGGAGAGAGTAGAAGGAGAGGGAAATAGAAAGTGAGATAAGTAAAGATAGAGATAGAGAGAGAGAGAGAGAGAGAAAGAGAGATAATGATAGAGAAAAAGAGAGAGAGATCTAGAGAGTGAGACGGAGAGATAAGTTGAAAGAGAAAAGTTGAAAGAGAAAGAGAGAGAGTATGTGTGAGAGAAAGAAAGAGAGACATAGAGAAAAGTAGAGAGAGGGAGAGAAAGAAAGAGAAAGAAAGGGAGAAAGAGAGAGATAAGTTGAAAGAGAGAGAGAGAGAAGTAGGGAGTGATAGTGTAAGAGAAGTAGAAAGAGAAAGAGAAAGAGTGACAAAGAAGTAGAGATAGAAAGAAAGATAGAGAAGTTGAAATAGAGAGAGGGAGGAAAAGAGAGAGATTAAGAGAGATATGTAGAGAGAATGATGTAGAAAGGGAGAGAAAGAGAGACAGAGAGAGAGAGAGAGAAGGAGAGAGAAGTAGATAGATAAGGAGAGAGGTAGAAAGAGAAGGAGAAAGAGAGTGAGAGAGAGGGAAAGAGGGAGAGTAGAAAGACTGAGAGAGAGAGAATGAGAGGGAGATTGAGAGAGAGAGAGAGGGAAAATTAAAAAGAGAGGCGTGGAAGGAGAGACGTAGAAAGAGAGAAGTAGAAAGAAAGAGAGAGATGGAGAGAGAGAAGTAGAAAGAGAGGGAGAGAAGTAAAAAGAGAGGGAGAAGAGAGAGAAGTCAGAATAGAGAGAGAGAAGTAGAGAGAGTGGTAAAGAGAGAAAAAAAGAGAGAAGTAGAAAGAGAGACGTAGAAAGAGAGAAAGAGAGAAAGAGAGAAGTAGAAAGATAGAGAGAGAAGGAGAGAGGGAAGTAAAAAGAGAGGGCGATAAGTTGAAAGAGAGGGAGAAGTGAAAGAAGTAAAAAGTGAGAGAGAGAGAATTAAAGAGAGACAGCAGTAGAAAAAGAGAGAGAGAGAGAACGAAAGTGAGAAGTAGAAAAAGAAAGAGAGAGAATAGTAGAGAGAGAAGTGAAGAGAGAGAGAGAGATGTAGAGAGAGGGGGAATGGTAGAGAGAGAGCGAGGGAGAAAAGTAAAAAGAGAGAAAGAGAGTGAGAGAGAGAGAGAGAGAGTAGTTAGAGAGAAAGGCAAAAATAAAGAGAGAGAGAGAGGAGAGAAGGAGAGAGAGGTAGAAAGAGAGAGATATAGTGAAATAGAGAGAGAAAAGAACAAAGAGAGAAAGAGAAAGAAAGAGAAAGAAAGATATAGGGAGAGAGATAGAGATGTAGAAAGAGAGAGTGTAAGAGAGACACACACACACACACACACACATATATATATATATATATATATATATATATATATATATATTTATATATATATTAAGAGAGACGGAGAGAGAAAGAGAGAGAGAGGTTGGGAGAGAGAGATATAGAGAGAGAAAAGAAAAGTGTAAAGAGAGAGAGAAGGAGATAGAGTGAGACAAAGAGAGGAGAGAGAGAGAAAATAAAAGAAGGAGAATGAGGGAGAGAGAAATAGAGAGAGAGAAGTAGAAAGAGAGGAGAGCGAGAGAACTAAAAAGAGAGGGAGAAAGAGAAACAAAGATAGAAGTAGAAAGAGAGAGTGAAGGGGAAAAGGGAGAGAGAGAAAGAGAGAGAGTAGAAAGAGAGGGAGCGAGAAAGAGGAGTGAGAGAGGGAAAAATAGAGAGGGAAAGAAAGAGAGATGAAGAGTGAGAGAAATTAAAGTAGAAAGAGAAAAGAGAGAGAGGGAATAAGTAAAAAGTGGGAGAGAGGGAATAAGTAAAAAGAGAGAGGTTGAAAAGAGAGAGAGAGGAAAGATGAAAGTGAAAGAGAGAGAAAGAGGGAGAGAAGTAGAGAGAGAAAGGGAGTTAGAAAGAGAGAAGTTGAAAGAGAGGAAAAGAGAGAGGGAGAGAGAGAGTAGAAAAAGGACATAGAAAGTGAGAGAAGGGGAAGCAGAGAGAGAAGGAAGATGAAAGTGAGAGAGAGTGTAAGACCCATATCGAATTAACCTATCTTACCACCTTGTACCAGGTCTACCTATCATGGTCGAGCCAAGTGGACCAAGTGCTTGAAGATACCACAAGACCAGTTATGAAATTTAACTCAAAAATAATCAAATATGAGTGTGTGGTCGTATGCCTAAACAGGTGTGACCGACCCCACCTCAAAAGAGTCTAACCCCATGAAATTAGATCGTGGGGTCGGACATTTTAGAAAGGTAGTTCACGGATTCTGTGACCCCACCTCCAACCCCACAGAACCAGTCAAAAACCAAATTTAGAAAACCTTCCTAATCCGAAGGGGGTTCTTTCCTAAACTCATTAGGGCATATTATGGAGGGTTTTCCTCTATAAATAGGACGTCCCTTAGCATCTTTCACTCATTTAGAACCCTAATTGAAAGTGAGAGAAAGGGAAGAGAAGGAAGAGAAGGAAAATCTTAGAAGAAGACTAAGGAGGAGGAAAATTCAGAGAAAACTCTGAATCTTCGGCAAGCATAAGGTATGAACCTAATTTCCATGATTAATTGCGATCCTAGAATAGTTCATGATGAAGATAGGATCTAGGAGAAACCCAAATCATCCATCCATGGGTAAATTCCAAGAGAATCCATGGAGGAAATTATTGTGGACAATGGATGGTGTATAAAATTATAGTTTTGAGCCATAGAACTATCATAGGAAGGACCATGATGATAAGCCAAAGAATCCAAACATGAAGGAATGAAGTTGAGAGTGAAAGGTCGACCATAACACGTGTGGTTGCACGTGGGGTCGCACGATGTCTTACCCCACAAGACCCACATGTCTGACAACATGCCCTCGGGAAGTTTCCAGGGAGGGTATGGTCGCACGTGGGGTCGGAGTATATCCGACCCTATCCTGCGACACTACACCTTATTGTCGCAGAAACTGAGACCCCAGGTGCTACCCTACCTGCGACCCCTCAGTTTCTGTTAGTCTAAACACATGAGAATTATTCTAATTAAAATCTATGAACTTGTTAGGTTTCCAAGTGGTCTAAGAGTGAATTACAAAGCTTGAACGATGATCTATTATCGACCGAAGGTGAGGGAACAAGACCTAAACTAATTGGATAATAATAAACTATTTTTATTTATTGAGTCTTATGCCATGAATGATTCTGTGTTTGTATGCGTGTATTGTGCATTTAACATGTCATTCAATATTTCTGCTATTAATGTTCATGCATATTTAATTTCGTTTATTTATAACATGATGATGATGATGATGCTAGGAATAGGCATATGAATGTTTGTGTGTGGTTAGTGTACCTGATGCGAGTAGGGCATCAGGGGAAGTGTGAAGCAGTACGGTCCTAAGCACTTTAGTTCTATCTCTACTCAAGTCTTGTCCACTAACATCGTCATATCTTCTTTACCGTAGCAGAACTATTACGTCGTAGGGCATCAGGGGAGGTGGTCTCGGACCGTGTAGTCTCTAACTCTGCCGGGGGGCCTTAGCTCTATCTCTATGGACGTATTGAGGGATGCTAGGGTGAGGCCTTGGATACACTGCTTGACATTAGGATTGGTTGGATTCTGCGAACCCGGTTTGCAAGCCCTTGCCAATAGGGGCTTACGTGTTGGTATGGGTAGGGCATCAGGGAAAGGTGGATGCGGTGCGGTCCTAAGCACTTTAGCTCTATCCCTATTCCATGGTGGGGTGGATGTGGATGACAATGGTGTTTGATCCATTGGGTGGGCTTACACCGTGTATAGAGGCGGTGGCGTGCCACCAAACCTTTCTATTGCATATTGCAAACTTATGAACCAGACCAAATATATGAATTGAATGCATGCATATGTTTGTTGCATTATTTTGTTTGCTCACTGAGCCATGATGTGTGCTCACCCTTTCGACGTCAAATATTTTTAGTTGATGATGCGGGTACTACTGTAGAAGACTATATGAATGCTCAGATGTACAGACATGTTGCGGCGATGGATCCAGAAGATATGATGGAGTCACATGATTCATCATGCAAGTGTAACTCATGCGTCTTTGATTAGATAATTAGTTGGATTATTCAGAAGATGTAATTGATTAATTTATTTTATTTTGTCTTTGTCATTTGGAGATAATTGGATAATTTATTTATTTTATCACCGTTAGACTCTTAGTTCATTAAATATTAAAGACTTCGGCTATTATGTATTTATTCTGATTATGGTTGTGGATGTGTATGGTTTAAGAAAATGGACACAGCTTATTCAAGATCCTGATTGAACCGTTGGATCATAGATGGTTCATTACACCATTCTTGTTGGTACGGAATTGGGGTGTGACAAAGAGAGAGAGTGAGAGAAATAGAGAGAGACAGAGAGGTAGGGAGAGAGAAGTAGAAAGAGAGTGGCAAAGTGAGAGAGAAGTAGAGAGAGAGAAAGAGAGTGAAGCAAAAAGAGAGAGAAAAGTATAAAGAGAGAGAGAAACAGAGAGAGAGAGAGAAGAAAGAGAGAGTGAAAAGAGAGAGAGGTAGAGAAAGAGAGTAAAAAGTAAATAAAGAGAGCGAGTGAAAAGTAGAGAGAGTAGAGAGAAAGATGTAGAAAGAGAGAGAGATAGAGAGAGGGAGAAAAAGAGAGAGAGAGAGAGAGAGTAAAAAGAGACATAGAGAAGGAGAGAGAGAAAGAAAAAGAGAGCCAAGTAGAGAGATAGAGAGGGAGAGAGAGAGAGTAGTAGAAAGAGGTAGAGAGAGTAGGAGAGAGAGAAAGAGAAAGTGAGCCGAGTAGAGAGAGAGAATGAGGGAGAGAGAGATAGAGAGAAAATAAGGGAGAGAGAGAGAAGAGAATGAGGGAGAGAGAGATAGAGAAAGAGAAGTAAAAAATGAGGAGAGAGAGAGAGAACTAAAAAGAGAGGGAGAAAGAGAAAGAGAGAGAGAGACAAGTAAAAAAGGGGAGAGAAGGGGAAGAGGGAGAGTGAGAATGAGAGAGTGAGTATAAAAAAAGAGAGAGAGGAGAGAGAGGGGGAAAAATTAAGAAAGGGAATGAGATAGAGAGAGAAAGTAAAGTAAAAAGAGGAAACAGAGAGGGAGAAGTAAAAGGAGAGAGAGAGAAGAGAGAGAGAAAGAGGGAGAGAGAAGTAAAAAGGGAGAGGTAGAAAAGAGAGAGAAAGAGAGAGAGAGAGAGAGAGAGAGAGAGAGAGAGAGAGAGAGACAGAAGGAGAGAAAGAGGGACATAGAAATTAAGAGAGAGAAAAGATGAGAATAAGAGAGAGAGGGAGAGAAGTAGAGAGAGAAAAAGAGAAAGAGAGGGAAAGAGAGAGGGAGAGAAAGAGTAGAAAAAGGACATAGTAAGTGAGTGAGAGGGAACCAGAGAGTGAGAGAGAGAGAGAGAGAGATAGAGAGAGAGAGAAGTAGGGAGTGATAAAGTGAGAGAAGTAAAAAGAGAAATAGAGAGAGAGAGAAGTAGAGAGAGAGGAGGAAAGAGAGAAGTTAAAATAGACAGAGGGAGAAAGAGAGAGAGAGAGAGAGAGAGAGATAAGTAGAGAGAAAGAAGTAGACAAAGAGAGGGAGAGAGTGAGAGTGACAAAGAGAGAAAGAGAAATAAGTAGAATGGTAAAGGGAGAGAGGTTGAAAGAGAGGGATAAAGTGAGAGTGAGAGAGAGAGAGAGAGAGAAAGAGAGAGAGAGAGTAGAAAGAGAACGAGAGAGTAAGAGAAGTATAGAGTGATAAAGAGAGAAATAGAAGGAGAGAGGGAGAGAAGTAGAAAGAGAGAGAGAGAGGGGGGAGAGAGAGAAGAAAGAGGGAGAGAAAAGAGAGAGAGAGAAGTAGAGAATTAAAGAAAGAGAGAAGTCGAAAGAGAGAGAGTAGGGGAGAAGTAGAGAGAGAAAGAGAGAGAGAAGTAGAAAGAGAGAGAGAGAAAGAGAGAGATATGGAGAACGAGAGAAATAGAGAGAAAGAAGTAGAAAGAAATAGAGAGAGAGTGAGTGAGAGAGAGAGAAAGAAAAGTGGAAAGAGACAAGAGTTAATGAGAGTGACCAAGAGAATGAGAAAGAAGTAGAATGGTCAATAGAGAGAGGTTGAAAGAGAGGGATAAAGAGAGAGTGGGAGGGAGAAAAAGGGAGAGAGAAAGAGAGAGAGAGAGAGAGAGAGTAGAATGAGAATGAGAGAGTGCAAGAAGTAGAGAGTGAGAAAGAGAGAGAAATAGAAGGAGAGAGAGAGAAGTTGAGAGAGAGAGATAGAAAAGAGGGGGAGAGAGAGAAGAAAGAGGGAGAGAAAAGAGAGAGGGAGAGAAGTAGAGAATTAAAGAAAGAGAGAGAAGTTGAAAGAAAGAGAGTAGGGGAGAAGTAGAGAGATAAAGAGAGAGAGAAGTAGGAATAGAGAGAGAGAGAGAGAGAGTGAGTGAGAGAGAGAGGAAGAAAAGTAGAAAGAGAGAAGAAATAAAGGAGAGAGATGTGGAGAGAGAATTAAAGAGAGAGAAGTAGAAATAGAGAGAATGAGAGAGATAAGAGAGAGAAAGTGAGAAAGAGTGAGAGAAGTAGAGAGAGGGAGAAAAGTAGAAAGAGAGAAAGAGAAATAGAGAGGGAGAGGCAGAGTAGTAAAAGGAGACATAGAAAGAGAGAGCGAGAGAGAAAGCGAGTCAGAAAGAATGAGATAGAGAGAGGGAGGGGAAGTAGGGTGAGAGTGAAGTAGAAAGAGAGAGAGGGAGAGGAGGAGAAATAGAGAGGGAAGGTGAGAGAGAGAGAAGTAGAAAGAGAGAGAAGTAGTGAGAGTGAGAGAAAAAGGGAGAGAGGGAGGAGTAGAAAAGAGAGAGAGAAAGTAAAAGAGAGCGAAGTAGAGATAGAGAGAAAGGGATAGAGAGAAAGAAATGTAGAGAGAGAGGGAGAGAGAGGGAGGTAGAAACAGAGAGAGAGAGAAAGATAGACCGAGGGAGAAGTAGAAATAAAGAGAGAGAAAAGAGAGAGAGAGAGAGAGAGGAGAGAGAGATGGAAAAAGAGAGAGAGAGAAAGAGAGAGAAAGAGAGAGAAAGAGAAAAAAAGTAAAGTAGAAAGAGATATGAGAGAGAGAGAGAAGTAAAAAGACAGAGAGATAGAGAAAGAGAGAGAGAGAAGTAGAAAAGAGAGAGAGAGAGAGAGAGAGATAGTAGAACGAGAGAGAGAGAGATAGCAGAATGAGAGAAAGGAGAGAGAGAGAGATAGTAGAAAGAGAGAGAGAGAGAAGTAGAGAAGAGGGATATAGAAAGTGAGAGTGCTCTGCAGAGAGAGAGAGAGAGAGAGAGAGAGAGAGAGGAAAGGTGAATGAGAGAGAGAATGAGGGAGAGAAGTAGAGAGAGACAGAAAGAGAGAAGTAGAGAGTGAGAGAATGAGAGGTAGAGAGAGAGAAGTAGAATGAGAGAGGGAGAGAGAGATAGTAGATAGTGGGAAGGAGAGAGAAGTTGAAAGAGAGCTGAGAGAGAGAAGTAGAAAGAGAGAGAGAGAGAGAGAAATAGAGGGAGAGATAGAAAAGAAAGTGAGTGAAAGGACCGAGGGAGGTAGAGAAAGGGAGTGAGAAGTAGAAAGAGAGAGTGCGAGAGAAAGGTGGAGAGAGAAAGAGCGAGATAGAGAGAGAGAGATAGGGAGAGAGAGAGAGTAGAGAGAAAAAAGTAGAAATAGAGAGACATGAAGAGAGTGAGAAAGAGAGAAAGAGGGAGTGTGTGAGGGAGAGTAAAAAGAGAGATAGAAAATGAGAGAGAGAAAGAGAAAGAGAGCTAAGTAGAGATAGAGAGAGAGAGGAGGGAGAGAGTAGTAGAAAGAGGGAGAGAGAGTAGAAGGAGAGAGAAGTAGAAAGTGAGCTAAGTGGATATAGAGATAGAGAGAGGAAAAAGAGAGATAAAGATAGAGCAAAAGAGAGAGAGAAGTAGAGAGTGAGAGAGAGAGAGAAGTTGAAAGAGAAAATTATAAAGAGAGAAAGAGAGCATATGTATGAGAGAGAAATAGAGAGATAGAGAGAAGTACAGAGAGAGAGAAAAAGCGAGAGAAAGAAAGGGAGAAAGAGAGAGTTAAGTTCAAAGAGGGAGAGAGAGAGAGGGAGAAGTAGGGAGTGAAAAAGTAAAAGAAGTAGAAAGAGAAACAGAGAGAGAGTGAGAGAGAAGTAGAGAGAGAAAGAAAGAGATGGAAGTTAAAATAGAGAGATGAAGAAAAGAGAGAGATAGAGAGAGTGATATGGAGAGAGAATGATGTAGAAAGAGAGAGAGACAAAGACAAAGAGAGAGAGAGAAAGAGAGAAAGGTAGATTGATAATGTCACACCCCAATTCCGTACACTTCAGAATGGTGTGATGAACTGCTAATAAACCAACGGTTCAATCAGGATCTCGAGTAGGCTATCCTCGCGTTATCTGAACCCCCATACATCCGTAATCACAATCAGAGTAAATACATAATAGCGGAAGTCTTAAAATAAAATGAACTGAGAATCTACGGTGATACTAATAATTTAATAGCAAATTATTCTGTTTCCACTGAGACATAAATAAATATCAAATACAAGTCTTTATTAAATCCAAAATAGGAAACCTATAAAATGTCTAATCAAATACACATGAGTGACACTCGCAAGAGGAGTCATGTGTATCCACTTTAGCTTCAGCTTCCATCGCTGCTACATTCTCGTATGCTGGAGCACTCATATAGTCTTCCATTGTGAAACTTGCATCATCAACTAAAATATTCGACGTCGAGGGATGAGCACACATCACGGCTCAGTGAGTAGACAAAACAATGCAACAGTACATATGCATGAAATCAATTCATATCTTTGGTCCGGTTTAAAGTTTGCAGTATGCAATAGAATGGTTTAGGTAGTCAAAGGTCTCGTTTATTGACCCCACCTCTATACACAAGTGTGTGACGTCACCCGAAGATCACGTTTATCGTCGACTCACATGCACCCAACCATGAACATTATATAACAAAGGTTAACGTTTATTGCTATATATTGCCATACCAACACGTAAGCCCCTATTGGCGAGGGCTGCAAGCTGGGCTCGCAACTAACCAATCCTAATGCCAAACAGTGTATCCAAGGCCTCACCCCAGCATCCCTCAGAATGTCCATAGAGATAGATCTAAGGCCCCCCCGGTAGAGTCGGAGACTACAATGACCGAGACCACCTCCCCAGATACTCTACGACATAATAGTTCTGCTAAAGTAATGGCGATACGACGATGCCAATGCACAAGACTTGAGTTAGAAATAGAGCTAAAGTGCTGAGACCCGCCAAAGGTTAACGTTTATTGACGTTCTCATCACACCCCCTTGATACTCTCTCACATCAAGTACATCAACCACACACATACAAGCACATGCCTATTCCTACCATCATCATCATCATCATGTTATAAACAATAAAGTGAATATGCATGAACAAGTAATAGAAATATTGGATGGCATGCTGTATGCACATTACAAACATATTCGCATAGAATCAAGCATGGCATAGGACTCAAGAAAATAAAAAATAGTTTGTTATTAACCAATTAGTTTGGTGTTTTGGTTCCTCACCTTAGCTTGCTAAAAGATACTCTTCCAAGGTTGAGAATCACCTTTACTATCACACTCCAATTTTGGTCTAACTAGAATGGTGTGATGAACCGCTAATAAACTAACGGTTCAACTAGGATCTCAAATAGGTTATCCCCACGTTAACTGAACCTCCATACATCCATGTCATAATCATAGTAAATATACAATAGCGGAAGTCTTATAATAAAATGAACTGAGAACTAAATGATATTAATAATTTAATAGCAAATTATTCATATTCAACTGAGACATAAATATTAAATATCAAATACATGTCTGAATAAAATCCAATTAAAGAAACCTATAAAATATCTAATCAAATACACACGAGTTGCACTCGCAAGAGGAGTCTTGTGTATCCACTTCAGCTTCAACTTCCATAGATGCCACGTTCCCGTACGCAGACGCATTCATGTAGTCTTCGACGATATAAACTGCATCATCAACTAAAATATTCGACGTCGAGGGGTGAGCGCGCAACACGGCTCAGTGAGTAGCCAAAACAATGCAACGATACATATGCATGCAAAAGGTCAATTTATATCTTTGGTCCGGTTTAAAGTTTGCAGTATGCTATAGAAAGGTTGAGGTAGCCAAAGGTCGCGTTTATTGACTCTGCCTCTATACACGAGTGTGTGATGTTACCCGAAGAGTCAATGGTAATCCCGTGACGAAGTCCATAGTGATGCAGTCCCATTTCCATGCTGGTTCCGGTAATGGCTGCAACAGTTCTGCGGGTCTTTGTCGCTCAGCCTTTACTTGCTGACAATTTAGGCATTGAGACACAAACTTAGCTACATCTGCTTTCATTCCCCTCCACCAATATAATTTCTTCAGATCATGATACATTTTTGTACTTCCAGGATGTATCGAATAGATGGTGGTATGGGCTTCTTTCATCAGTCGGTGTCTAATGTCCATACTCTCTTTTTTAGGTACACATATTCTTCCTTTGTATTTAAGTACTTTCTCGTCATCCAAGGTGAACTCAAGATTAGTCCTACCTTTCTCAATATCTTCTTGTACTGTTCTCAGATAAGGATCTGCTTTGATAGCTGTCTTCACTTCATCCACTATATCCGGTATAATCTTTAATGCCGCAAACATATTTGAAAACCGATGAATAAACCCTTGGTTAGCTGATTCATCCGTTGTATCTATCACATTCTGCTCGTTGCCGTGATTGAATACTATTCCGTTGGTACACATTGCTGCAATCGTACTAACTTCTCCTTGAGATTTAATCACTGCTTTTCTGCTTAATGCATCCGCTACTACGTTCGCTTTTCCCGGATGATACTGGATATCATAATCATAGTCTTTCAATAGTCCAGCAATCTTCTTTGTCTCATATTCAACTCCTTCTGATTAAATAAATAAGTAAGACTTTTATGGTCCGACTTAATCTGAAATTTCTCTCTGTATAGGTAATGTCTCCATATCTTGACAGCATGCACTACTGCCGCTAACTCCAACCCATGAGTGGGATAATTTTTCTCATGTACCTTTAGCTGTCTTGAAGCATAAGCAATCACTTGCTCTCCTTGCATGAGCACACATCGTAATCCCAATCCCGATGCATCAGTGTATAAAGTAAATGTCTGTCCTAGAACGGGAATGGTCAAAATCGGGGCGGATATCAATCTGGCCTTCAATGTCTGGAAACACTTCTCACATTTATCCGTCCACACAAACTTTTCACCTTTCTTGGTCAAACTGGTGAGAGGTACGGCAATCCGAGAATAGTCTTCTACGAATCTCCGATAATAACCAGCTAGACCCAGAAAACTTCTAATTTCTAAAATGCTCTTTGGTGCTTCCCACTTCACAATAGCCTCGATTTTGCTGGGGTCCACTTTGATTCCTTCGCCGGATACTACATGGCCTAGGAATGCGACTTCACTTAGCCAAAACTCGCACTTTGAAAATTTGGCATATAGCTTCTCTTTCCTTAACCGTTGTAGGGCTGCGTTTAGGTTCTTGATATGGGTTTCCTTGTCCTTGGAGTATACCAATATGACATCAATAAAACCTATAACCGACGTATCCAGCATATCGTGGAAAACTCGGTTCATAAGTTCCATGAACGTTGCCAGGGCATTAGTTAATCCGAAAGACATCACCAAAAATTCATAATATCCATATCTGGTCCTGAATGCTGTCTTCGGAATGTCCCCTTCCTTAATCTTTAGCTGGTGGTATCCTGATCGAAGATCGATTTTAGAAAATACTCTTGCACCTTGTAACTGATCGAACAAGTCATCGATCCGAGGTAGTGGGTATCGATTCTTGATTGTCAGTTTGTTTAACTCCCGATAGTCGATACATAATCGAACGCTACCATCCTTCTTCTTTACGAACAACACCGGTGCCCCCCCTGGAGATATATACGGGTCGAATATAACCCTTGTCCAGCAGTTCTTGTAATTGCACTTTTTAATTCCTTTAGTTCAAGTAGGAGCCATTCTATAAGGTGCCTTTGGTACTAGTGCGGCTCCGGGTATCGTGTCTATTACAAACTCGTGGCATGGTCGGGTGGTAATCCGGGTAGTTCCTCCGAAATACGTCGGGGTAATCTCACACGACGTCAACATCTTCCATTCGTGGTGCTTCCTTGGTTAGGTCAACCACTGATACTAGGTACCCGACTGCTCCCTTCTCAAGGCACTTCTTAGCCTTTACTGTTGAAAGTATGAGCTTGCGTCTCCGGGGAAGTTTGGTTCCCGAGAAACTGAATTCTCGTATCAATGTTGCATCTAAAATCTGTTTCCCAATGAGAACTGGACATGGTCCATAACCTTTTTCTAATTCCACTTCTAACCCCATCGGTGACCGTACAAGTAATTTGTAGTCTAATGTTTTGATGGGTAATTTTGTCTTCTTTCCAAATGACACGGATATAAATGAATGAGTAGCTCTAGAATCGAAGAGTACTCTGGCGGGTACGTCATTTATAGGTACAATACCCGTGATTCATCTTTACTTAGTCTACATGCTCATTCAATGTATTTATAACTTTAAAAGTTTCAGTCATACCCTGTGACCACATCGGGTGATGCGGCCGCATCCTCGGACGTAACAGCATATACACGTCCCCGATGGAATTGTTTCTTGGGCTTAGGGCATTCCCTTGCCATATGTCCCGGCTGGTTGCAGTTAAAACACTTCGGGGCTTCAGAATTTGGCTTTGGCTGAGGTTGAGCTGCGGGGGTAGTCTTGGTTGCAGCATTAAAATTCTGAGGACGGAAGGGCTTATACGTCCTATTATTGCTTCCATTGTAGGAGTTTCCGGCTGGCCTTTTGATGCCTTTGTTCTGAGTAAAATAACAATCCTTCTGGCTCGATTCAATCACTCGAGCGATCTGGACAGCTTCATTATAAATTTTCTTCTCTAAGCCCAGAACATTTTCTCGGATGCTTCCTCTTAGTCCCGTGACAAACCTACGGGTTTTGGTTTCTTCTTCTTGCATACTCAGTGGTGCGAAGAAAAACAGCTCTTCATAACGCTTGTTGGTACGTATCCACGACATCCGTCCCCGATAAAGACTCGAGAACTCCTTCTCCATCGAATCTCTGAAGCTTCGTGGAAAATATTTCTCGAAGAATGCTTCTTTATATATAGCCCATGTCAGTAGGGCGTGCTTGGTCAGTAAGTATGTCTTCATGGATTTCCACCAATGATGTGCGTCGTCCTTGAGCCTGAAGATGGCACATAGCACTTGCTCTTCCTCTGTAATAGTCATCATGAGGAAGTTTCTCTCCATCTCGTCTATCCAGTGGGCTGGCCATAATGGATCAAATGGTTTGCCGTTGAATTCTCTGGGTATCATCTTCAAAAATCTCTCCACTAGTCGGGAGTGGTCGAGGTGATTCTGGGGGTTTGCCCCGAACATATAGGGTGGATACTAGTGATTCCCTTGAGCTGCTTCTAGAGCCCCGCGTGGCTTGGAATCGTGCGCCGGTTGCTGAGGTGTCACGAGGAGCTGGGTGGTTACCCACCGGTGCTGCACTAGCGTGTCCCGTGTGCATGGGTGCAGCCTCGAGTGGCTTGAAACATTATTCCCATAGCAACCTGCATCGAGCCCGCGCGTGTTGCATTTGCCGCAGCTTCCACGTGCAGATTCATCACCACTGTTGCTAGCTCTGGTGGTAGAGGTGGCAAATTTGTAGGGTTTACCGGTTCTGGATTTCCCGATACATGGTTATTCTCTTGACTGGTCTCCTCCATGGGTGGTGGTGGTGGGACTGTGTTTTGGGTCTGTCGGGTCACTCTATGTCTAGACATATTTCCTTTTGAGATGGGTGGTGCCTGAAAATCATCAAAATCAGTGAGAAATCATTTATACTTCATGTAGGCACGCTAACCGATATAAAATTCAAAATCCTCAATTGATTCTGTGAAAAATACTGTCTTTTCTATGTAGGGTCGATGGTGAGGGTCGATGGTATGTCCGACCCTTGGTATCCGACCTCGGGAATGACCTTTGTTCTTCCCGAGAGCCGAGGGTCGACGCGAGGGTCGATGGGTATCCGACCCTCGATCCGACCTCGATTTTCCCGTCGATTCCCGAGAGCTGAGGGTCGATGGGAGGGTCGATCCGAGGGTCGATGGTGTCAGTCGAATTGTCCGACCCTCGGACCAAAAATCAGATTTTTAAGATCCGATTTTGGGTCATTTCTCACTATTCCTCCTCCGTTTCGACTCGTCTCTACTCTCTGAGTTGCTACAGGGCCACTCTACTGTTTTTGGTCGGTTTAACTCTGGGTTTCAACGTCCACGTCATCCCTACAGGTATGTCTTCCCGTTTTTACCTATTTTTAGGTTTTCTTTTCTAGGTTTCTACCCGTTTAACTCAAATTTTTCAAATTAAACTTTTTCCAACCGTAAAAATTTGATTTTTATTGGGGGCTTTAGTTATTGGTGTCTCGAGGAACGAAAGCCCTCCAAAATTTTTGAGTTTCATCGGTTGGTTATCGAGAAACTTGAAATTTTCTCTTTTTGCCCTAATTTGTCGACATTTTCAATTTTTCTTGAATTTCTTCAAATTGGACATTGTCAGTTAAAATTTCCTACTGCATGTGGGTTGTAGGATATGTTTTAGCCTACGTAAGTTCTCATACCCACTTGTATGGTGAGAATTTGAGGTTTTCTAGCCAACTTACGTCATTATTAAATAAATTTTGGATTTTTATCCTACTAACTCCTTGTTTCTTTTCTCTTTCTTATTTTGCAGATACTATGGCCCGTACCAAAGTACCCAGGGTGCGTGATCAGCTTCGCTTCCGTTCGAATGAAGCCGAGGCACAGTATGCTGACTATGCCCGTAAGAAGGTTGAAGGGGGTCGCATGGTAAACTTGGCTGAGCTAGCCTTGTTCAATGTAGAGGGAGCTTTTGGTGATATGGGGTGGCTCCCTGTCATCACATACAACGCGTGCACCTGTCCAGACTTGGTACGCCAGTTCTACTGTAATCTCCAGGTGGTGGGGAATTACAATGATTTTGAGCACGGTCAGGAGTTGCGCATCACCAGTTACGTCAAGGGGGTACACATCTCCTTTGATTATCGACAGCTGGCCGATCTGTTGGGCATTCCCTATGATGGCCCTATGGTGTACTGTGCGCCGGGAGAGCCACAGGTTGTTGAGATGGAGATGAGAGCAGAGATCGACAACCAGTTGCTCTGTCCCGATAGATGGCAGATGAGAGCTTGCTACTTGCGTCCAGCTCCACGGGTCTTCCGCAAGATTATTCAAGACAATCCGATCCCGCAGAGTGGGCACTATGAGAGGGTATCTCAGTTGACACAGTTCTTGATCTACAGTATATGCACTCGACAGCCGGTCTACCTTCCATACATCATCATGCGGACGATGATTAGTGCTACATTGTCCGGTCATAGGGGTAATCTACCCTATGGACACATGATTATAGTGCTACTGACCGCTCGGGGGTGGATCCGGTAGATGAGAAGATCCAGGAGAAGACTTTCTCGTCGCCTCTAGATTGGGAGGCTATCTGCAAGATGGGGCTACGAGATGCTGAGGTTAGTGATGAGGAGAGGAACGCGATGGTGCGCCCTCACACTCGGGTCGAGATGGTTGATGTTGAGGTTGCTGCTGCTGTTGCTAGAGCTCATGGGGATCCGGTTGACGATGACGATCGTATGTATATGGACGTCGACTCGATACCACCGCCATCACCTACACATGCGGCTGGAGTTGGTACATCTTCTGCGGCGGCTCCTGCACCTGAGGCTGGTCCTTCCCATTCATCTGATCCTTCACTTCCACCTTCAGCCATGATGGAGATGCTGCGAGAGATCGGGGATGCTCGGCGCAGATCTGATCTCGAGGATGGATGAGCTGTTGGCTGCTCAAGACGCATCGAGCGCACGGATGGGGGAGCTCCTAGAGGTGCAGCGTGCGACCGATCGAGGATAGCCGGTCTCACGGCTAGTCTCCAAACGACCCGGACCAGGTGGCCTGGTTGACTAGGGTCTATTCTGAGGACTATGACAGAGATCGTGAGGCCCTGCCTCCTCCTTCGCCTCCAGCTTCTTGATTTGTACTTTATTTTTCTTGTACTAAAGAGTAACTGTCCGGGTTGTGGACTGTACTCTGCTTTCGTTATATATATATGTTTTGTTTCGCTCTCATTGTTATGTAAACTTGTTTCTCTTTTTAATAGATGCATTATTCTCTTTTAGATTTTGTCTCAAACGTCACTGGTGCTTACAATGTGTTAATATTACTGTTTTTATTTTTAACCTATGCCAGTTCACAATTGTGTTGAATGTATGCTAGTTCAGCGGACAAGGCCTGAGATGCTCTGATACCAAGTTGTCACACCCCAAATTTGGTCTAACCAGAATGGTGTGATGAACCGCTAATAAACCAACGGTTCAACCAGGATCTCAAATAGGCTATCCCCACGTTAACTGAACCTCGATACATCCATGTCATAATCAGAATAAATACACAATAGCGGAAGTCTTATAATAAAATGAACTGAGAACTAAATGATATTAATAATTTAATAGCAAATTATTCATATTCAACTGTGACATAAATATTAAATATCAAATACAAGTCTGAATAAAATCCAATTAAAGAAACCTATAAAATATCTAATCAAATACACACGAGTTGCACTCGCAAGAGGAGTCGTGTGTATCCACTTCAGCTTCAACTTCCATAGCTGCCACATTCCCGTACGCAGACGCATTCATGTAGTCTTCGACGGTATAACCTGCATCATCAACTAAAATATTCGACGTCGAGGGGTGAGCACACAACACGGCTCAGTGAGTAGCCAAAACAATGCAACAATACATATGCATGCAAAAATTCAATTTATATCTTTGGTCCGGTTTAAAGTTTGCAGTATGCTATAGAAAGGTTGAGGTAGCCAAAGGTTGCGTTTATTGACTCCGCCTCTATACACGAGTGTGTGACGTTACCCGAAGATCACGTTTATCGTCAACTCACATGCACCCAATCATGAACATTATATAACAAAGGTTACGTTTATTGCTATATCGTGCCATACCAACACGTAAGCCCCTATTGGCGAGGGCTGCAAACTGGGCTCGCAACTAACCAATCCTAATGCCAAACAGTGTATCCAAGGCCTCACCCCAGCATCCCTCAGAATTCCCATAGAGATAGAGCTAAGGCCCCCCGGTAGAGTCAGAGACTACCAGGACCGAGACCACCTCCCCTGAAACTCTACGACATAATAGTTCTGCTAAAGTAATGGCGATACGACGATGCCAATGCACAAGACTTGAGTTAGAGATAGAGCTAAAGTGCTGAGACCCGCCAAAGGTTAACTTTTATTGACGTTCTCATCACACCTCCCCTGATACTCGCTCGCATCAAACACATCAACCACACACATACAAGCACATGCCTATTCCTATCATCATCATCATCATGTTATAAAAAATAAAGTAAATATGCATGAACAAGTAATAGAAATATTGGATGACATGCTGTATGCACATTACAAACATATTCGCTTAGAATCAAACATAGCATAGGACTCAAGAAATAGAAAACAGTTTATTACTAAACAATTTAGTTTGGGGTTAAGGTTCCTCACCTTAGCTTGCTATAAGATACTTTTCCAAGCTTTAAATTCACCTTTACAATGTTATTATATTGCTAGAAGACCTAACAAAATCGATAGAATTTAATTAGAACTTATTCAGAATTAAAAACCATTCTGTCAACTGAGGGTCGATGCTAGGGTCGATGGGTCTATTGACCCTCCCTTCTTTCTGGACTTCCCGAATGTTGAGGGTCGATGGTCAGAAACACCTAGGGTCAGATGGTCATCGACCTTGGGTGCGACCCTCGGTGCACTCCGGTCCAATTTTCACTTTTTAATCCATTCTTCATCTTTGGGGTCCTATGGTTTGTTCCCACATTCCATTAAACATTCCTTCCATGGTCTGAAACCATGAATCATCCTCCTAGAAGGCTTTCATGCATTCTCCTAGGGTTTTCCATGAAAACCTAACCATGGATGGATGGTTTGGGTTTCTCCGAGATCGCTCTCTCTCTAATAACTATCCTAAGGTCTGTAGAAACTCATGGAATTAGTATCCATACTTGAGAAGATTAATTTTTCTCTGTAACTCTTCTCCTTTTTGCTAGGTTCTCTTCTTTGCTTCTCTTCTTCCTCTTTTCCTTCTCTTCTCTTTCTTTCAATTCAATTAGGGTTGTGAAAGGAGTGAAAGTGGCTTAGGGACGTCTTTTAAATAGAGTAGGAACATCCTAAATAAGTCCCTCTGAAATTTGGAAGGAATCCCAATAGAAAAATATAGAAATTTTCTAATTTCTATATTTGGCAGAATCCGAGGGTCGATGGGAGGGTCGATGATCTCGTCAACCCTAGGGTCTTAAGCTGTCCGACCCTCCCTCCAAAACCGAGGGTCTGACTTTCTGTTTTGGGAGGTCCGACCCTGCTTAGCTGGGTATGCGACCCTTCCCCTATTTTAAGTGTTTTTGGGTCGATTTGATACTTGGGATCTTGATCTCCTTCACGCCCTTGGTCCATTTGACTCGACCATGATGGGTAAAACTGGTTCAAGGTGGAAAGACCGGGTTAGATTGACACGGGTCTTACATTTACAATGTTATTAGATTGCTAGAAGACCTAACAAAGTCGATAGAATTTAATTAGAATTAATTCAAGATTTAAAAACCATGCTGTTAACTGAGGGTCGGAGGTAGGGTCGGAGTACTGATGACCCTGGGTGCGACCCCTCCCCAAACTCTGAACTTCCCGAACACTGAGGGTCGATGGTCAGTATCACATAAGGTCGGATGGTCATCGACCCTCGGTGCGACCCTCGGTGCACTTTGGTCCAATTCCCTCTTTCTGTCCATTCTTCGTGCTTGGGATCCTGTGGTTTGCTCCTACATTCCATTCTACATTCATTCCATGGTCTGAAACCATGTATAACTCACCTAGATACCATTCATGCATTCTCCTATGGTTTTCCATGAAAACCTAACCATAGATTGATGGTTTGGGTTTCTCCGAGATCACTCTCTCATCAATAGCTAACCTAAGGTCTGTAAAAACTCATGGAATTAGTATCCATACCTGAGAAGAATAATCCTTCTCTGCAACTCTTCTCTTTTGGCTTAATTCTCTTCCTTGTTCCTCTTCTTCTTCTTTTCCTTCTCTTCTCTTTCTCTCAATTCAATTAGGGTTGTGAAAGGAGTGAAAGTGGCTTGGGGACGTCCTTTAAATAGAGTAGGAACATCCTAAAATAAGTCCCTTTGAGATTAGGAAAGAATCCCAATCGAAAATTAGGAAATTTCCTAATTCTATTTCCTATGGTAACTGAGGGTCGATGGGAGGGTCGATGATCCCGTCGACCCTAGGGTTCTAAGCTGTCCAACCCTCCCTTCAAAGCTGAGGGTCTGACTTTCTGTTTTAGGAGGTCCGACCGTGCTTAGCTGGGTATGCGACCCTTCCCCTATTTTATGTGTTTTTGGGTCGATTTGATACCTGGGATCTCGATCTCCTTCATGCCCTTGGTCCATTTGACTCGACCATGACGGGTAAACCTGGTTCAAGGTGGTAAGACCGGGTTAGTTTGACACGGGTCTTACAACTCCCCCCTACTTATAAAAATTTTGTCTTCGAAATTGTACGTACCTTCTGAATCAAATAAGTGAGGGTATTGCTTTCGCATAGCATTCTCTTCTTCCCATGTAATTTCTTCAATGTCTTTACTTTTTCATGTGACCTTAACATAATAGATATCTCGGTTGCGTAGACGTTGAACCTTTAGGCTGGTGATTTCTGTTGGTGTTACTTCAAATGTCAAATCATCAGTCAATTCCAGCAAATCCACTGTCAAAACATGCGTTGGGTCCTTGACATACGTCTTCAATAGGGAAATGTGAAATACGTGGTACACACTTGACATAGATGGTGGTAGTGCTAACTGATAAGCCACTTTTCCACGCTTAGCTAAAATTTCATATGGCCCGACATATCTTGGACTTAGTTTCCCTTTTTGTCCGAACCTCTTCAAGCCTCGCATAGGCGATACCTTCACAAATACTTTATCACCTACAACGAACTCCAGATCTCTGCATCGAGTATCTGCATATTGCTTCTGACGGTTCTGAGCCGTTCTCACTCTTTCCTTGATAATGTCAACCACTCGACAAGTCTCTTCAACAAATTCCGGTCCAACAATACTACGTTCTCCAACTTCATTCCAAAACAAAGGAGTTCGACACTTCCTGCCATACAGTGCTTCATAAGGTGACATCTGTATAGTAGCCTGATAGCTGTTGTTATACGCGAACTCGATCAATGGTAACTTTTCATCCCATGATCCTTTGAAATCAATTACATGCTCGTAGCATATCTTCTAGAATCTGAATTGTACGCTCTGACTGTCCGTCTGTCTGTGGGTAGAATGCGGTATTGAACTTCAGCGTTGTACCCATAGCCTTTTGCAATCCGTTCCAAAACTTGGAAGTAAATCGTGGATCTCTATCAGACACAATACTTTCTGGTACACCGTGTAACCGAACAATATTATCCACATATAGCTTTACTAACCTTTCCAGTGTATACTGAGGTCGTATAGGTATAAAGTGAGCTGTTTTAGTCAGATGGTCCACAATCACGCAAACTGCGTCAACTACTCGAAGAGTCAATGGTAGCCCTGTGACGAAGTCCATAGTGATGCAGTCCCATTTCCATGCTGGTTCCGATGATGGCTGCAACAGTCCTGCGGGTCTTTGTCGTTCAGCCTTTACTTTCTGACAATTTAGGCATTGAGACACGAACTTGGCTACATCTGCTTTCATTCCCCTCCACCAATATAGTTTCTTTAGATCATGATACATTTTTGTACTTCCAGGATGTATCGAATAGATGGTGGTATGGGCTTCCTTCATCAGTCGGCGTCTAATGTCCATACTTTCTATTTCAGGTACACATATTCTTCCTTTGTATTTCAGTACCTTCTCGTCATCCAAGGTGAACTCAGGGTTGGTCCTACCTTTCTCAATATCTCCTTGTACTATTCTCAGATAAGGATCTGCTTTGATAGCTGTCTTCACTTCATCCACTATATCCGGTATAATCTTCAATGCCGTGAACATATTCGAAAACTGATGAATAAACCCTTGGTTGGCTGATCCATCCGTTGTATCTATCACATACTGCTCGTTGCCGTGATTGAATACCCTTCCGGTAGTACACATTGCTGCAGTCGTGGTAACTTCTCCTTGCGATTTTATCATTGCCTTTCTGCTTAATGCATCCGCTACTACGTTCGATTTTCCTGGATGATACTGGATATCACAATCATAGTCTTTCAATAGTTCCAGCCATCTTCTTTGTCTCATATTCAACTCCTTCTGATTAAATAGATAAGTAAGACTTTTATGGTCCGACTTAATCTGGAATTTCTCTCCGTATAAGTAATGTCTCCATATCTTGATGGCATGTACTACTGCCGCTAACTCCAAATCATGAGTGGGGTAATTTTTTCTCATGTACCTTCAACTGTCTCGAGGCATACGCAATTACTTGCTCTCCTTGCATAAGCACACGTCCTAATCCCAATCCCGATGCATCAGTGTATAAGGTAAACGTCTGTCCTGGAATAGGAATAGTCAAAATCGGGGCAGATACCAATCTGGACTTCAATGCTTGGAAGCTCTTCTAACATTTATCTGTCCACACAAACTTTTCACCTTTCTTAGTCAAACTGGTGAGAGGTACGGTAATCCGAGAATAGTCTTCTACGAATCTCCGATAATAACTAGCTAGACCTAGAAAACTTCTACTTTCTGAAACGCTCTTTGGTGCTTCCCACTTCACAATAGCCTCGATCTTACTAGGGTCCACTTTGATTCTTTCAGCGGATAATACATGGCCTAGGAAGGCGACTTCACTTAGCCAAAACTCGCACTTTGAAAATTTGGCATATAACTTGTCTTTCCTTAAACGCTGTAGGGCTGCGTTTAGGTTCTTGATATGGGTTTCCTTATCCTTGGAGTATACCAATATATCATCAATAAATACTATAATCAACGTATCCAACATATCGTGGAAAACTCGGTTCATAAGTTCCATGAACGTTGCCGGTGCATTAGTTAATCCGAAAGACATAACCAAAAATTCATAATGTCCATATCTGGTCCTGAATGCTGTCTTCGGAATATCACCTTCTTTAATCTTCAGCTGATGATAGCCTGATCGAAGGTCGTTCTTAGAAAATACTTTTGGTCCTTGTAACTGATCGAACAAGTCATCGATCCGAGGTAGTGGATATCGATTCTTGATTGTCAGCTTATTCAACTCCCGATAGTTGATGCATAATCAAATGCTACCATCCTTTTTCTTTACGAACTACACCGGTGCCCCCCATGGTGATATAGTGGGTCGAATATAACCCTTGTCCAGTAGTTCTTGTAGTTGCACTTTCAGTTCCTTCAGTTCAGTAGGAGCCATTCTATAAGGTGCTTTTGACACTAGTGCGACTCCAGGTATAAGGTCTATTACAAACTCTGTGGCTCGATCGGGTGGTAATCCGGGTAGTTCCTCTGGAAATACGTCAGGGTAGTCTCGCACGATGTCAATGTATTCCATTCGTGGTGCTTCCTTGGTTAGGTCGACCACTGATACTAGATACCTGACTGCCCCCTTCTCAAGGCACTTCTTAGCCTTTAGTGCTGAAAGTATGAGTTTACGTCTCCGGAGAAGTTTGGTTACCGAGAAACTGAATTCTGCTCATTCTTTGTCTTTGAACGTTAGCTTCTTTTTGGCGCATAATAGATTTGCAGAATGTCGAGCTAACCAGTCCATTCCCAAGATGACATCAAAGTCTGCCATCTCAAGTTGTATCAAAGTTGCATCTAAGGTCTTCTCTCCAATGAGAACTGGACATGGTCCATAACCTTTCTCTAATTCCACTTCTAACCCCATCGGTGATCGTACAAGTAATTTGTAGTCTAATGTTTTGATGGGTAAATTTACCTTCATTCCAAATGTCCCAGATATAAAGGAATGAGTAGCTCCGGGATCAAAGAGTACTCTGGCAGGCATGCCATTTATAGGTACAATACCTGTGATTTATTTTTACTTAGTCTATATGCTCATACAATATCAATACAACTTAAAAAGTTTCAGTCATACCTGTGACCACATCGGGTGATGCGGCAGCATCCTCGGATGTAACAGCATATACCCGTCCCTAATGGAATTGCTTCTTGGGCTTAGGGCACTCCCTTGCCATATGTCCCGGTTGGTTGCAGTTAAAACACTTCGGGCTTTCAGAATTTGGCTTTTGCCGAGGTTGAGCTGCTGAAGTAGTCTTGGTTGCAGCAGTAAAATTCTGAGGACGGAAAGGCTTATATGTCCTGTTATTGCCTCCGTTGAAATAATTTCCGACTGGCCTTTTGATGCCTCTGTTCTGAGTAAAATAACTCTCCTTCTGGCTCGATTCAATAACTCGAGCAATCTTGACAGCTTCATTATAAATTTTCTTTTCTAAGCTCAGAACATGTTCTCTGATGTTTCCTCTTAGTCCTGTGACGAACCTACGGGTTTTGGGGTCTTCTTCTTGCATGCAAATTGGTGCAAAGAAAAACAGCTCTTCGTAGCGCTGTTGATATGCATCCACTGACATTTGTCCCTGATATAAACTCATGAACTCTTTTTCCATAGAATCTCTGAAGCTCCGTGGAAAATATTTCTCAAAGAAGGCTTCTTTATATATAGCCCAAGTTAGAAGGGCGTGCTTGGTCAGTAGATATGCCTTCGTGGATTTCCACCAATGATGTGCGTCGCCCTTGTGCATGAAGGTGGCACATAATACTTTCTCTTCCTCTATGATAGTCATCATGAGGAAATTTCTCTCCATCTTGTCTATCCAGTGTGCTGGCCACAACGGATCAGACGGTTTGTCATTGAATTCCTTGGGTTTCATCTTCAAGAATCTCTCCACCAGTCGAGAGTGGTCCAACTAATTTTGGGGGTTTATCCCAAACATATGGGGTGGATACTGGTAATTACCCTGAGCTGCTTTCAGAACCTGCACTGGAATATGTGCAGCAGGTTGTTGAGGTGTCTGAGGAGTTGGGTGGTTACCCACCGGTGCTGCACTGGCTTGTCATGTGTGCATGGGTGCAGCCTGAGTGGCTTGAAACATAATGCCCATGGCAACTTGCATCTGAGCCTGTGCGTGTTGCATCTGCTACAGCTGTTGTGCCAGATTCATCACCACGGTTGTTAGCTCTGGTGGTGGAGGTGGCAAATTTGTAGGGTTTGCCAGTTCTGGATTACCCGGTGCATAATTATTTTCCTGACTAGTCTCCTCCACGGGTGGTGGTAGTGGTGGAACTGCATTCCGGGTCTGTCGGGTTACTCTGCGTCCAGACATAATTCCTTTCTGTAATTGGTGGTGCTTAAAAATTATCAAAATAGGTGAGAAGTCATTTATATTTCATGTAGGCACGCTAATCGATAATTAATTCCAATTCTAGCTCATTTTATATAAAAAATACTGTCTTTTCTATGCAGGGTCGATGGTGAGGGTCGATGGTATGTCCGACCCTTGGTATCCGACCTTGGGAATGACTTGTTCTTCCCGAGAGCTGAGGGTCGATGCGAGGGTGGATGGGTATCCGACCCTCAGTTCCGACCCTTAGTTTTCTGTCAGATTCCCGAGAGCCGAGGGTCGATGGGAGGGTCGATTCGAGGGTCGATGGTTCTAGTCGAATTGTCCGACCCTCAAACCAAAAATCAGATTTTCAAGATCCGATTCTGGGTTATTTTTTATTATTTCCCTCCCGTTTTGACTCACCTCTCCTCTCTAAGTTGCTACAGTGCTACTCCACTGTTGTGGGTCGATTTTAGTCCGAGTTTCGATGTCCATGTCATCCATACAGGTATGTTCTCTCATTTTTACCTATTTTTAGGTTTCCATTTCTAGGTTTTTGCCCATTTAACTTGTATTTTTCAAATTAAACTTTTTCCAACCATAAAAATTTGATTTTTATTGGGGGCTTTTGTTATTGGTGTCTCGAGGAATGAAAGCCCTCAAAAATTTCTGAGTTTCATTGGTTGGTTATAAGAAACTTGAATTTTTCCCTTTTTGACCTAATTTGTCGAAATTTTCGATTTTTCTTAAATTTCTTCAAATTGGACATCGTTAGTTAAAATTTCCTACTGCATGTGGGTTGTAGGGTATGTTTAAACCTACGTAAGTTCTCATGCCCACTTGTATGGTGAGAAATGGGGCTTTATGGTCAACTTACGTCGTTATTAAATCAAAATTCAGATTTTTATCCTATTAACCCCTTGTCTTCCTTTCTCTTTCTTATCTGCAGATACCATGGCTCGTACCAAGATACCCAGAGTGCGTGATCCACTTCGCTTCCGTTCTAATGAAGTCGAGGCACAGTATGCCGACTATGCCCGTAAGAAAGTGGAAGGTGGTCGTATGGTGAACTTGGCTGAGCTAGCCTTGTTCAACGTAGAGAGGGCATTTGGTGACATGGGGTGGCTCCCTGTCATCACCTACGACGCGTGCACTTTTCTGGATTTGGTTCGCCAGTTCTATTGTAATCTCCAAGTGGTGGGGAATTACAATGACGTTGAGCATGGTCAGGAGTTGCGCATCACCAGTTACGTTAAAGGGGTGCACAATTATTTTGACTATCGACAACTGGCCGATCTGCTGGGCATTCCCTATGATGGCCCTATGGTGTACTGTGCACCTGGAGAGCCACAGTTTGTTTATATGGAGATGAGGGTAGAGATTGACAACCAGCTGTTACGACCTGATCGTTGGCAGAAGAGTGCCTGTTACCTGCGTCTAGCTCCATGGGTCTTCTGTAAGATTATCCAGCATAATCTGATTCCGCAAAGTCGGCACTATGAGAGGGTTTCTCAGCTGACCCAGTTTTTTTATATACAAGATGTCGCACGGACAGCCGGTCTGCCTTCCTTACATCATCATGCGGACCATGATTAGTGCTACATTGTCCGGTCATAGGGGTAATCTACCCTATGGAGGCATGATTACAGTGCTACTGACCCGTCTGGGGGTTGACCTGGTAGATGAGAAGATCCAGGAGAAGACCTTCTCATCGCCTCTAGATTGGGAGGCTATTTGCAAGATGGGTATGCGGGATGCCCAGGTTAGTGATGAGGAGAGGAACGCGATGGTGCGCCCTCACACTCGTATCGAGATGGCTGATGCTGAGGCTGCTGCTACCGCTGTTAGAGCTCATGTGGATCCCGTCGACGATGACGACCGTATGTATATGGATGTCGACTCGATACCACCGCCTTCCCCTACACATGCGGCTGGAGTTGGCACTTCTTCTGAGGTGGCTCCTGCACCTGAGGCTGGTCCTTCTCATGTGGCTAGTCCTTCACACCCACCTGCTGATGACGTTCTGAGTAAGTTTTACGAGATTAGAGAGGCTCAGCGCGCATCTGATCTGAGGATGGAGGAGTTGCTAGACGCTCAGCGTGTGAGAGTGGATGAGCTGTTAGCCGCCCAGTACATATCAGACACACGGATGGGAGAGCTTATAGAGATACAACGTGCGACTGATCGGAGAGTAGCCGATCTCACAACTAGTCTACAGACGACCCAGACTCAGATAGCCTAGTTGACTAGAGTCTATGCTGAGGACTATGACAGAGATCGTGAGGCCCCGCCTCCTCCTTCTCCTCCAGATTCTTGATTGTACTTTATTTTCTTGTACTACAGAGTAACTGTCCGGGTTGTGGACTGTACTCTGCTTTAGTTATGTATATACGTTTTGTTTCTCACTCAATGTATGTAACTTGTTTCCCCTTTAATAGATGCATTATTCTCTTTTTAAATTTGGTCTCAGCAATCACTTGTGCTTACAGTGTGTTTATATTACTGTTTTTACTTTTATCCTATCTCAGTTCACAATTGTCTCGAATGTATGTTAGCTTAGCGGACAAGGCCTGAGATGCTCTGATACCAAGTTGTCACACCCCAATTCCGCACACTTCAGAATGGTGTGATGAACCGCTAATAAACCAACGGTTCAACCAGGATCTCGAGTAGGCTATCCCCGCGTTATCTGAACCCCCATACATCCGTAATCACAATTAGAGTAAATACACAATAGCAGAAGCCTTATAATAAAATGAACTGAGAATCTATGGTGATATTAATAATTTAATAGCAAATTATTCTGTTTCCACTGAGACATAAATAAATATCAAATACAAGTCTATATTAAATCCAAAATAGGAAACCTATAAAATGTCTAATCAAATACACATGAGTGGAACTCGCAAGAGGAGTCATGTGTATCCACTTCAGCTTCAGCTTCCATCGCTGCTACATTCTCGTACGCTGGAGCACTCATATAGTCTTCCACTGTGAAACCTACATCATCAACTAAAATATTCGACGTCGAGGGGTGAGCACACATCACGGTTCAGTGAGTAGACAAAACAATGCAACAGTACATATGCATGAAATTAATTCATATCTTTGGTTCGGTTTACAGTTTGCAGTATGCAATAGAAAGGTTTAGGTAGTCAAAGGTCGCGTTTATTGACCCCGTCTCTATACACAAGCGTGTGACGTCACCCGAAGATCACGTTTATCGTCGACTCACATGCACCCAACCATGAACATTATATAAAAAAGGTTAACGTTTATTGCTATATAATGCCATACCACACGTAAGCCCCTATTGGCGAGGGTTGCAAACTGGGCCCACAACTAACCAATCCTAATGCCAAACAGTGTATCCAAGGCCTCACCCCAGCATCCCTCAGAATGTCCATAGAGATAGAGCTAAGGCCCCCCGGTAGAGTCAGAGACTACAAGGACCGAGACCACCTCCCCTGATACTCTACGACACAATAGTTCTGCTAAAGTAATGGAGATACGACGATGCCAATGCACAAGACTTGAGTTACAGATAGAGCTAAAGTGCTGAGACCCGCCCAAGGTTAACGTTTATAGACATTCTCATCACACCCCCCCTGATATTTGCTCTCATCAAGTACATCAACCACACACATACAAGCACATGCCTATTTCTATCATCATCATCATCATCATGTTATAAACAATAAAGTAAATATCCATGAACAAGTAATAGAAATATCGGATGGCATGCTGTATGCACATTACAAACATATTCGCATAGAATCAAGCATGGCATAGGACTCAAGAAAATAGAAAACAGTTTGTTATTAACCAATTAGTTTAGAGTTTTGGTTCCTCACCTTAGCTTGCTAGAAGATACTCTTCCAAGCTTGAGAATCACCTTTACAATGTTATTAGATTGCTAGAAGACCAAACAATGTCGATAGAATTTAATTAGAATTAATTCCAGAGGGTCGGAGGTAGGGTCGGAGTCCTGATCGACCCTGGGTGCGACCCTCCCCAAACTCTGAACTTCCCGAACACTGAGGGTCGATGGTCAGTATCACCTAGGGTCAGATGGTCATCGACCCTCGGTGCGACCCTCGGTGCACTTTGGTCTAATTCCCACTTTTTGTCCATTTTTCGTGCTTGGGATCCTGTGGTTTGCTCCTACATTCCATTCTACATTCATTCCATGGTCTGAAACCATGTATAACTCACCTAGATAGCTTTCATGCATTCTCCTATGGTTTTCCATGAAAACCTAACCATAGATTGATGGTTTGGGTTTCTCCGAGATCACTCTCTCATCAATAGCTAACCTAAGGTCTGTAGAAACTCATGGAATTAGTATCCATACCTGAGAAGAATAATCCTTCTCTGTAACTCTTCTCTTTTGGCTTAATTCTCTTCCTTGTTCCTCTTCTTCTTCTTTTCCTTCTCTTCTCTTTCTCTCAATTCAATTAGGGTTGTGAAAGGAGTGAAAGTGGCTTAGGGACGTCCTTTAAATAGAGTAGGAACATCCTAAAATAAGTCCCTTTGAGATTAGGAAAGAATCTCAATCAAAAATTAGGAAATTTCCTAATTCTATTTCCTACGGTAACCGAGGGTCGATGGGAGGGTCGATGATCCCGTCGACCCTAGGGTTCTAAGCTGTCCGACCCTCCCTTCAAAACTGAGGGTCTGACTTTCTATTTTAGGAGGTCCGACCCTGCTTAGCTAGTGACCCTTCCCCTATTTTAAGTGTTTTTGGGTTGATTTGATACTTGGGATCTCGATCTCCTTCACGCCCTTGGTCCATTTGACTCGACCATGACGGGTAAACCTGGTTCAAGGTGGTAAGATCGGGTTAGTTTGACACGGGTCTTACAGATAAAGTGAGAGAGGTAGAAAGAGAGGGAGAAGGAGAGAGTGAGAGAGAGATAGAAAGAGGGGGAGAGAGAGAGAGTACAATGAGAAAGATAGAGTAAGAGAAGTAGAGAGTGAGAAAGAGAAAGGGAGAGAGTGAGAAGAAAGTAACAGAAAAGAGAGCAAGAGAAGTAGAGAGATAAAAGGAGAGAGAGAGAAGCAGAAAGAGAGAGGGCAAGAGAGAAGTAGTGAAAGAGAGAGAGGGAAAGAGGAAAGAGAGAGAAGGAGGGGGATAGATCCATAGAGAGAGAAAAGAAGAGAGAGAGAGACAAAGACAGAAAGAGATAGAAGTAGAGAAGAGAGAGAGAGAGAGGGAAGTAGAAAGAGAGGGAGGAGTAGAAAGAGAGAGAGAGAGAGAGAGAGAGAGAGAGAGACGAGAGACGAGAGATGTGAGAAAGAGAGATGTAAAAGGGGGGAGAGAGAGTAAGAGAGATAGGAAGTAGATAGAGAGATAGATAGAGAAGTAAAAGAGAGAGAGGGACAGAGACAGAGAGAGAGATAAGAGAACGAGAGATGTAGAAAGGGAGAGAGAGCGAGCGTGAGAGTGAGAGAGAAGAGAGAGAGGAAGGGAGAGAAAGAGAAGTAGAAAGAGAGAAGAGAGAAAGAGAGAGAGAGGGAGAGTGGGAGAGAGAGAAAGATTTAAAAATATAATGATAAAGGAAGAGAGAGAGAGAAAAATGTAGAAAGAGAGAGATAGTGAAGTAGAAAGAGAAAAAATAAAAAAAGAGGGAGAAAGAGGGAGAGTAGAAAGAGAGAGAGTGAGAGAGAGACAGGAGGGAGAGATAAGTAAAAAGGGAGATGAAAAAAGAGAAGTAGAAAGAAAGAGAGAGATGGGGAGAGAGAAGTAGTAAGAGTGGGAGAGAAGTAGAAAGAAAGGGAGAAGAGAGAGAAGTAGAAAGAGGGAGAGAAGTAGATAGACAGAGAAAGAGAGAGAAGTAAAAAGAGAGATGTAGAAAGAGAGAAAGAGAGAAGTAGAAAGAGAGGGCGATAAGTTGAAAGAGAGGGAGAAGTAGAAAGTGAGAGAGAGAAAAGTAGAAAAAGAAAGAGAATGAGGGTAAGTCCCACACGCCACGAACCTGGTCTAACCTTACACTCCGTGTCGTGACCAGTCTACATATCATGGTCGAGCCAAGTGGACCAAGTGCGTGAAGAAACCCAAGACCCAATATGAAATTTAACTCAAAAATAGTTAAAATGAGGGTAGGGTCGCAAGCCTAAACAGGTAGGGTCGACCCCACCTCAACAGAAGTCCAACCCATGACTTTTTGGTCGTGGGGTCACATGGGTCTCGGATTATGCGACCCTACATCCGACCCTACCTGCGACCCTACACCCTAGGGTCTCACATTTTAAAAAACATAGGGTCTCAGTACATCCGACCCTAGGAAAATAGCACGAACCGAAAATTAGGAAACTATCCTAATTCCAAGGGGATCTTTCCTAAACTCAGTGGGACTTGTTTTTGAGGGTTTTCCTCTATAAATAGGACGTCCCTTAGCCTATTTCACTCCTTTAAAACCCTAATTGAATGTGATAGCAAGAGAAAGAGAAGGAAGATAAGAAGAGAAGAAACTTGAAGAAGAAGACTAAGGAAGAGGAGGAAGCTCAAAGAAACCTCTGAATAAAGGTATGAACCTAATTCCTTACCTGAATAAGAGATTCTAGAATAGTTATGAAGAACATAGGATTTGGGGAAACCCAAATCATCTATCCATGGACAAGTTTCAAGAGATTCCATGGAGGAAATCATTATGGACTATGAATAGTGTATAACTCGTAGTTTTGAGCCATAGAACAATCATATAATGGACAATGAAAGTAAGCCGGTGTCACACCCCAATTCTGCACCATTCGGAACGGTGTGATGAACTGTCAATAAACCAACGGTTCAACCAGGATCTCAAAATAGGCTATCCCACATATGATAAACCAAAACACATTCCACATTAATCAGAGGTAATAAAGTAAATAGCAGAAATCTTATAGTAAATGAACTGAGAATTTAACCGTGATAACCACAAATAAATATCAAATTATTGATAAATCAACTGAGACATAATTAAATAAATATCAATTACATGTCTTTAATAAAATTAAACAAAATCTAACCGAATACGCATGAGTTGCACTCGCATGAGGAGTCATGCATATCCACTAAGTCTTCAGCTTCCATTGTCACCACATGCCCGTACATAGGAGCGTTCATATAATCTTCGATGGTAGTACTTGCATCATCAACTAAAAATATTCAAATTCGAAAGAATGAGCACACATCACGGCTCAGTGAGCAAATAAAACAATGCAACAATACATATGCATGCAATCAATTCATATCTTTGGTCTGGTTAAAGTTTCAATGTGCAATAGAAAGGATATATGGCCGTCGCACCTCTATACACAAATGTATTGAAACGCCCAATGAAAACGGTACCGTCGCCCCACATGCACCCACCATGGACAATATACACCCCATGAAAACGGCATGGCTGCACCGGTTGCCCATACCAACACGTAAGCCCCTATTAGCGAGGGCTTGCAAACTGGGCTCCCAACTAACCAATCCTAATGTCAAACAATGTATCCAAGGCCTCACCCCAGCATCCCTCAATACATCCATAGAGATAGAGCTAGGGTCTGGTGACCAGGCTAAACCACAATGCCATGTCCCCCCCCCCTGATGCCCTACAACATATTAGTTTCGCTAAGGTAATGGCGATACAACGATGTTAGTGGACAAGACTTGAGAAAGGATAGAGCTAGAGTCTGGTGACCAGGCTGAACCACAATGTCACGTCCTCCCCTTGATGCTCCACTCGCATCAAGCACACTAACACTTGCTTAGTAGACATGACTTGAATAGACCATGGAACAATATACCCCGATGAGAACGGCATCGAAGTACCGGTTGATACCAACCATACCCGCACCATGTACACCAGCCAAACACAAACATTCACATGCCTATTCTTACCATCTTCAACATCATCATGTTATAATCAATAAATTTAAATATGCATGAATATTAATAATAGAAATATTGGATGACATGTTGAATGCACATTACAAACATACACGCATATCACAATCATGGTATTGGACTCAAGAAATAAAAATAGTTTGTTATTAACCAATTAGTTTAGGTCTTGTTCCTTCACCTTAGCTTGTTAATAGATTCTCTTCCAAGCTTTAGAATCACCTTTATAATGTTATTATATTGCTAGAAGACCTAACAAAGTCGATTGAATTTAATTAGAATTAATTCTTAATTTAAAAACCATGCTGTTAACTGAGGGTCCGAGGTAGGGTCGGAGTAATGATCGACCCTGGGTGTGACCCTCCTCAAATCTGGACTTCTAGAACCCCGAGGGTCGATACTCAGGTCACATAGGGTCGGATGGTCATCGACCCTCTGTGTGACCCTCTGTGGGTTTTGGTTAATTTTCTCCTTTTAGTCCATTCTTCGTGTTTTGGGTCCTATGGCTTTCTCCTATAGTCCATTCAACATACATTCCATGGTCTAGAACCATGAACCACCCACCTACATAGCTTTCATGTATTCTCCCATGGTTTTCCATGAAAACCTAACCATGGGTTGATGGTTTGGGTTTCTCCGAGATCACACTCTCTTCATTATCTAACCTAAAGTCTTTAGAAACTCATGGAATTAGTATTCATACCTGAGAAGAATACTCCTTCTCTGCAACTCTTCTTCTTTTTGCTTTCTTCTCTTCCTTGCTTCTCTTCTTCTTCTCTTCCTTCTCTTCTCTTTCTCTCAATTTAATTAGAGTTGTAAAAGGAGTGAAAGAGGTTTAGGGACGTCCTATTTATAGAGTAAAACCTCCCAAAATAAGTCACATTGAGTTTAGGAAAGGTTCCAATTGAAATTAGGAAGGTTTCTTAATTTTCGGTTCGTGCTGTTTTTCCCGTATACTGAGGGTCGATGGGAGGGTCGATGGGAGGGTTGGAAAACTCATAGACCCTCTGTGACCCATGGTTGAGGGTCGATGGGAGGGTCGGACCTTCCTGTTAAAACCTGCGATCCTACCCTCATTTTTACTATTTTTGGGTAAATTTTCATATTGGGTCTTGGGTTTCTTCACACACTTGGTCCACTTGGCTCGACCATGATATGTAGACGGGTCCCGACAAATGTAAGGTTAGGCCGGGTTCGTGGCGTGCGGGTCTTACAACTCCACCACCCTTAAAAGAAATTTCGTCCTCGAAATTTGAAAGTACGGATCTTACAACTCCCCCATCCTTAAAATAAATTTTGTCCTCAAAATTTGAATTTACTTCGAAGTCAATAGGTGGGAATTCTATTTCCGCATTGCATCTTCTTCCTCCTATGCACTCTTCTCCACGTATTGTCTTTGCCAGGTTACCTTCCTATAATAATTATCCCTACTTTGGAAATATTGTACCTTTCCACTAGTGAACTAGGCTGGTACCACTTTAATAGTTAAACATTCTATCTAATCCAGTGATTCCGTGGTCAATACCTTTGATATGGATCTCCGATGTACTTTTCTTTTTAGAGACACACGAAATTCATCATGCACACTAGACATGGATATGGTAATGCTAATTGATATGTAACTTTTCCACGTCTCTCCAAAGTTTATAAGATCCAACACATATATAAAATATGACTTTCCCTTCTTGTCTAATCATTTCAAACTGCGCATAAGTGATATCTTCAAAAACACTTTGACTCTTATGGTGAACTCAAGGTCTTGGTGTCTCTTCTCACATCCTGAGCTATCCTGCCCCTTTTTCGTTGATCTTGTCTGTCACTCGATAGTTTTCTTCATTAGACTTAGGTCTCAAAATTCTTCATTCATCGACTTTATTCCGAAATAAAGGGATTTGACATTTCTACCGTACCATGCTTCATAGGTGATATCTACATAGTAGCTTGGTAGCAACTTCGATTCATGGTTAACTTCTCAACTCAAGCTCCTTGAAATCAATTTTACAAGCTTGGAGCATATCTCTTAGGATCTGTATAGTCCGCTCTGACTGTCCGTCGGTTTGAGGTAATGTGCGGTACTAAACTTCAACTTTGTCCCCATTATTTTTGTAGATCCTTCCAAAACCTCGAGATAAGGCATAAGCCTCTGACTGACACTAAGCTCTCATGCATTCCATTCAATCTGGCAATATTATCCACATATAGCTTATTTAGCCGCTCCAAAGCATACCGAGGTCGTATAGCAATGGAATGAGCTATTTTCATAAGAAGATCAACAACCACCCAAACATGTCAACCGATTTGGGAGTCAGTGGCAAATCATTGACATAGTTCACGATACCGCAGTCCCATTCCCAAAACAAAAGTCAGGGTTTGGTATTCCTTTTCTAAGTCTGCTTACACTGTTCTTATATATAGACCTAACAACATTACTACTTCTACTTCATCCATCAATTCAGAGATGATCTTTAATGCCACCAGCGCAACCATCGAACTATTGCTCCATAAATTTATCCATAAATTCTTGCTTAATTGGATCATCACGAGTTTCTATTATATGTTACTCTCCTTTTAAATCTGAATCTATTGCTGCAAAACATAAGGTAGCATTTATACTGGGTCCTTCCTTGGACTTCATAATTCCCATCGGCAATCGTATAAGCAATTTAAAATCTAAAGACTTAAGGATTATATTTAGTTTCTTTCCAAATGACACAGATATAATAGGATGAGTAGCTCCATAATCAAAGAGCACTCTGGCAGGAATGCCATTAGTAGGTACGATACCTGTTATTTGTTTTAATTTAGTCTACATGCTCATGCAATGTAACATAAAGTGACAGGTTCAGGTCATACCTGTAACCATATCAGACAATGCGGCAGCATCCTTGGCTGAAACAGTGTAAACTTTTCCTTGCTGTAGTTGTTTTCTGGGCTTAGTACACTCTCTTGAGACATGCCCTACTTGGTTGCAGTTAAAACACCTGATCCCCTCACCATTTTGCTTTGGTTGCCATGGGGTTATGGAAATGGTTTTGGTTGCAGCATTGAAGCCTTGGGTATGGAAGGGTTGGAATACCTTGGTGTTCCCTCCGTTGTAAAAATTTTCATTTGGCCTTTTGATTCCCCTATTTTGAGTAAAATAGCTCTCTTTCTGGCTCGACTCTATCACTTGAGCAATTTGTACAGCTTCATTGTAGATTTTCTTCTCCAGTCCCAAAACATGTTCGCGTATGCTTCCCCTAAGTCCCATGACGAACCTTCGGGTTTTTGTATCCTCCTCTTGCATATTGACTGGTGCAAAGAAAAACAGCTCCTCATAACGCTGTTGATATGCGTCGACAGTCATCTGCCCCTGATATAAACTCAGGAACTCTCTCTCCATAGAATCTTTGAAACTTCTAGGGAAGTATTTCTCAAAGAATGCCTCTTTCTATATATCCCAGGTCAAGTGGGTGTGTTTGGTTAATAGATATGTCCTGGTAGACTTCCACCAATGGTGTGCATCGTTCTTGAGCATAAATGTGGCACACAACACTTTCTCCTCCTCATTTACGGTCATCATCATAAAATTTCTTTCCATTTCGTCAATCCAGTGTGCCGGCCACAAAGGATCTGCTGGCTTACCATTGAATTCTTTGGGCTTCATCTTAAGAAAATGCCCGACCAGTCTGGAGCGGTCCAGCTGATATGGAGCATAGGCCCCATACATAGGTGGTTGGTACTGATAACCACCTTGAGCTATCTCAGGGTTCTGCACTGGAGCTTGCATGACTGGTGTTTAAGGTGCATGGGGTACTGCATTATTTCCCCTGGTATTGTGCTTGCCTGTCCTGCTGGCATCTGTGTCGTATGTGTAGCTGGAAAAACCACACCTATGACAGCTTGCATATTAGTTTACACCTGTTGTATTTGTTGCAGTTGCTGTGCCAAGTTCATTACGACTGTAACTAAATCTATAGGTGGGGCTAGTAAGTTTGTAGGATTTGCCTGACCATTAGCTTCTGGTGGTGCCACGTTTGGATTCTCTGGTACTTCAGGAATTTCATGACTGGTTTCATCTACCGGTGGTGGTGGTGGGATTTGGTTACATCCGCGTCTGTTTCCTCTTCACCCAGCCATTTCCTATTCTGGTGGTGTAGTGTCTGAAAAGTCATAGAACACGTGAGGCAATCAATATATACTTCATTCTCATATTTGGATACACTAACCAATGGTATTTTTAATTTTTTCAGGTCATTCAGTAAAAAATACTGTCTTTTCTATGCAGGGTCGATGGTGGGAGACGATAGGTATCGGACCCTGGGAAATCATCCATTTTTTTCCGAGTATATAATGCCATTGGTCAAGGCACTACAAGAGTAAATCTGAAGAAGCTTTCATACATCAGTAAATCAGGTATAAACCAGGAGAAAGATTTCGTACATCAATAAATCAGGTATAAATCAGAAGATGTACGCTCAATACGATTAAACATTTAACTATTCATTCAGTTCATATCTCTGATCATGTTGTCGATCATGAGAATGGTTTATATTGGTATAATCAGGACTAATACTAAAGAAACCATATCTATAACTCCAATTGACAGGTTAAATCAAGAAGGTATCCTGTCAAGGTCTGAGAATTAAAATCTGGTATGTGCATCATAAGAGTAAATCAATAATGCACTGCATCCTATATAAACCTATCTAGATATATGGCCATAATAGATTTGATCCCTTGCTAAAAATGTCCGAGGTATCATCTTTAGAAGACATTCTTCAATCCTTGTCGGATCATTCTGTCATGATGCAACTATCCCATACATCGGTGGTTGATAAGGTTAACCACCTTGATACACTGCTTGTTGTGCACCAAACTGCTACATTGGGGTGTGCATTACTGGGACTTGTTGTAAGACCCGTGTCAATCTAACCTGGTCTTACCACCTTGAACCAGGTTTACCCATCATGGTCGAGTCAAATGGACCAAGGGCCTGAAGGAGATCGAGATCCTAGGTATCAAATCGACCCAAAAACACTTAAAAAAGGGGAAGGGTCGCATACCCAGCTAAGCAGGGTCGGACCTCCCAAAACAGAAAGTCAGACCCTCAGTTTTGAAGGGAGGGTCGGACAGCTTAAGACCTTAGGATCGACGGGATCATCGACCCTCCCATCGACCCTCTGTTTCTGCCGAATATAGAAATTAGGAAATTTTTATATTTTTCGATTGGGATTCTTTCCAAATCTCAATGGGACTTATTTAGGATGTTCCTAGTCTATTTAAAGGACGTCCCTAAGCCACTTTCACTCCTTTCACAACCCTAATCGAATTGAGAGAAAGAGAGGAGAAGGAAATAGGAAGAAGAAAGGGAAGGAAGAGAAATTAAGCCAAAAGAGAAGAGTTGCAGAGAAAGATTAATCTTCTCAGGTATGGATACTAATTCTATGAGTTTCTACAGACCTTAGGGTAGTTATTGATGAGAATGTGATCTCGGAGAAACCCAAACCATTAAGCTATGGTTAGGTTTTCATGGAAAACCGTAGGAGGATGCATGAAAACTATTTAGATGGATTATATATGGTTCTAGACCATGGAATGAATGTTGAATGAATGTAGGAAGCAAGCCATAGGACCCCAAACACGAAAAATGGATTAAAAAGTGGAAATTGGACCAGAGTGCACCGAGGGTCGCACCCAGGGTCGATAGGCCATCCGACCCTAGGTGTTTCTGACCATCGACCCTCAGCATTCGGGAAGTTCAGAAAGAGGGGAGGGTCGATAGACCCATCGACCCTAGCATCGACCCTAGCATCGACCCTCAGTTAACAGAATGGTTTTAAATTCTGAATTAATTCTAATTAAATGCTATCGACTTTGTTAGGTCTTCTAGCAATATAATAACAATATAAAGGTGATTATAAAGCTTGGAAAAAGATCTATTAGCAAGCTAAGGTGAGGAACCTTAACTCCAAACTAAATTGGTTAATAATAAACTGTTTTCTATTTTTGAGTCCTATGCTATGCTTGATTCTATGCGAATATGTTTGTAATGTGCATACAACATGCCATCTAATATTTCTATTACTTGTTCATGCATATTTACTTTGTTGTTTATAACATGATGATGATGATGATGATAGGAATAGGCATGTGCTTGTATGTGTGTAGTTGATGTGCTTGGTGCGAGCGAGTATCACGGGAGGTGTGACGAGGACGTCAATAAACGTTAACCTTTGGCGGGTCTCAGCACTTTAGCTCTATCTCTAACTCAAGTCTTGTGCATTGGCATCGTCGTATCGCCATTACTTTAGCAGAACTATTATGTCGTAGAGTATCAGGGGAGGTGGTCTCGGTCCTTGTAGTCTCTGACTCTACCGGGGGGCCTTAGCTCTATCTCTATGGACATTCTGAGGGATGCTGGGGTGAGGCCTTGGATACGCTGTTTGGCATTAGGATTGGTTAGTTGCGAGCCCAGTTTGCAGCCCTCCCCAACAGGGGCTTACGTGTTGGTATGGCACTATATAGCAATAAACGTAACCTTTGTTATATAATGTTCATGGTTGGGTGCATGTGAGTTGACGATAAACGTGATCTTCGGGTAACGTCACACACTCGTGTATAGAGGCGGAGTCAATAAACGTGACCTTTGGCTACCTCAACCTTTCTATTGCATATTGCAAACTTCAAACCAGACTAAAGATATAAATTGATGTGCATGCATATGTATTGTTGCATTGTTTTGGCTACTCACTAAGCCGTGTTGTGTGCTCACCCCTCAACGTCGAATATTTTTAGTTGATGATGCAGGTTACACAGTTGAAGATTATATGAACGTGTCTACGTACGGGAATATAGCAGCAATGGACGCTGGAGCTGAAGATGATACACACGACTCCTCTTGCGAGTGTAACTCGTGTATATTTGATTAGATATTTTTATAGGTTTCTTTCGTTGGATTTATAACGACATGTATTTAGTATTTAAATATTTATGTCTCAGTTGAAAATAGAATAATTTGCTATTAAATTAATGATATCATCTTAGTTGCTCAGTTCATTTTATTATAAATTTTCCGCTATTGTGTATTACTCTGATTATGATTATGGATGTGTGAAAGTTTGGATAACGCGGGGATAGCCTATTAGAGATCCTGGTTGAACCGTTGGTTTGTTAGCGGTTCATCACACCATTCTGGTTAGACCAAAATTGAGGTGTGACAACTTGGTATCAGAGCTTCTCAGGCCTTGCCCGCTAAACTAACATACATTCGAGACAATTATGAACTGAGATAGGATAAAGTAAAAACAGTAATATTAACACATCATAAGCACCAGTGATGATTGAGACCTAATTTAAAGAGAATAATACATCTATTAAAGGGGAAACAAGTTACATACAATGAGAGAGAGAAACAAAATGTATACACATAATGAAAGCAGAGTACAGTCCACAACCCGGACAGTTACTCTGTAGTACAAGAAAAATAAAAGTACAATCAGGAAGCTGGAGGCGGTGCCTCACGGTCTCTGTCGTAGTCCTCAGCGTAGACTCTAGTCAACCAGGCTATCTGAGTCTGGGTCGTCTGTAGACTAGCTGTGAGACCGGCTATCCTCTGATCAGTCGCACACTGCACCTCTAGGAGCTCTCCCATCCGAGCGTCTGATGCGTGCTGAGCAGCCAACAGCTCATCCATCCTCAAATCAGATCTGCGCTGAGCATCCCTGAGCTCACGCAATATCTCCATCATATCAGAAGGTGAATGCGAAGGACCAGCCTCATGAGAAGGACCGGTCTCCGGTGCAGGAGCCGCCGCAGTAGAAGTACCAACTCCATCCGCCTGTGTGGGTGATGGCGGGGGTATCGCGTCGACATCCATATACATACGATCATCATCGTCGATCCGATCCCCCCGAGCCCTAGCAGCAGCCTCAGCATCAGCCATCTCGACCCGAGTGTGAGGGCGCACCATCATGTTCCTCTCCTCATCACTAACCTCAGCATCTCGCAGCCCCATCTTGTAGATAGCCTCCCAATCTAGAGGCGACGAGAAGGTCTTCTCCTGGATCTTCTCATCTACCAGATCCACCCCCAGACGGGTCAGTAGCACTGTAATCATGCGTCCATAGGGTAGATTTTCCCTATGACCGGACAATGTAGCACTAATCATCGTCCGCATGATGATGTATGGAAGGCAGACCGGCTGTCGGGTGCATATACTGTAAATCAAGAACTGTGTCAGCTGAGATACCCTCTCATAGTGCCCACTCTGTGGGGTCAGATTATGCTGAATAATCTTGCAGAAGACCCGTGGAGCTGGACGCAAGTAGCAAGCACTCATCTGCCAACGATCAGGATGGAGCAACTGATTGTCGATCTCTGCTCTCATCTCTATCTCAACAAACTGTGGCTCTCCCGACGCACAGTACACCATAGGGCCATCATAGGGAATGCCCAACAGATCAGCCCCCTTGACGTAACTGGTGATGCGCAACTCCTGACCGTGCTCAACATCATTGTAATTCCCCACCACCACCACCCGTGGAAGAGACTAGTCAAGAGAATAACCATGTACCGGGAAATCCAGAACCGATAAACCCTACAAACTTGCCACCTCCACCACCAGAGCTAGCAACAGTGGTGATGAATCTGGCACAGCAGCTGCAGCAGATGCAACACGCGCAGGCTCAGATGCAGGTTGCCATGGGAATAATGTTTCAAGCCACTCAGGCTGCACCCATGCACACAGGACAAGCCAGTGCAGCACCGGTGGGTAACCACCCAGCTACTCAGACACCTCAGCAACCGACTGCATAGATTCCAGTGCAGGCCCCAGAAGCAGCTCAAGGGAATCACCAGTGTCCACCCTATATGTTCGGGGCAAACCCCCAGAATCAGCTAGACCACTCCCGACTAGTGGAAAGATTTTTGAAGATGAAACCCAGAGAATTCAACGGAAAGCCGTCTGATCCATTATGGCCAGCCCACTGGATAGACGAGATGGAGAGGAACTTCCTAATGATGACTATTACAGAGGAAGAGAAAGCGCTATGTGCCACCTTCATGCTCAAGGGCGACGCACATCATTGGTGGAAATCCACGAAGACATACTTACTGACCAAGCACGCCCTACTGACGTGGGCTATATATAAAGAAGCTTTCTTCGAGAAATATTTTCCACGAAGCTTCAGAGATTCGCTGGAGAAGGAGTTCCAGAGTCTTTATCATGGACAGATGTCGGTGGATGCGTACCAACAGCGTTATGAAGTGCGGTTTTTCTTCGCACCACTGAGTATGCAAGAAGAAGAAACCAAAACCCGTAGGTTTGTCACGGGACTGAGAGGAAGCATAAGAGAACATGTTCTGGGCTTAGAAAAGAAGATTTATAATGAAGCTGTCCAGATCGCTCGAGTGATTGAATTGAGCCAGAAAGAGAGTTATTTTACTCAGAACAAAGGCATCAAAAGGCCAGCCGAAAACTCCTACAACGGAGGCAATAACAGGACGTATAAGCCTTTCCGTCCTCAGAATTTTAATGCTGCAACCAAGACTACCCCAGCAGCTCAACCTCAGCCAAAGCCAAATTCTGAAGCCCCGAAGTGTTTTAACTGCAACCAGCCGGGACATATGGCAAGGGAGTGCCCTAAGCCCAAGAAACAATTCCATCAGGGACATGTATATGCTGTTACGTCCGAGGATGCGGCCGCATCACCCGATGTGGTCACAGGTATGACTGAAACTCTTAAAGTTATAAATACATTGAATGAGCATGTAGACTAAGTAAAGATGAATCACATGTATTGTACCTATAAATGGTGTACCCGCCAGAGTACTCTTCGATTCCGGAGCTACTCATTCATTTATATCTGTGTCATTTGGAAAGAAGACAAAATTACCCATCAAAACATTAGACTACAAATTACTTGTATGGTCACCGATGGGGTTAGAAGTGGAATTAGAAAAAGGTTATGGACCATGTCCAGTTCTCATTGGGGAACAGATTTTAGATGCAACATTGATACGACTTGAGATGGTAGACTTCGATGTCATCTTAGGAATGGATTGGTTAGCCCGGCATTCTGTAAATCTGTTATGCACCGAGAAGAAGCTAACATTCAAAGACAAAGAAGGGACATAATTCAGTTTCTCGGGAACCAAACTTCCCCGGAGACGCAAGCTCATACTTTCAGCAGTAAAGGCTAAGAAGTCCCTTGAGAAGGGAGCAGTCGGGTACCTAGTATCAGTGGTCGACCTAACCAATGAAGCACCACGAATGAAAGACATTGACGTCATGCGAGATTATCTTGACATATTTCTGGAGGAACTACCCGGATTACCACCCGATCGTGCCATAGAGTTTGTAATAGACCTGATACCTGGAGCTGCACCAGTATCAAAGGCACCTTATAGAATGGCTCCTACTGAACTGAAGGAATTAAAAGTGCAATTACAAGAACTGCTGGCCAAGGGTTATATTCGACCCAGTATATCTCAATGGGGGGCACCGGTGTTGTTCGTAAAGAAGAAGGATGGTAGCGTTCGATTATGTATCGACTATCGGGAGTTGAACAAACTGACAATCAAGAATCGATACCCACTACCTCGGATCGATGACTTGTTCGATCAGTTACAAGGAGCAAGAGTATTTTCTAAAATCGATCTTCGATCAGGCTACCACCAGCTGAAGATTAAGGAAGGGGACATTCGAAGACAGCATTCGGGACCAGATATGGACATTATGAATTTTTGGTGATGTCTTTCGGATTAACTAATGCCCCGGCAACGTTCATGGAACTTATGAACCGAGTTTTCCACGATATGCTGGATACGTTGGTTATAGTATTTATTGATGACATATTAGTATACTCCAAGGACAAGGAAACCCATATCAAGAACTTAAACGCAGCCCTACAGCGGTTAAGAAAAGAGAAGCTATATGCCAGATTTTCAAAGTGCGAGTTTTGGCTAAGTGAAGTCGCATTCCTTGGCCATGTAGTATCCGCCGGAGGAATCAAAGTGGATCCCAGCAAAATCGAGGCTATTGTGAAGTGGGAAGCACCAAAGAGCGTTTCAGAAATTAGAAGTTTTCTGGGTCTAGCTGGTTATTACCGGAGATTCGTAGAAGACTATTCTCGGATTGCCGTACCTCTCACCAGTTTGACCAAGAAAAGTGAAAAGTTTGTGTGAAGGGATAAATGTGAGAAGAGCTTCCAGACAATGAAGGCCGATTGATATCCGCCCGATTTTGACCATTCCCATTCCAGGGACGGACATTTACTTTATACACTGATGCATCGGGATTGGGATTAGGATGTGTGCTCATGCAAGGAGAGCAAGTGATTGCTTATGCTTCAAGACAGTTAAAGGTACATGAGAAAAATTATCCCACTCATGATTTGGAGTTAGCGGTAGTAGTACATGCTTACAAGATATGGAGACATTACTATACGGAGAGAAGTTTCAGATTAAGTCGGACCATAAAAGTCTTACTTATTTATTTAATCAGAAGGAGTTGAATATGAGACAAAGAAGATGGGTGGAACTATTGAAAGAATATGATTGTGATATCCAGTATCATCGGGAAAAGCGAACGTAGTAGCGGATGCATTAAGCGTAAAAGCGGTGATTAAATCTCAAGGAGAAGTCAAAGACGACCGCAAAGAATGTGTACCAACGAAATAGTATTCAATCACGGCAATGAGCAGTATGTGAAAGATACAACGGATGAATCAGCTAACCAAGGGTTTATTCATCGGTTTTCAAATATGTTCGCGGCATTGAAGATTATATCGGATATAGTGGATGAAGTGAAGACCCGTGTACAGAAGATATTAAAGGAGGACTACCCAGATTCCTTGATCGAGAAACGAAATACAAAGGAAGAATATTGCCATCACTATGGACTTCGCTCGGACATACCATTGACTCCTCAAGTAGGTGCGACGACCGCAGGCTTTGGGCGATTGTGGACCGGGAAATGGGATGCTCACTATGGACTAAAACAGCTACCTTGACTCTTATACGCGTTGGGATTTTGAACGACCTCGCTTCATACCTATACGACCTCGTTACGGAAAGGTTAGCGAAGCTGTATGTGGATAATATTGTTCGGTTACACGGTGTACCAGAAAGTATTGTGTCCGATAGAGATCCCCGATTTACTTCCAAATTTTGGGAAGGATTGCAAAAGGCTATGGGTACAACGTTGAAGTTCAAGATCGCATTCCACCCACGCAGCACAGACGGTCGAGGCGTACAATTCAGATTCTAGAAGATATGCTACGAGCATGTGTACTTGAATTCAAGGGATCATGGGATGAAAAGTTACCATTGATCGAGTTCGCTTCCAATAATAGCTATCAGGCTACTATACAGATGTCACCTTATGAAGCACTGTGTGGCAGGAAGTGTCGAACTCCCTTGTTTTGGAATGAAGTTGGAGAACGTAGTATTGTTGGACCAGAATTTGTTGAAGAGACATGTTGAGTGGTCGACATCATCAAGGAAAGAGTAAGAACAGCTCAGAACCGTCAGAAGCAATATGCAGATACTCGACGAAGGGATCTAGAGTTCGTCGTAGGTGATAAAGTATTTTTGAAGGTATCGCCTATGCGAGGATTGAAGATGTTCGGACAGAAAGGAAAACTAAGTCCAAGATATGTCGGACCATATGAAATTCTAGCTAAGCGTGGAAAAGTGGCTTATCAGTTAGCACTACCACCATCTATGTCAAGTGTGCATGACGTATTTCACATTTCCCTATTGAAGAAGTATGTCAAAGACCCAACGCATGTCTTGACAGTGGATTTGCCAGAATTGACTGATGAATTGACATTTGAAGTAACACCAACAGAAATCACTAGTCGAAAGGTCCAACGACTACGCAACTGAGATATCTATTATGTTAAGGTCACTTGGAAAAGTAGAGACATGGAAAACATTACATGGGAAGAAGAAAATGCTATGAAAAGAAATACCCTCACTTATTTGATTCAGGAGGTACGTACAATTTCGAGGATGAAATTTTTATAAGTTGGGGGAGTTGTAAGACCCGTGTCAATCTAACCCGGTCTTACCACCTTGAACCAGGTTTACCCATCATGGTCGAGTCAAATGGACCAAGGGCGTGAAGGAGATCAAGATCCCAGGTATCAAATCAACCCAAAAACACTTAAAATAGGGGAAGGGTCGCATACCCAGCTAAGCAGGGTCGGACCTCCCAAAACAGAAAGTCTGACCCTCAGTTTTGAAGGGAGGGTCGGACAGCTTAAGACCCTAAGGTCGACGGGATCATCGACCCTCCCATCGACCCTCGGTTTCTACCGAATATAGAAATTAGGAAATTTCTATATTTTTCGATTGAGATTCTTTCCAAATCTCAATGGGACTTATTTAGGATGTTCCTAGTCTATTTAAAGAACGTCCCTAAGCCACTTTCACTCATTTCACAACCCTAATCGAATTGAGAGAAAGAGAGGAGAAGAAAGAGGAAGAAGAAAGGGAAGGAAGAGAAATTAAGCCAAAAGAGAAGAGTTGTAGAGAAAGATTAATCTTCTCAGGTATGGATACTAATTCTATGAGTTTCTACAGATCTTAGGGTAGTTATTGATGAGAATGAGATCTCGGAGAAACCCAAACCATTAAGCTATGGTTAGGTTTTCATGGAAAATCATAGGAGGATGCATGAAAACTATTTAGATGAATTATACATGGTTCTAGACCATGGAATGAATGTTGAATGAATGTAGGAAGCAAGCCATAGGACCCCAAACACGAAGAATGGATTAAAAAGTGGAAATTGGACCAGAGTGCACCGAGGGTCGCACCCAGGGTCGATAGGCCATCCGACCCTAGGTGTTTCGACCATCGACCCTCAGGCATTCGGGAAGTTCAGAAAGAGGAGAGGGTCGATAGACCCATCGACCCTAGCATCGACCCTAGCATCGACCCTCAATTGACAGAATGGTTTAAAATTTTGAATTAATTCTAATTAAATTCTATCGACTTTGTTAGGTCTTCTAGCAATATAATAACAATATAAAGGTGATTATAAAGTTTGGAAAAAGATCTATTAGCAAGCTAAGGTGAGGAACCTTAACTCCAAACTAAATTGGTTAATAATAAACTGTTTTCTATTTTTGAGTCCTATGCTAAGCTTGATTCTATGAGAATATGTTTGTAATGTGCATACAGCATGCCATCCAATATTTCTATTACTTGTTCATGCATATTTACTTTGTTGTTTATAACATGATGATGATGATGATGATAGGAATAGGCATGTGCTTGTATGTGTGTAGTTGATGTGCTTGGTGCGAGCGAGTATCAGGGGAGGTGTGATGAGGACGTCAATAAACGTTAACCTTTGGCGGGTCTCAGCACTTTAGCTCTATCTCTAACTCAATTCTTGTGCATTGGCATCGTCGTAGCGCCATTACTTTAGCAGAACTATTATGTCGTAGAGTATCAGGGGAGGTGGTCTCGGTCCTTGTAGTCTCTGACTCTACCGGGGGGCCTTAGCTCTATCTCTGTGGGCAATCTGAGGGATGCTGGGGTGAGGCCTCGGAAACACTGTTTGGCATTAGGATTGGTTAGTTGCGAGCCCAGTTTGCAGCCCTCGCGAACAGGGGCTTACGTGTAGGCATGAAACTATATAGCAATAAACGTAACCTTTGTTATATAATGTTCATGGTTGGGTGCATGTGAGTTGACGATAAACGTGATCTTCGGGTAACGTCACACACTCGTGTATAGAGGCGGAGTCAATAAACGCGACCTTTGGCTACCTCAACCTTTCTATTGCATATTGCAAACTTCAAACCAGACCAAAGATATAAATTGATGTGCATGCATATGTATTGTTGCATTGTTTTGGCTACTCATTGAGCCGTGTTGTGTGCTCACCCCTCGACGTCGAATTTTTTTAGTTGATGATGCAGGTTACACAGTTGAAGATTATATGAACTCGTCTGCGTACGGGAATATAGCAGCAATGGACGCTGGAGCTGAAGATGATACACACGACTCCTCTTGCGAGTGCAACTCGTGTGTATTTGATTAGATATTTTTATAGATTTCTTTCATTGGATTTATAAAGACATGTATTTGGTATTTAAATATTTATGTCCTAGTTGAAAATAGAATAATTTGCTATTAAATTAATGATATCATCTTAGTTGCTCAGTTCATTTTATTATAAAATTTCCACTATTGTGTATTACTCTGATTATGATAATGGATGTATGAAAGTTTGGATAACGCGGGGATAGCCTATTAGAGATCCTGGTTGAACCGTTGGTTTGTTAGCGGTTCATCACACCATTCTGGTTAGACCAAAATTGGGGTGTGACACTTGTTGTGTGGTAGGCACTGTGTTATAGCTAACAGGTGTTGGGGTACAGTGTTGCTACCAATTGGTATCATACTTGGTTTGACCCGGAGGTGTTGATGTAGCATCAGCAACTTGGGTAGTGATTTACATAGCAACTTCCATAGTCGGTCCCATCTGTTGTTTCTCTTGTATTTTATTGGGTCAAGTTTATGAAAACCGTGACCAAGGTAATTGGTAGTCCAGGTGGTTGGCTGGAGTGGCCTGGTTGTTCATTTCTTCTTATTTGCTCTAATCTGATTACCAACTCAGATGAGTTTTTCATTACCCATTCTCGACCCAGATAGTGGTGGGGTCAAGTTGTAACCTCATCTTAATGCTCAGCGGGTAATGGATCAGTGTGTAGTCGATCTCACCCTGAGTCTCCATGTTACCCAGGAGTATAGCTTTATTTTCTTTTATAGTTACTCTCATTTTTGGTGTATAGCTATTGTTCTCCTATCTCTGTCGCATTCAGCCCGAGATCTTTTCCTTTATCTCTACAGAGTTTTGGCATTACTAGCCATTTTCCTTCTTCCTCTGTCCTACATCGAGTTTCACATCTTGTGAGTACCAACTCGGTATTCCAATTTTCTACTGTACAGATGCTTCCTTCTGGCTACAGTACTATATCCTTTGTATACTCGGATAATTACCCAAATTATAGATAATACCCTATATTATTTGTTTATTAGGATGATTTTTGGTCTTTTCTTTCTGTTTGAGTGTATATATATGATTTCACCTTTAATATTTACATTATTGTCTTGTTTAAGTTCTGTCTCAACCAACACAGGTGCTTATGGTTTGTTTGTATTAAAGCTTTTAATTATATCCTAACTCAGTTCATGGACTCCAATGGAAGTATTCAGGTTTAATGGGTAAGGCCTACGAGAGCTCTGATACCAAGTTGTCACACCCCAATTCTGTACCATTCGGAATGGTGTGATGAACCATCAATAAACCAACGGTTCAACCAGGATCTCAAAATAGGCTATCCCACATATGATAAACCAAAACACATTCCACATTAATCAGAGGTAATAAAGTAAATAGCGGAAATCTTATAGTAAATGAACTGAGAATTTAACTGTGATAACCATAAATAAATATCAAATTATTGATAAATCAACTGAGACATAATTAAATAAATATCAATTACATGTCTTTAATAAAATTAAACAAAATCTAATCGAATACGCATGAGTTGCACTCGCATGAGGAGTCATGCATATCCACTAAGTCATCAACTTCCATTGTCACCACATGCCCATACACAGGAGCGTTCATATAATCTTCAACGGTAGTACCTGCATCATCAACTAAAAGTATTCGAATTCGAAAGGGTGAACACACATCACGGCTCAATGAGCAAATAAAACAATGCAACAATACATATGCATGCAATCAATTCATATCTTTGGTCTGGTGAAAGTTTGCAATGTGCTATAGAAAGGATAGGTGGCCGCCGCACCTCTATACACGAGTGTGTGGAAACGCCCAATGAAAACGGTACCGTCGCCCCACATGCACCCACCATGGACAATATACACCCCATGAAAATGGCATGGCTGCACCGGTTGCCCATACCAATACGTAAGCCCCTGTTGGCGAGGGCTTGCAAACTGGGCTCGCAACTAACCAACCCTAATGTCAAGCAATGTATCCAAGGCCTCACCCCAGCATGCCTCAATACATCCATAGAGATAGAGCTAGGGTCTGGTGACCAGGCTGAACCACAATTCCACGTCCCCCCTGATGCCCTATGACATATTAGTTCCGCTAAGGTAATGGCGATACGACGATGTTAATGGACAAGACTTGAGTAAAGATAGAGCTAGAGTCTGGTGACCAGGCTGAACCATAATGTCACGTCCTCCCCCTGATGCTCCACTCGCATTAAGCACACTAACACTTGCTTAGTGGACATGACTTGAATAGACCATGGCACAATATACCCCGATGAGAACGGCATCGAAGTACCGGTTGATACCATCCCTACCTGCACCATGTACACCAGCCAAACATAAACATTCACATGCTTATTCCTACCATCATCAACATCATCATGTTATAATCAATAAATTTATATATGCATGAACATTAATTATAGAAATATTGGATGACATGTTGAATGCACATTACAAGCATACACGCATATCACAATCATGGTATTGGGCTCAAGAAATAAAAATAGTTTGTTATTAACCAATTAGTTTAGGTCTTGTACCCTCATCTTAGCTTGTTAATAGATCCTCTTACAAGCTTTAGAATCACCTTTATAATGTTATTATATTGCTAGAAGACCTAATAAAGTCGATTGAATTTACATAGAATTAATTCTGAATTTAAAAACCATGCTGTTAACTGAGGGTCGGAGGTAGGGTCGGAGTAATGATCGACCCTGGGTGCGACCACCCTCAAATCTGGACTTCCAGAACCCTGAGGGTCGATACTCAGGTCACATAGGGTCGGATGGTCATCGACCCTCTGTGCGACCCTCTGTGGGTTTTGGTTAATTTTTCTCCTTTTAGTCCATTCGTCGTGTTTGGGGTCCTATGGCTTGCTCCTACAGTCCATTCAACATACATTCCATGGTCTAGAACCATGAATCACCCACCTACATAGCTTTCATGTATTCTCCCATGGTTTTTCATGAAAACCTAACCATGGGTTGATGGTTTGGGTTTCTCCGAGATCACATTCTCTTCATTATCTAACCTAAAGTCTATAGAAATTCATGGAATTAGTATTCATACCTGAGAAGAATACTCCTTCTCTGCAACTCTTCTTCTTTTTGCTTTCTTCTCTTTCATGCTTATCTTCTTCTTCTCTTCCTTCTCTTCTCTTTCTCTCAATTCAATTAGGGTTGTAAAAGGAGTGAAAGAGGCTTAGGGACATCCTATTTATAGAGTAAAACCTCTCAAAATAAGTCCTATTGAGTTTAGGAAAGGTTCCAATTGAAATTAGGAAGGTTTGTCAATTTTCGGTTCGTGCTGTTTTTCCCGTATACTGAGGGTCGATGGGTGGATCGGACAACTCATAGACCCTCTGCTACCAATGGTTGAGGGTCATGGTGATGGTCGATGGGAGGGTTGGACCTGCCTGTTAAAACCTACGACCCTACCCTTATTTTTACTATTTTTGAGTAAATTTTTATATTGGGTCTTGGGTTTCTTCACACACTTAGTCCACTTGGCTCGACAACGATATGTAGACGGGTCCCGACACGAAATGTAAGGTTAGGCCGGGTTCATGGCTTGTGGGTCTTATAGCCGGCCCCTAGCCCATTGAGTGCTCTACCTCGGGCCATCGACATCATACGCTCTACTGAAATAGATTTCACGAGAAAGGATCCAAACATGAAAGAATGGACTTTGTAATGAAATATCGACTCAGAATACGTGTGGTTGCACATAGGGTCGAATGATATCCGACCCTACAAGACCACATGATTGACCCCATGCCCTCGGGAAGTTCCAGGGAGGGTGTGGTCGCACATAGGGTCGATTGGTATCCGACCCCACGTCCGACCCTACCCTTAGGGTCGCAAAAACTGCTACTCTAGGTGCGACCCTACCCTACGACCCTATGATTTCAGCTAGTCTAAATATATTGGAATTAATTCTAATTAAAATCTATCGACTAGTTAGGTCTTTCTAGTGATTTTAAAGGTAATTCATAAAGCTTGAATGAGGATCTACTAGCAACCAAAGGTGAGGGAACAAGACCTAAACTAATTGGTTAATAATAAATTATTTTATTTATTGAGTCCAATGCCATGAATGATTCTATGCTTGTTTGCATGTAATGTGCATTTAACATGTCATCCAATATTCCTGCTATTACTGTTTATGCATATTTAATTTCGTTTATTTATAACATGATGATGATGGTGATGTTAGGAATATGCATGTGAATGTTTGTGTGTGGTTAGTGTATTTGATGCGAGTGGGGCATCAAGGGGAGGACGTGACACTGTGGTTTATCCTAGTTACCAGACTCTAGCTCTATCACTACTCAAGTCTTGTCCACTAACATCGTCGTATCGCCATTACCTTAGCAGAGCTATTACGTTGTAGGACATCAGGGGAGGTGGTCTCGAACTGTGTAGTCTCTGACTCTGTCGGGGGGCCTTAGCTCTATCTCTATGGACGTATTGAGGGATGCTAGGGTGAGGCCTTGGATACACTGTTTGACATTAGGATTGGTTAGTTGCGAGACCAGTTTGCAAGCCCTCGCCAATAGGGGCTTACGTGTTGGTATGGGAGCATGTGGTACAGCAATGCCGATACCCATTGGGTACACTGTTTCCATGGTGGATACATATGGGACGGCAATGCCGATATTCATTGGGCGGCTTCACACACTCATGTATAGAGTTGAGGCGGCCTCCGAACCTTTCTATAGCACATTGCAAACTTATGAACCAGACCAAAGATATCAATTGAATGCATGCATATGTTTGTTGCATTGTTTTGTTTACTCACTGAGCTCAAGTTGGAGAGCTGACCCTCGTGCGCACAATTATTTTTAGTTTCTGATGATGCAGGTATTACTGTAAGACCCATGTCAAACTAACCCGGTCTTACCACCTTGAACCAGGTTCACCCATCATGGTCGAGGCAAATGGACCAAGGGCGTGAAGGAGAGCGAGATCCCAGGTATCAAATCGACCCAAAAATACATAAAATAGAGGAAGGGTCGCATACCCAGCTAAACAGGGTCGACCCTCCCAAAACAGAAACTCAGACCCTTAAAATTTGAGAGAGGGTCGGAGAGTGTCAGACCACAGGGTTGACGGGATCATCGACCCTCTCATCAACCCTCACTTGCCACCGAAACTGAAATTAGGAAACTTCCTAATTTTCGATTGGGATTCTTTCCAAATCTCAATGGGACTATTATAGGACATTCCTACTCTATTTAAAGGACGTCCCTAAGCCACTTTCACTCCTTTCACAACCCTAATTGAATTGAGAGAAAGAGAGAAGAAGGAAAAGAGGAAGAAAAGAGGCAAGGAAGAAGACTTAGCAAAAAAGAGAAGAATTTCCAGAGAAAAGTAATCTTCTCAGGTATGGATACTAATTCCATGAGTTTCTACAGACCTTAGGTTAGATATGGTTGAGTGTAGGATTTTGAAGAAACCCAAACCATCCATTTATGGTTAGGTTTTCATGGAAAACCCTAAGAGAATGCATGAAAGCTATCTAAGAGGATGAATCATGGTTTCAGACCATGGAATGAATGTTTAATGGAATGTGGAAGCAAGCCATAGGACCCCAAACATGAAGAATGAATTAAAAATTAAAAATTGGACCAGAGTGCACCGAGGGTCGCACACAGGGTCGATAGACCCATCGACCCTAGGCACCCTGACCATCGACCCTCAGCATTCGGGAAGTTCAGACAGAGGGTAGGGTCGATAGACCCATCGACCCTATGCATTCGGAGCATCGACCCTCTGATCAACCCTCAGTTAACAGAATGGTTTTTAAATTAGGAATTAATTATAATTAAATTCTATCGATTTTGTTAGGTTTGCTAGCAATATAATAACACTGTAGAAGTGATTTTAAAGCTTGGAAAAACATCTTATAGAAAACTAAGGTGAGGAACCTTAACTCCAAACTAAATCGGTTAATAATAAACTATTTTCTATTTCTTGAGTCCTATGCCATGTTTGATTCTATGCGAATATGTTTGTAATGTGCATACAGCATGCCATCCAATATTTCTATTATTTGTTCATGCATATTTACTTTATTGTTTATAACATGATGATGATGATGATGATAAGAATAGGCATGTGCTTATTTGTGTGTGGTTGATGTACTTGATGCGAGCGAGTATCAGGGGAGGTGTGATGAGGACGTCAATAAATGTTAACCTTTGGCGAGTCTCAGCACTTTAGCTCTATCTCTAACTCAAGTCTTGTGCATTGACATTGTCGTTTTGCCATTACCTTAGCAGAACTATTATGTCGTAGGGTATCAGGGGAGGTGGTCTCGGTCCTTGTAGTCTCTGACTCTACCAGGGGGCCTTAGTTCTATCTCTATGGGCATTCTGAGGGATGCTGGGGTGAGGCCTTGGATACAATTTTGGAATTATAATTGGTTAGTTGCGAGCCCAGTTTGTAGCCCTCGCCAACAGGGGCTTACGTGTTGGTATGACACTATTTAGCAATAAACGTAACCTTTGTTATATAATGTTCATGATTGGGTGCATGTGAGTTGACGATAAACGTGATCTTCGGGTAACGTCACATACTCGTGTATAGAGGCGGAGTCAATAAACGCGACCTTTGGCTACCTCAACCTTTCTATAGCATACTGCAAACTTTAAAAACGGACCAAAGATATAAATTGACTTTTTGCATGCATATGTATTGTTGCATTGTTTTGGCTACTCACTGAGCCGTGTTGTGTGCTCACCCCTCGACGTCGAATATTTTTAGTTGATGATGCAGGTTACACAGTTGAAGACTTTATGAATGCTTCTACATACGGGACGGTAGCAGCAATGGACGCTGGAGCTGAAGATGATACACACGACTCCTCTTGCGAGTGCAACTCGTGTGTATTCGATTAGATGTTTTTATAGGTTTCTTTAATTCGATTTATTAGACATGTATTTGGTACTTAAATATTTATGTCTCAGTTAAACACAGAATAATTTGCTATTATTTATGGATATCATTTTAGTTCTCAGTTCATTTATTTATAAGACTTCTGCTATTGTGTATTTACTCTGATTATGATATTGAGTGTGTGGCGGTTCAGGTAATGCGGGGATAGCCTATTTGAGATCCTGGTTGAACCGTTGGTTTATTAGCGGTTCATCGCACCATTCTGAATAGTGCAGAATTGGGGTGTGACAACTTGGTACCAGAGCATCTCAGGCCTTGTCCGCTGAACTATCATACATTCAACTCAATTGTGAACTGGGATAGGATAAAAAAAAATAAAAACAGTAATATTAACACATTATAAGCACAAGTGATGTTTGAGACCAAAATTTAAAAAGAAAATAATGCATCTATTAAATGAGAAAACAAGTTACATACAATGAAATGAACATATATACATAATGAAAGCAGAGTACAGTCCACAATTGGGACAGTTACTCTGAAGTACAAGAGAACAAAATGTACAATCAAGAAGCAGGAGGCGAAGGAGGAGGTGGAGCCTCACGATCTCTGTCGTAGTCCTCAGCATAGACTCTAGTCAACCAGGCTATCTGGGTCTGGGTCGTCTGGAGATTAGCTGTGAGACCGGCTATCCTCTGATCAGTCGCACGCTGCACCTCTAAGAGCTCCCCCATCCGTACGCCTGATGCGTGCTGAGCAGCCAACAGGTGGATGCTTAATGGAATATAAATGAATAGTGCAGAGTCAACAGGTGGATGTGCCTACATGACATATAAATGATTTCTCACCTAATTTGATGATTTTCAGGCACCACCAATTATCGAAAAGAATTATGTATGGATGAAGAGTGACCCGACAGACCCGGAATGCAGTCCCAGCACCACCACCAGTGGAGGAGACTAGTCAAGAGAATAACCATGCACCGGGAAATCCAGAACCGGTAAACCCTACAAATTTACCACCTCGACCACCGGCGCTAGCAACTGTGGTTATGAACCTAGCTCAGCAGCTACAACATATGCAACACGCGCAGGCCCAGATGCAAGTTGCCATGGGCATTATGTTCCAAGCCACTCAGGCTGCACCCATGCACACCAGACAAGCTAGTGCAGCACCAGTGGGTAACCACCCAGCTCCTCAGACACCTCAACAATCGGCTGCACCAATTCTAGTACAGGTCCCAAAAGCAGCACAAGGGATGTACAACTATCCACCCCCTATGTTTGGGGCATACCAAAACCAACTGGATCACTCCCAGCTAGTGGAGAGATTTTTGAAAATGAAACCTAGAGAATTCAACGGCAAGCCATCTGATCCACTGTGGCCAGCACACTGGATAGACGAGATGGAGAGGAACTTCCTTATGATGACTATCACAGAGGAAGAGAAAGTACTATGCGCCACCTTCATGCTCAAAGGCAACGCACACCATTGGTGAAAATCTACAAAGACATACTTATTGACCAAGCACGCCCTACTGACATGGGCAATATATAAAGAAGCGTTCTTCGAGAAGTATTTCCCAAGAAGCTTTAGAGATTCAATGGAGAAAGAGTTCTTGAGTCTGTACCAGGGCTAGATGTCCATAGACTCATATCAACAGTGCTACGAAGAGCTGTTTTTCTTCGCACCAGCCAGCATGCAGGAAGAAGATACCAAAACCCGTAGGTTTGTCGTAGGACTAAGAGGAAGTATAAGAGAAAATGTTCTGGGCTTGGAGAAGAAAATTTACAACGAAGCTGTCCAGATTGCTCGAGTGATTGAATCGAGCCAGAAGGAGAGTTATTTCTCCCAGAACAGAGGCATCAAGAGACCTGCCAGAAACTCCTACAACGGAGGCAATAATAGGACGTATAAACCTTTTCGTCCTCAGAATTTTGCAACTGCACCAAAGTCTACTTCAGCAGCTGAACCACAGCCAAAGCCAAATTTTGAAGTCCCGAAGTGCTTTAACTACAACCAACCAGGGCATATGGCAAGGGAATGCCCAAAACCCAAGAAGCAGTTACATCAAGGATGGGTATATGCTGTTACATCAGAGGATGCTGCCGCATCGCCCGATGTGGTCACAGGTATGACCGAAACTTTTAAGGTTATAATTACATTGATTGAGCATGTAGACTAAGTAAAAACGAATCACAGGTATCGTACCTATTATTGGCATACCCGCCAGAGTACTCTTTGATTTCGGAGCTACTCATTCATTTATATCTGTGTCGTTTGGAAAGAAGATCAATTTACCCATCAAAACATTAGACTACAAATTACTTGTACGGTCACCGATGGGATTAGAAGTGGAATTAGAGAAAGGTTATGGGCCATGTCCAGTTCTCATTGGAGAGCAGACTTTAGATGCAACCTTGATACAACTCGAGATGGCAGACTTTGATGTCATCTTGGGAATGGACTGGTTAGCTCGGCATTCTGCAAACCTATTATGCGCCGAAAAGAAGCTAACATTTAAAGACAAAGAAGGAGCAGAATTTAGTTTCTCGGGAACCAAACATCCCAGGAGACACAAGCTCATACTCTCAGCATTAAAGGCTAAGAAGTGCCTTGAGAAAGGGGCAGTCGGATATCTAGTATCAGTGGTCGACCTAACCAAGGACGCGCCACAAATGGAAGATATTGATGTCGTGCGAGATTTTCCTGATGTATTTTCGGAGGAACTACCCGGATTACCACCCGACCGAGCCACGAAGTTTGTAATAGACCTTCTACCCGGAGCCGCACCAGTATCAAAAGCACCTTATAGGATGGCTCCTACTTAACTGAAGGAATTAAAAGTGCAATTACAAGAACTGCTGGATAAGGGTTATATTAGACCCAGTATATCTCCATGGGGAGCACCGGTGTTGTTCGTAAAGAAAAAGGATGGTAGCGTTCGATTATGTATCGACTATCGAGAGTTGAATAAACTGACCATCAAGAATCGATAACCACTACCTAGGATCGATGACTTGTTCGATCAGTTACAAGGGGCAAAAGTATTTTCAAAGATCGATCTTCGATCAGGCTATCATCAGCTAAAGATTAAAGAAGGTGACATTCCGAAGACAGCTTTCAGGACAAGATACGAACATTATGAATTCTTAGTGATGTCATTCGGATTAACTAATGCACCGGCAACGTTCATGGAACTTATGAACCGATTTTTCCACGATATGCTGGATACGTCGGTTATAGTATTTATTGATGACATATTGGTATACTCCAAGGACAAGGAAACCCATATCAAGAACCTAAACGCAGCCCTACAGCGGTTAAGGAAAGAGAAGCTATATGCCAAATATTCAAAGTGTGAGTTTTGGCTAAGTGAAGTCGCCTTCCTAGGCCATGTAGTATCCGCTGAAGGAATCAAAGTGGACCCCAGCAACATCGAGGCTATCGTATAATGGGAAGCACCAAAGAGCGTTTCAGAAATTAGAAGTTTTTTGGGTCTAGCTGGTTATTATCAGAGATTCGTAGAAGACTATTCTCGAATTGTCGTACCTCTCACCAGTTTGACCAAGAAAGGTGAAAAGTTTGTGTGGACGGATAAATGTGAGAAGAGCTTCCAGACATTGAAGGCCAGATTGATATCCGCCCCGATTTTGACCATTCCCGTTCCAGGACAGACCTTTACTTTATACACTGATGCGTCGGGATTGGGATTAGGAAGTGTGCTTATGCAAGGAGAGCAAGTTAGAATACCCAGCTTTAATCCCTAGCTTCGCCCCGCTGAAATTCGTAGCTCTTTGATAATGGAGAATACGGCTGCTTCTCTTCTTGCTTCGCCAGTATTGATAGGTTATTCCAACTGGTTTAAGGTAGTTTTGGAGAATATAACTCTGCTTCCTGCCTTCCGATTCTAGAGCAGTTGCTTCTGTCACACCCCAATTCCGCATTGTTCAGAATGGTGTGATGAACCGTCAAATAACCAACGGTTCAACCAGGATCTCTAATAGGCTATCCCCGCGTTATCCAAACTTTACACGCATCCATAATCATAATCATAGTAATACACAATAGCAGAAAATTTATAAATAATATGAACTGAGAACTTAAATGATACCCATAAATAATAGAAAATTATTCTGTGTTTAACTAAGACATAAATATTTAAATACCAAATACATGTCTTATAAATCCAACAAAGAAACCTACAAAAATATCTAATCGAATACACACGAGTTGCACTCGCAAAAGGAGTCGTGTGTATCGTCTTCAGCTCCAACTTCCATAGCTACAACGTTTCCGTACGCTGACGCGTTCATATAATCTTCAACTGTATATCCTGCATCATCAACTAAAAATATTCGATGTTGAGGGGTGAGCACACAACACGGCTCAGTGAGTAGCCAAAACAATGCAACATTACATATGCATGCAAAAAGTCAATTCATATCTTTGGTCTTGGTTTATAGTTTGCAATGTGCAATAGAAAGGTTGGGTGGTCAAAGGTTAACATTTATTGACACCGCCTCTATACACAGGGTGTGGAAGCCCTCCCGAAGGTTAATGTTTATCGTCTTCCCATCCACCCTACCATAACATTATACAACAAAGGTTAACGTTTATTGCTATATAATGCTATACCAACACGTAAGCCCCTGTTAGCGAGGGCTTGCAAACTGGGCTCGCTGCTAACCAATCCTAATGCCAAATAGTGTATCCAAGGCCTCACCCCAAAGATCCCTCGTAACATCGATAGAGATAGAACTAAGGCCCCCCGGTAGAGTCAGAAACTACAAGGACCTAGACCACCTCCCCTGATACTCTACGACATAATAGTTCTGTTAAGGTAATGGCGATACGACGATGCCAATGCACAAGACTTGAGTTAGAGATAGAGCTAAAGTGCTGAGACCCGCCAAAGGTTAACGTTTATTGACGTTCTTACCACACCTCCCCTGATACTGGCTCGCATCAAGCACATCAACCACACACATACAAGCACATGCCTATTCAATCATCATTATCATCATCATGTTATAAACAATAAAGTAAATATGCATGAACAAGTAATAGAAATATTGGATGGCATGCTGTATGCACATTACAAACATATTCGCATAGAATCAAACATGGCATAGGACTCAAGAAATAGAAAACCATTTATTATTAACCAATTTAGTTTGGGGTTAAGGTTCCTCACCTTAGCTTGCTAATAGATACTTTTCCAAGCTTTAAAATCACCTTTATAATGTTATTATACTGCTAGCAAACCTAACAAAGTCGATAGAATTTAATTAGAATTAATTCAGAATTTAAAAACCATTATGTCAACTGAGGGTCGATGCTAGGGTCGATGGGTCTATCGACCCTCCCTCCATTCTGAACTTCCCGAATGCTGAGGGTCGATGGTTAGAAACACCTAGGGTCGGATGGTCTATCGACCCTTGGTGCACTCTGGTCTAATTTCCACTTTTAATCCATTCTTCGTGTTTGGGGTCCTGTGGCTTGCTTCCTACATTCATTCAACAGTCAACCCATGGTCTAGAACCACGTATAATCCATCTAAATAGTTTTCGTTCATCCTCCTATGGTTTTCCATGAAAACCTAACCATGGATGGATGGTTTGGGTTTCTCCGAAATCCTACACTCAACCATATCTAGCCTAAGGTCTGTAGAAACGCATGGAATTAGTATCCATACCTGAGAAGATTACTTTCCTCTGCAATTTCTTTTCCTTTTTGCTAAGCCTTCTTCCTAGCCTCCTTTCTTCCTCTTTTCCTTCTTCTCTCTTTCTCTCAATTCAATTAGGGTTGTAAAAGGAGTGAAAGTGGCTTAGGAACGTCCTTTAAATAGACTAGAAATGTCCTATAATAATCCCATTGAGATTTGGATGGAATCCCAACCGAAAATTAGGAAATTTCCTAATTTCAGTTTTCGTCAGAAACCGAGGGTCGATGGGAGGGTCGATGATCCCGTCGACCCTAGGGTCTTAAGCTGTCCGACCCTCCCTTCAAAATTGAGGGTCTGACTTTCTATTTTGGGAGGTCCGACCCTGCTTCACTGGTTGTGCGACCCTCCCCTATAATTAAGTGTTTTGGGTCGATTTCGTACCTGGGATCTCGATCTCCTTCATGCCCTTGGTCCATTTGACTCGACCATGATGGGTAAACCTGGTTCAAGATGGTAAGACCGGGTTAAATTGACACGGGTCTTACAACTCCCCCCAACTTATAAAAAATTTTTCCTCGAAATTGTACGTACCTTCTGAATCAAACAAGTCAAGGTATTGCTTTCTCATAGCATTTTCTTCTTCCCATGTAACCTCTTCTATGTCTCTACTTTTCTATGTGACCTTAACATAGTAGATATCTAAGTTGCATAGACGTTGAACCTTTCGACTAGTGATTTCCGTTGGTATTACTTCAAATGTCAAATCATCAGTCAGTTCCGGAAAATCTACTGTCAACTCATGTGTTGGGTCTTTGACATACTTCTTCAATAAGGATATGTGAAATACGTCATGCACACCTGACATAGATGGTGGTAGTGCTAACTGATAAGCTACTTTCCCACGCTTAGCCAGAATCTCATATGGTCCGACATATCTTGGACTTAGTTTTCCTTTCGTCCGAACCTCTTCAATCCTCGCATAGGCGATACTTTCAAAAAATACTTTTTCGCCTACGGCGAACTCTAGATCTCTTCGTCGAGTATCTGCGTATTGCTTCTGGCGGTTCTGAGCTACTCTTACTCTTTCCTTGATGATGTCGACCACTCGATAAGTCTCTTCAACAAATTCTGGTCCAACAATACTACGTTCTCCAACTTCATTCCAAAACAAGGGAGTTCGGCACTTCCTACCATACGAGTGCTTCATAAGGTGACATCCGTATAGTAGCCCGATAATTGTTATTGTAAGCGAACTCGATCAATGGTAACTTTTCGGTCCCATGATCCCTTGAAATCAATCACACATGCTCGTAGCATATCTTCTAAAATCTGAATTGTACGTTCCGACTGTCCGTCTTTCTGTGGGTGGAATGCAGTGCTGAACTTCAATGTTGTGCCCATGGCCTTTTGCAGTCCTTCCCAAAATTTGGAAGTAAATCGTGGATCTCTATCAGACACAATGCTTTATGGAACACCATGTAACCAAACAATATTATCCACATACAGCTTTGCTAACCTTTCGAGTGTATATTGGGGTCGTATCGATATGAAGCGAGCTGTTTTAGTCAGACGGTCTACAATCACCCAAACTGCGTCAACCACTCGAGGAGTCAGTGGTAGTCCTGTGACGAAGTCCATTGTGATGCAGTCCCATTTCCATGCTGGTTCTGGTAATGGTTGTAACAGTCCTGCGGGTCTTTGTCGTTCCGCCTTTACCTTCTGACAATTTAGGCATTGAGACACGGACATGGCTACATCTGCCTTCATTCCCCTCCACCAATACAGTTTCTTTAGATCATGATACATTTTTGTGCTTCCAGGATGTATCGAATAGATGGTGGTATGGGCTTCCTTCATCAGTCGGTGTCTAATGTCCATATTTTCTATTTCGGGTACACATATTCTTCCTTTGTATTTCAGTACCTTCTCGTCATCCAAGGTGAACTCAGGGTTGGTCCTACCTTTCTCAATATCATCTTGTACTGTTCTCAGATAAGGATCTGCTTTGATAGCTGTCTTCACTTCATCCACTATATCCGGTATAATCTTCAATGCCGCGAACATATTTGAAAACCGATGAATAAACCCTTGGTTGGTTGATCCATCCGGTGTGTCTATCACATACTGCTCATCACCGTGATTGAATACCATCCCGGTAGTACACATTGCTGCAGTTGTGCTAGTTTCTCCTTGAGATTTTATTATTGCTTTTCTGCTCAATGCGTCTGCTACTACGTTCGCTTTTCCCGGATGATACTGGATATCACAATCATAGTCTTTCAATAGTTCCAGCCATCTTCTTTGTCTCATATTTGACTCCTTCTGATTAAATAGATAAGTAAGACTTTTATGGTCCGACTTAATCTGAAATTTCTCTCCATATAGGTAGTGTCTCCATATCTTGACAGCATGTACTACTACCGCTAACTCCAAATCGTGAGTGGGGTAATTCTTCTCATGTACCTTCAACTGTCTCGATGCATACGCAACTACTTGTTCTCCTTGCATAAGCACACATCCTAATCCCAATCCCGATGCATCAGTGTATAAGGTAAATGTCTGTCCTGGAACGGGAATGGTTAAAATTGGAGCAGATATCAATCTGGTCTTCAGTGTTTGAAAGCTCTTTTCACACTTATCCGTCCAAACGAACTTTTCTCCTTTCTTGGTCAAATTGGTGAGAGGTACGGCAATCCGAGAATAGTCTTCTACGAATATCCGATAATAACCAGCTAGACCCAGAAAACATCTAATTTCTGAAACGCTCTTTGGTGCTTCCCACTTCACAATAGCTTCGATCTTACTGGGGTCCACTTTGATTCCTTCCGCGGATACTACATGGCCTAGAAAGGCGACTTCACTTAGCCAAAACTCACACTTTGAAAATTTGGTGTATAACTTATCTTTCCTTAAACGCTGTAGGGCTGCGTTTAGGTTCTTGACATGGGTTTCCTTGTCTTTGGAATATACCAATATGTCATCAATAAATACTATGACCGACGTATCCAACATGTCGTGGAAAACCCGGTTCATAAGTCCCATGAATGTTGCTGGTGCGTTAGTTAGTCCGAAGGACATCACTAGGAACTCATAATGTCCGTATCTTATTCTGAAAGCTGTCTTCGGAATGTCACCTTCTTTAATCTTCAGTTGATGATAACCTGATCGAAGATCGATCTTTGAAAATACCTTCGCTCCTTGTAACTGATCGAACAAGTCATCGATCCTGGGTAGTGGGTATCGATTCTTGATGGTCAGTTTATTCAACTCTCGATAGTCGATGCATAATCGAACACTACCATCCTTCTTCTTTACGAACAACACCGGTGCTCCCCATGGAGATATACTGGGTCTAATATAACCCTTATCCAGCAGTTCTTGTAGTTGCACTTTTAATTCCTTCAGTTCAGTAGGAGCCATTCTATAAGGTGCTTTTCATACTGGTGCGGCTCCAGGTATTAGGTCTATTACAAACTCCGTGGCTCGGTCGGGTGGTAATCCGGGTAGTTCCTCCGGAAATACATCAGGAAAATATTGCACGACATCAATATCTTCCATTTGTGGCACGTCCTTGGTTAGGTCGACCACTAATACTAGATATCCGACCGCTCCTTTCTCAAGGCACCTCTTAGCCTTTAATACTGAGAGTATGAGCTTGCGTCTCCGAGGAATTTTGGTTCCCGAGAAACTGAATTATGCTCCTTCTTTGTCCTTGAACGTTAGCTTCTTCTCAGCGCATAACAGATTTGCGGAGTGCCGAGCTAACCAATCCATTCCTAAGATGACATCAAAGTCTGCCATCTCAAGTTGTATTAAGGTTGCATCCAAGGTCAGCTCTCCAATGAGAACTGGACATGGTCCATAACCTTTCTCTAATTCCACTTCTAATCCCATCGGTGACCGTACAAGTAATTTGTAGTCTAATGTTTTGATGGGCAGATTGGTCTTCTTTCCAAACGACACAGATATAAATGAATGAGTAGCTCCTGAATCAAAGAGTACTCTGGCGGGTACGCCATTGATTGGTACGATACCTGTGATCCGTTTTTACTTAGTCTACATACTCAATCAGTGTAATTATAATCTTAAAAGTTTCGGTCATACCTGTGACCACATCCGGCGATGCGGCTGCATCCTCTGATGTAACAGCATATACCCATCCTTGATGTAACTGCTTCTTGGGTTTTGGACATTCTCTTGCCATGTGCCCTGGTTGGTTGCAGTTATAACACTTCGGGGCTTCAGAATTTGGCTTTGGCTGTGGTTGAGCTGCTGCAGTAGACTTTGGTGCAGTTGCAAAACTCTGAGGACGGAACGGTTTATACGTCCTATTATTGCCTCCGTTATAAGAATTCCCAGCTGGCCTTTTTATGCCTTTGTTTTGAGTGAAATAACTCTCTTTCTGGCTCGATTCGATCACTCGAGCAATCTGAACAGCTTCGTAGTATATGTTCTTCTCTAATCCCAGAACATGTTCCCCTATACTTCCTCTTAGTCCTGCGACGAATCTACGGGTTTTTGTATCTTCTTCTTGCATACTCAGTGGTGCGAAGAAAAACAGCTCTTCATAACGCCTGTTGGTACGCATCCACCGACATTTGTCCCCGATAAAGACTCGGGAACTCCTTCTCCATCGAATCTCCGAAGCTTAGTGGAAAATATTTCTCAAAGAAAGCTTCTTTATATATAGCCCAAGTCAAGAGGGCGTGCTTAGTCAATAGATAGGCCCCGGTCGATTTCCACCAATGATGTGCGTCGCCTTTGAGCATGAAGGTGGCACACAATACTTTCTCCTCTTCAGTAATAGTCATCATAAGAAAATTTCTTTCCATCTCGTCTATCCAGTGTGCTGGCCACAGTGGATCAGACGGCTTGCCATTGAATTCTCTTGGCTTCATTTTCAAAAATCTCCCTACTAGTCGGGAGTGATCCAGTTGATTTTGGTATAGCCCAAACATAGGGGGTGGATACTGATAGTTCCCTTGGGCTGCTTCTGGGACTTGCACTGGAATTGGTGCAGCCGGTTGTGGAGGTGACTGTTGAGCTGGGTGGTTACCCACTGGTGCTGCACTAGCTTGCCCAGTGTGCATGGCTGCAGCCTGAGTGGCTTGAAACATAACTCCCATCGCAACCTGCATTTGAGCTTGTGGATGTTGCATTTGTTGTAGCTGTTGTGCCAGATTCATCACCACTGTTGTTAGCTCAGGTGGTGGTGGTGGCAAATTCGTAGGGTTTGCCGGCTCGGGATTACCCTGTGCATAATTGTTCTCTTGACTAGTCTCATCCGCCGGTGGTGGTGGTGGGACTGTGTTTCGGGTCTGTCGGGTAACTCTACGGCCAGACATATTTACTTTTGAGATGGGTGGTGCCTGAAAATCATCAAAATCAGTGAGAAATCATTTATACTTCATGTAGGCACGCTAACCGATATAAAATGTGAATCCTCAATTAATTTTGAAAAAAAATACTGTCTTTTCTATGTAGGGTCGATGGTGAGGGTCGATGGTATGTCCGACCCTTGGTATCCGACCCTGGAATGACCTGTTCTTCCCGAGAGCTGAGGGTCGATAAGAGGGTCGATGGGTGTCCGACCCTCAATCTGACCCTTGAATTTCTGTTAGATTCCCGAGAGTCGAGGGTCAATTGGAGGGTCGATCCGAGGGTCGATGGTGTCAGTCGATTTGTCCGACCCTTGGACCAAAAATCAGATTTTTAAGATCCGATTCTGAGTCAATTCTCACTATTCTTCCTCCGTTTCGACTCGTCTCTACTCTCCGAGTTGCTACATTGTTACTTCACTATTGTGGATCGTTCTTACTCCGAGTTTCGACATCCACATCACCTCTACAAGTATAATTTCCCAACTTTCCCTGTTTTTAGGTTTTTATTTCTAGGTTTTTACTCATTTAGCTCGTCTTTTCCAAATTAAACTTTTTCCAACCGTAAAAATTCTATTTTTATTGGAGGCTTTTGTTATTGGGGTCTTGAGGAACGAAAGCCCTCAAAAATTTTCCAGTTTCATCGGTTGGTTATCGAGAAACTTAAATTTTTCTCTTTTTGCCCTAATTTATCGAAATTTTTAATTTTTCTTCAATTACTTCCAATTGGACATCGTCACTTAAAATTTCCTTCTGCATGCGGGTTGTAGGATATGTCTAAACCTTCGTAAGTCCTTATGCCCACTTGTATGGCAAGAAATGGGGCTTTATGGTCGACTTACGTTGTTATTTACTCAATTTCGGATTTTTATCCTACTAACTCCTTATTTCTTTTCTCTTTCTTATTTTGCAGATATTATGGCCCGTACCAAAGTGCCAAGATTGCGTGATCCACTTCGCTTCCATTCGAATGAAGCTGAGGCACAATATGCTGACTATGCCCGCAAGAAAGTGGAAGGGGGTCGCATGGTGAACTGGGCTGAGCTAGCCTTGTTCAATGTAGAGGGAGCATTCGGTGACATGGGGTGGCTCCCTGTCATCACATACGACGTGTGCACATGTCCGGACTTGGTGCGCCAGTTCTATTGTAATCTCCCGGTGGTGGGGGGATTACAATGATGTCGAGCGTGGTCAGGAGTTGCGCATCACTAGCTACGTCAAAGGGGTGCACATCTCCTTTTATTATCGGCAGCTGGCCGATCTGTTGGGCATTGCCTATGATGGCCCTATGGTGTCTGTGCGCCGGGAGAGCCACGTTTGTTGAGATGGAGATGAGAGCCGAGATCGACAATCGGTTGCTCCGTCCCGATAGATGGCCGATGAGAGCTTTCTACTTGCGTCCATCTCCACGAGTCTTCCGCAAGATTATCCAAACTTAACCCGATTCCGTAGAGTGGGCACTATGAGAGGGTGTCTCAGCTGACACAGTTCTTGATCTACAAGATATGCACTCGACGGCCCGGTCTCGCCTTCCTTACATCATCATGCGGACGATGATCGGTGCCACATTGTCCGGTCATAGGGGTAATCTACCCTATGGACGCATGATTACCGGTGCTCTACGACCCGTTTGGGGGGTGGATCCGGTTGATGAAAAGATCCCAGGAGAAGACCTTCTCGTCGCCTCTAGATTGGGAGGCTATCTGCAAGATGGGGCTATGAGATGCGGAGGTTAGTGATGAGGAGAGGAACGCGATGGTGCGCCCTCACACTCGGGTTGAGATGGCTGATGCTGAGGCTACTGCTAGGGCTCGTGGGGATCCGGTCGACGATGATCTCTTATATATGGATATCGATGCGATACCACCGCCATCACCTACGCATGCGGATAGGGTTGGTACTTCTTCTGCGACAGCTCCTGCACCTGAGGCTGGTCCTTCTCATGATGCTGGTCCTTCATGCCCACCTTCTGATATGATGGAGATGTTGCACGAGATCAGAGAGGCTCAGCGCAGATCGGACCTGAGGATGGAGGATTTGCTAGATGCTCAGCGCATGAGAGTGGATGAGCTGTTGGCTGCTCAGCACACATCTGACGTGCGGATAGGAGAGCTCCTAGAGGTGCAGCGTGCGACTGATCAGAGGATAGCCGGTCTCAGAGCTAGTCTCCAGACGACCCAGACCCAGGTGGCCTGGTTGACTAGGGTCTATGCTGAGGACTACGACAGAGATCGTGAGGCACCGCCTCCTCCTTCGCCTCCAGCTTCCTGATTGTACTTTACTTTTCTTGTACTACAGAGTAACTGTCCGGGTTGTGGACTGTACTCTACTTTAGCGATGTATATACGTTTGGTTCTCTTACTTATTGTATGTAACTGATTTTCCCTTTAATAGATGTATTATTCTCTTTTTAATTCGGTTTCAATCATCACTTGTGCTTACAATGCGTTTGTATTAAAGCTTTTACTTTATCCTATCTCAGTCCACAATGGTCTTGAATGTGTGTCAGTTCGGCGGGCAAGGCCTGAGATGCTCTGATACCAAGTTGTCACACCCCAATTCCGTATTGTTCAGAATGGTGTGATGAACCGCCAAATAACCAATGGCTCAACCAGGATCTCTAATAGGCGATCCCCGCGTTATCCAAACTTTACACGCATCCACAATCATAATCAGAGTAATACACAATAGCGGAAAATTTATAAATAATATGAACTGAGAACTTAAATGATACCCATAAATAATAGCAAATTATTCTGTGTTTAACTAAGACATAAATATTTAAATACCAAATACATGTCTTATAAATCCAATAAAGAAACCTACAAAAATATCTAATCGAATACACACGAGTTGCACTCGCAAAAGGAGTCGTGTGTATCGTCTTCAGCTCCAACTTCCATAGCTGCAACGTTTCCGTATGCTGACGCGTTCATATAATCTTCAAGTATATATCCTGCATCATCAACTAAAAATATTCGACGTCAAGGGGTGAGCACACAACACGGCTCAGTGAGTAGCCAAAACAATGCAACATTACATATGCATGCAAAAAGTCAATTCATATCTTTGGTCTTGGTTTATAGTTTGCAATGTGCAATAGAAAGGTTGGGTGGTCAAAGGTTAACGTTTATTGATACCGCCTCTATACACAGGGTGTGGAAGCCTGCCCGAAGGTTAACGTTTACCGTCGTCCCCATCCACCCTACCATAACATTATACAACAAAGGTTAACGTTTATTGCTATATAATGCTATACCAACACGTAAGCCCCTGTTAGCGAGGGCTTGCAAACTGGGCTCGCTGCTAACCAATCCTAATGCCAAACAGTGTATCCAAGGCTACACCCCAGCATCCCTCAGAACATCCATAGAGATAGAGCTAAGGCCCCCGGTAGAGTCAGATACTACAAGGACCGAGACCACCTCCCCTGATACTCTACGACATAATAGTTCTGCTAAGGTAATGGCGATACGACGATGCCAATGCACAAGACTTGAGTTAGAGATAGAGCTAAAGTGTTGAGACCCGCCAAAGGTTAACGTTTATTGACGTTCTCACAACACCTCCCCTGATACTTGCTCGCATCAAGCACATCAACCACACACATACAAGCACATGCCTATTCCTATCATCATCATCATCATCATGTTATAAACAATAAAGAAAATATGCATGAACAAGTAATAGAAATATTGGATGGCATGCTGTATGCACATTACAAACATATTCGCATAGAATCAAACATGGCATAGGACTCAAGAAATAGAAAACAGTTTATTATTAACCAATTTAGTTTGGGGTTAAGGTTCCTCACCTTAGCTTGCTAATAGATACTTTTCCAAGCTTTAAAATCACCTTTATAATGTTATTATACTGCTAGAAAACCTAACAAAGTCGATAGAATTTAATTAGAATTAATTCAAAATTTAAAAACCATTCTGTCAACTGAGGGTCGATGCTAGGGTCGATGCTAGGGTCGATGGGTCTATCGACCCTCTCTCCATTCTGAACTTCCCGAATGCTGAGGGTCGATGGTCAGAAACACCTAGGGTCGGATGGTCTATTGACCCTCGGTGCGACCCTTGGTGCACTCTGGTCCAATTTCCACTTTTAATCCATTCTTCATGTTTGGGGTCTTGTGGCTTGCTTCCTACATTCATTTAACAGTCAACCCATGGTCTAGAACCACGTATAATCCATCTAAATAGTTTTCGTGCGTCCTCCTATGGTTTTCCATGAAAACCTAACCATGGATGGATGGTTTGGGTTTCTCCGAAATCCTACACTCAATCATATCTAGCCTAAGGTCTGTAGAAACTCATGGAATTAGTATCCATACCTGAGAAGATTACTTTCCTCTGCAATTTCTTCTCCTTTTTGCTAAGCCTTCTTCCTAGCCTCCTTTCTTCCTCTTTTCCTTCTTCTCTCTTTCTCTCAATTCAATTAGGGTTGTGAAAGGAGTGAAAGTGGCTTAGGAACGTCCTTTAAATAGACTAGGAATGTCCATAATAATCCCATTGAGATTTGGAAGGAATCCCAATCGAAAATTAGGAAATTTTCTAATTTCAGTTTTCGTCAGAAACCGAGGGTCGATGGGAGGGTCGATGATCCCGTCGACCCTAGGGTCTTAAGCTGTCCGACCCTCCCTTCAAAACTGAGGGTCTGACTTTCCGTTTTGGGAGGTCCGACCGCTTCACCGGGTGTGCGACCCTCCCCTAGAATTAAGTGTTTTTGGGTCGATTTCGTACCTGGGATCTCGATCTCCTTCATGCCCTTGGTCCATTTGACTCGACCATGATGGGTAAACCTGGTTCAAGATGGTAAGACCGGGTTAAATTGACACGGATCTTACAGCTTCTCTGATGCTGTCTTACTGGCTTTCTGTTTTCAGGTTAGCCTAACTAGCTGCTTTACTAGTTGTTCTTCTAACTGGCTGCAACACTGCTTCCTAACTACCAGCGACCCTTTAAGAACTGTTCCAACCTCCCGTGGTAGATGTACATTGGAAGGCCAGAGACGTAAATTTGTAAGAGTTTCGGACTTTTGGTCTCCTTTGGAAGACCTACGATTTTTTTATAGGTAAGTGGTGGAATTGGTCACCTCTGTGTTTAATAGAGTTTCATGATCCTCCACCTGAAACATGTTGGATATTCGAGGGTATCAGTGGCAGAGACTACTTGGTCAAGCCTGAGGAGATTACACAACAAAGGGCAGGTAAGTGGGTCATCAAAGTACCGCTTGCTAACGGAATTTGTCTAATAGCTAACCCCTTCTCTTTGTCAGCTCGATCTGCTCTTGTTCCTGTAGAGGAATGTGGAACAAGGATTCTCACAAGTATAGAACAGAATGCCTCTTGCTTGGTACATGAGAAAAATTACCCCACTCATGATTTGGAGTTAGCGGTAGTAGTACATGCTGTCAAGATATGGACACACTACTTATATGGAGAGAAATTCCAGATTAAGTCTGACCATAAAAGTCTTACTTATTTATTTAATCAGAAGGAGTTGAATATGAGACAAAGAAGATGGCTGGAACTATTGAAAGACTATGATTGTGATATCCAGTATCATCCAGGAAAAGCGAACGTAGTAGCAGATGCATTGAGCAGAAAAGCAATGATAAAATCTCAAGGAGAAGTTAGCACGACTGCGGCAATGTGCACTACCGGAATGGTATTCAATCACGGCAACAAGCAGTATGTGATAGACACAACGGATGGATCAGCCAACCAAGGGTTTATTCATCGGTTTTCGAATATGTTCACGGCATTAAAGATTATACCGGATATAGTGGATGAAGTAAAGACAGCTATCAAAGCAGATCCTTATCTGAGAACAGTACAAGAAGACATTGAGAAAGGTAGGACTAACCCTGAGTTCACCTTGGATGAATAAAAAGTATTGAAATACAAAGGAAGGATATGCGTACCTGAAACAGAAAGTGTAGACATTAGACACCGACTGATGAAGGAAGCCCACACCACCATCTATTCGGTACATCCTGGAAGTACAAAGATGTATCATGATCTAAAGAAATTATATTGGTAGAGGGGAATGAAAGTAGATGTAGCAAAGTTCGTGTCTCAATGCCAAAATTGTCAGAAAGTAAAGGCTGAAAGGCAAAGACCCGCAGGACTATTGTAGCCATTATCGGAACCAGCATGGAAATGGGACTGCATCACTATGGACTTCGTCATGGGACTACCATTGACTCCTCGAGTAGTTGACGCAGTTTGGGTGATTGTGGACCGTCTGACTAAAACAGCTCGCTTCATACCTATACGACCTCAGTATACACTGGAAAGGTTAGCGAAGCTGTATGTGGATAACATTGTTCGCTTACACGGTGTACCAGAAAGCATTGTGTCTGATAGAGATCCACGATTTACTTCCAAGTTTTGGGAAGGATTGCAAAAGGCTATGGGTACAACGTTAAAGTTCAGTACTGCATTCCATCCACAGAAAGATGGACAGTCATAGCGCACAATTCAGATTCTAGAAAATATGCTACGAGCATGTGTAATTGATTTCAAGGGATCATGGGATGAAAGGTTACCATTGATCGAGTTCGCTTATAACAATAGCTATCAGGCTACTATACAGATGTCACCTTATGAAGCACTGTATGGCAGGAAGTGTCGAACTCCTTTGTTCTGGAATGAAGTTGGAGAACGTAGTATTGTTGGACCGGAATTCATTGAAGAGACTTGTCGAGTGGTCGACATTATCAAGGAAAGAGTGAGAACCCACAGAACTATCAGAAGCAATATGCAGATACTCGACGAGGAGATCTGGAGTTCGCCGTTGGTGATAAAGTATTTTTGAAGGTATCGCCTATGCGAGGATTGAAAAGGTTCGGACAAAAAGGGAAACTAAGTCCAAGATATGTCGGGCCATATGAAATTCTGGCTAAGTGTGGAAAAGTAGCTTATCAGTTAGCACTACCACCGTCTATGTCAAGCGTGCATTACGTATTTCATATTTCCTTATTGAAGAAGTATGTCAAAGACCCAACGCATGTTTTGACAGTGGATTTGCTAGAATTGACTGACGAATTGACATTTGAAGTAACACCAACAGAAATCACTAGGCGAAAGGTCCAACGTCTATGCAACCGAGATATCTATTATGTTAAGGTTACTTGGAAAAGTAGAGACATGGAAGAAATTACATGGGAAGAAGAAAATGCTATGAGAAAGCAATACCCTCACTTATTTGATTCAAAAGGTACGTACAATTTCGAGGACAAAATTTTTATAAGTTGGGCGGAGTTGTAAGACCCGTGTCAAACTAACCCGGTGTTACCACCTTGAACCAGGTTCACCCATCATGGTCGAGGAAAATGGACCAAGGGCGTGAAGGAGAGCAATTTCCCAGGTATCAAATCGACCCAAAAATACTTAAAATAGAGGAAGGGTCGCATACCCAGCTAAATAGGGTCGACCCTCCCAAAATAGAAACTCAGACCCTCAAAATTTGGGAGAGGGTTGGACAGTGTCAGACCACAGGGTCGATGGGATCATCGACCCTCACTTGCCGTCGAAACTGAAATTAGGAAACTTCCTAATTTTCGATTGGGATTCTTTCCAAATCTCAATGGGACTATTATAGGACATTCCTACTCTATTTAAAGGACGTCCCTAAGCCACTTTCACTCCTTTCACAAACCTAATTGAATTGAGAGAAAGAGAGAAGAAGGAAAAGAGGAAGAAAAGAGGCAAAGAAGAAGACTTAGCAAAAAGGAGAAGAATTTCCAGAGAAAAGTAATCTTCTCAGGTATGGATACTAATTCCATGAGTTTCTACAGACCTTAGGTTAGATATGGTTGAGTGTAGGATTTCGGAGAAACCCAAACCATCCATTCATGGTTAGGTTTTCATGGAAAACCCTAGGAGAATGCATGAAAGCTATCTAAGAGGATGAATCATGGTTTCAGACCATGGAATGAATGTTTAATGGAATGTGGAAGCAAGCCATAGGACCCCAAACATGAAGAATGAATTAAAAATTGAAATTGGACCAGAGTGCACCGAGGGTCGCACACAGGGTCGATAGACCCATCGACCCTAGGCACCCTGACCATCGACCCTCAGCATTCGAGAAGTTCAACAGAGGGTAGGGTCGATAGACCCATCGACCCTATGCATTCTGAGCATCGACCCTCTGATCGACCCTCAGTTAACAGAATGGTTTTTAAATTCGGAATTAATTATAATTAAATTCTATCGACTTTGTTAGGTTTGCTAGCAATATAATAACACTGTAGAGGTGATTTTAAAGCATGGAAAAACATCTTATAGCAAACTAAGGTGAGGAACCTTAACTCCAAACTAAATCGGTTAATAATAAACTGTTTTCTATTTCTTGAGTCCTATGCCATGTTTGATTCTATGCGAATTTGTTTGTAATGTGCATACAGCATGCCATCCAATATTTCTATTATTTGTTCATGCATATTTACTTTATTGTTTATAATATGATGATGTTGATGATGATAGGAATAGGCATGTGCTTGTATGTGTGTGGTTGATGTACTTGATGCGAGCGAGTATCAGGGGAGGTGTGATGAGGACGTCAATAAACGTTAACCTTTGGTGGGTCTCAGCACTTTAGCTATATCTCTAACTCAAGTCTTGTGCATTGACATCGTCGTATCGCCATTACCTTAGCAGAACAATTATGTCGTAGGGTATCAGAGGAGGTGGTCTCGGTCCTTGTACTCTCTGACTCTACCAGGGGCTTTAGCTCTATCTCTATGGGCATTCTGAGGGATGCTGGGGTGAGGCCTTGGATACAATTTTGGCATTAGGATTGGTTAGTTGCGAGGTTCATGATTGGGTGCATGTGAGTTGACGATAAATGTGATCTTCGGGTAACGTCACACACTCGTGTATAGAGGCGAAGTCAATAAACGTGACCTTTGGCTACCTCAACCTTTCTATAGCATACTGTAAACTTTAAAACCGGACCAAAGATGTAAATTGACTTTTTGCATGCATATGTATTGTTGCATTGTTTTGGTTACTCACTGAGCCGTGTTGTGTGCTCACCCCTCGACGTCGAATATTTTTAGTTGATGATGCAGGTTGCATAGTTGAAGACTATATGAATGCTTATACATACGGGACGGTAGCAGCAATGGACGCTGAAGCTGAAGATGATACACACGACTCCTCTTGCGAGTGTAACTCGTGTGTATTCGATTAGATGTTTTTATAGGTTTCTTTAATTCGATTTATAAGACATGTATTTGGTACTAAAATATTTATGTCTCAGTTAAACATAGAATAATTTGCTATTATTTATGGATATCATTTTAGTTCTCAGTTCATTTATTTATAAGACTTTCACTATTGTGTATTTACTCTGATTATGATATTGAGTGTGTGGAGGTTCAGGTAACGCGGGGATAGCTTATTTGAGATCCTGGTTGAACCATTGGTTTATTAGCGGTTCATCGCACCATTCTGAATAGTGCAGAATTTGGGTGTGACAATTACGGTTGAAGATTATGCCGACACGCCAATATATGAATAGGTGGCGGCTATGATGAGCAAGTTGTGAAGGACTATTGTGATACATTAAGTGAGCGTTTCAACTGTGGACACGCTCAGTGTTAACTTTCGTATTTGGATATTTGTAATATGTATTAAATTATATTTTGGTTACTTGGAGATAAATGGAATATTAATTAATTATCATTACTAGACCTCAGTTCATTATCTGCAAGACTTCCGCTATTTACTTTATTACCTCTGATTAATGTGGAATGTGTTTTGGTTTAACAAAGTGGGGATAGCCTGTACGAGATAATGGTTGAACCATCGTTGGTTTATTGACGATTCATCACACCATTCTGGTTGGTTCAGAATTGGGGTGTGACAATGAAAGAGAAAAGTAGAGAGAGGGAGAGAAGTAGAAAAAGAGAGAAAGAGAGTGAGAGAGAGAGAGAGAGTACTTAGAGAGAGATAGAAAGAGAAGAGAGAGAGTATTAGAGAGAGGGACATAAAAAGAGAGGGAGAGAGAGAACGAGAGAAGTTGAAAGAGAGAGATATAGAGAAATAGAGAGAGAAAATAACAAAGAGAGGAAGAGAAAGAGAGAGAAAGAAAGAAGAAGAAAGAGAGAAAGAGAGATGTTGAAAGAGAGAGTGTGAGAAATATATATATATATATATATATATTATGAGAGATGGAGATAAAAGGGAGAGAGAGAGAGGGAGAGTGAGATATATATATATATATATATATATATATATATATATATATATATATATATATATATATATATATAAAAGGGAACTAGAAAGAGAGAGAGAGAGAAGTATAAGAGAGAGAGAGAGAGAGGGAGAGTGAGATATAGAGAAAGAAAAGAGAACTAGAAAGAGAGAGTGAAGTATAAAGAGAGAGAGAGAAGGAGATAGAGTAAGATAGAGAAAGGAGAGAGAGAATGAGAGAGAGAGAGGAGAGAGAAAGAGAGAGAGAATGAGGGAGAGAGAGAGATTGAGAGAGAGAAGTAGAAAGATAGGAGAGAGAGAGAACTTGAAAGAGAGGGAGAAGGTGAAAGAGAAAGAGAAGTAGAAAGAGAGAGAAGGAAAAAAGGGAGAGAGAGAAAGAGAGAAAATAGAAAGAGAGAGAGAGAGAGGAGAGAGAGAGGGAAAAATAAGGAGAGGGAAAGAGATAGAAAGAGAGAAAGGGAAGTAGAAAGAGAAAAAGAGAGAGGGAGAAGTAAAAAGAGAGAGAGAGAAGTAGAAAGAGCGGAAGAAAAGAGAGAGAGAGAGAGACAAGTAGAGAAAGAGGGACATCGAAAGTAAGAGAGAGAAAAGTAGAAAGTGAGAGAGAGAGAAGATGAAAGTGAGAGAGAGTGGGAGAGAAGTAGAGAGAGAAAGAGAGTTAGAGAGAAAAGTAGAAAGAGAGGGAAAGAAGAGGGAAAGGGTGAGAGAGACAGAGAGAGAGAGTACAATAGAAGGACAGAAAGTGAGGGAGAGGGAAGCAGAAAGTGAGAGAGAGAGAAGATGAAAGAGAGAAAGAGAGAGGGAGAGAAGTAGAGAGAGAGAAGGAAAGGTAGAGGAGAACTAGAAAGAGAAAGGCAGAGAATGGGAGAAGTAGAGAGAGAAAAAGAGAGCGAAGCAGGAAGAGAGAGAAAGTATAAAGAGAGAGAGAGAAATAAAGGGTGAGAGAGAGAGAAGTAGAAAGAGAGAGCGAGTGATATGTAGAGAGAGATAGAGAGAGAGAAGTAGAAAGAGAGAGAGGAGAAGTAGAGAGAAAGAAGTAGAAAGAGAGAGAGATAGAGAGAGAAAGAGAAAGAGAGAGAGAGAGTAAAAACATTCATAGAGAAGAAGGAGAGAGAGAGATAGAGAGAGAACGAGGGAGAGAGAGAGAAGAGAATGAGGGAGAAAGAGAGATAGAGTGAGAGAAGTATAAGAGAGGAGGCAGATAACTAAAAAGTGAGGGAGAAAGTGAAAGAGAACGAGAAAGAGAGAGACGTAGAAAGAGAGAAAGAGAGAAAGGGAAAAGGGAGAGAGATAAAAAAGAGGGAGAGAGGGAAAAATAGAAAGAGGGAATGAGGTAGAGAGAGAGAAAGTGAAGTAGAAAGATCAAAGAAAGAGAGAAGGAAAAGTAAAGAGAGAGAGAGAAAAAGAGAGAGAGAAAGAGAAGTAGAAAGAGAGTGGTAGAAGAGAGAGAGAGAGAGGGAGAGAGAGTGAGAGAAGTAGAAAGGGAGAGACAGTAAAGTAGAAAGAGAAGAAAATAGAAAAGGGTGAGAAAGAGGGAGATTAGAATGAGAGAGAGAGAGAGAGAGAGAGAGAGAGAGAGAGAGAAAGTGAGAGAGAGAGTAAGTGAGAGAGATAGGAGAGAGAGAGAAGTAGAAAGTGAGACATCAAAAGAGAGAGAAAGAAAAGTAAAAAGAAAGAGAGAGATGGAGAGAGAGAAGTAGAAAGGAAGGGAGAGAAGTAGAAAGAGAAGGAGAGGAGAGAGAAGTAGAATGAAAAAGGGCAATAGAGAGAGAAAAAGATAAAAAGAGAGAGAAGTAGAAAGAGAGATGTAGAAAGAGAGAAAGGGAGACGTAAAAAGAGAGAAAGGGAGACGTAGAAAGATAGAGAGAGAAGGGGAGAGAAGTAGAAAGAGAGGGCGATAAGTTGGAAGAGAGGGAAAAGTGAGTGAAGTTGAAAGAGAGAGAGAGAGAAGTAAAGAGAGAAAAATTAAGAGAGAGAGAGAGCGAGAGAGAGAGAGAGAGAGGGGGAGAAGTAGAGAGAGGGAGGGAGAGAAGTAGAAAAATAGAGAAAAAGAGAGTGTGAGAGTGAGAGAGAGAAGTTAGAGAGAGACAGAAAAAGAGATACAGAGAGAGAGAAGTAGAAGGAGAGAGATCTATGAAATAGAGAGAAAAAAACAAAGAGAGAAAGAGAAAGAGAGAATGAAAGAAAAAGAAAAAGATAGAGAGAGAGAGATGTAGAAAGAGAGAGTATGAGGGAGACACATATATATTATGAGAGATGGAGAGAGAAAGAGAGAGAGAAGAGAACTAGAAAGAGAGAGAGAAGTATACAGAGAGAGAGAGAAGGAGATAGGGTGAGAGAGGGAGAGAAGAGATAGAGAATAAGAGAGAGAGGAGAGAAAAAGAGAGAAAATGTAGGAGAGAGAGTGATAGAGAGAGAAGTAGAAAGAGTGGAGAGAGAGAGAACTAAAAAGAGAGGGAAAAAGAGAAAGAGAGAGAGATAAGTAGAAAGAGAAAGGGAAGGGGAAAAGGGAAAGAGAGAAAGAGATAGTTGAAAAAGAGAGAGAGTGAGGAGAGAGAGAGGGAAAAATAGAGAGAGGGAAAGAAAAAGAGAGAGAGAGTGAGAAAGTGATGTAGAAAGAGACAATAAAGAGAGGGAGAAGTAAAAGGAGAGAGAGACAAAAAGAGAGTGAGAGAGAGAGAAGTAGAAAAGAGAGAGAGAGAGAGAGAGAGAGAGAGAGAGAGAGAGCAGAAAAATAGAGAAAAGTAGAGAGTGAAGGATAGAAAGGAAAGATGAAAGTGGGAGAGAGAAGGAGAGTTAGAGAGTGAGAGAAGTAGAATGAGAGGGAAAGAGGGAGGGAGAGAGAGAGAGAGTCGAAAAAGGACAAAGAAAGTGAGAGAGAGGGAAGCAAAGAGTGAGAGAGAGAGAGAGAGAGAAAACGAAAGAGAGAGAGAGAGGGAGAAAAGTAGAGAGAGAGAATGAGAGGTAGAGAGAGAAGTAGAGAGAGAAAGGGAGTGAAGCAGAAATAGAGAGAGAAGTAGAGAGAGTTAGAGAATCAATGGGAGGGAGAGAGAGAGAAGAAAGAGAGGGTGAAAAGGGAGAGAGGTAGAGAAAGAGAGTGAGAAATAGAAAGAGAGAGCGAGTAAAAAGTAGAGAGAGATAGAGAGAGAAGCATAAAGAGAGAGAGAGAGAGAAGTAGAGAGAGAAGTAGAAAGAGAGAGGGAGAGAGAGAGTAAAAAGAGAGAATGAGAGAGAGAGAGAGAGTAAAAAGAAACAGAGAAGATGGAGAGAGAGAAAGTGAAAGAGATCTATGTAGAGAGAGGGAGAAAGAGAGTAGTAGAAAGAGGGAGAGAGAGTAGGAGAGAGAGAAAGAGAAAGTGAGGTAAGTAGAGAGAGAGGGAGAGAGAAAAGTAGAAAGCGAGGAGAGAGAGAGAACTAAAAAGTAAGGGAGAAAGAGAAAGAGAAACAAAGAGAGAATTAGAAAGAAGGAGAGAAGGGAAAAAGCTAGAGAGAGAAAGAGAGAGAGTAGAAAAGAGAGCGAGAGAGAGGAGAGAGAGGGAAAAATAGAGAGAGGGAAAGAGATATAGATGGAGAGAGAGAAAGTAAAGTAGAAAGAGAAAAGTGTGAGAGAGGGAGAAGTAAAAAGAGAAAGAGAAAGAGAGGTAGAAAAAAGAGAGAGCGAGAAGTAAAGAAGGAGGGACATAGAAAGTAGGAGAGAGAGAAACAGTGAGTGAGAGAGAGAGAAAGAAGATTAAAGTGAGAAAGAGAAAGGGAGAGAAGTAGAGAGAAAAAAGAGAGTTAGAGAGAGAGAAGTAGAAAGAGAGGGAATGAGAGAGGGGGGAGAGAGAGAGATTGAGAGTAGAAAAAGGACATAGAAAGTGGGAATGAGGGATGCAAAGAGTGAGAGAGAGAGTAGATGAAAGGGGGAGAGAGAGGGAGAGAAGTAAAGAGAGAGAAGGAGAGGCAGAGAGAGAAGAGAGAGGTAGAGAGAGAGAGAGAAGTGTAGAGTGAGAAAGACAGCGAAGTAGAAAGAGAGAGAGAAAGAAAGGGAGAGAGAGAAGAAAGAGAGAGTGAAAAGAGAGAGAAGAGAGAAAGAGAGTGAGAAGTAGAATAAGAGAGAAAGAGTAAAAAGTAAAGAGAGGTAGAGAAAGAGAGAGAAGTAGAAAGAGAGAGAGAGAAGTAGTGAGAAAGTAGTAGAGAGAGAGAGATTGAGAGAGGGAGAGAGTAAAAAGATACATAAAGAAGAAGGAGAGAGAGAAAGAGAGAGAGAGCTAAGTAGAGAGAGAGAGAGAGTAGTCGAAAGGGGGAGAAAGACTAGGAGAGAGTGAAAGAGAAAGTAAGCTAAGTAGGGATAGAGATAGAGGGAGAGAAAGAGTGAGATGGAGAGTGATAAGTAGAAAGAGTGAAGTGGAAAGAGAGAGTATGTGTGAGAGAGAGAATGATAGAGATTGACAAATGTAGAGAGAGAAATAGAAAAAGGGAGATAAAGAAGGGGAGAAAGGGAGAGAGAAGTTGAAAGAGAGAGAGGGAGAGAGAGAGAGAGAAGTAGGGAGTGAGAAAGTGAGAGAGGTAAAAAGAGAAAAATAGAGAGAGAGAGAGAGAAATAGTGAAAGAAGGAAAGAGAGGAATCGAAATAGAGAGAGAGGGAGAAAAAGAAAGAGATAAGTAAGGAAATGAAGTAGACAGAGAGAGAGAGAGAGAGAGAGAGAGGGAGAAGTAAAAAGAGAGAGAAAGGAAAGGAGAGAGAGGAAAGAGAGAGAGTAGTGTAAAAAGAGAGGGAGAAGGAGAAAGAGAGAGATAAGTAGAGAGAGAAAGGGAAAAGGAGAGAGAGAGAAAAAGAGAGTAGAAAAAGTGAAAGAGAGAGGAGAGAGAGAGAGGGAAAGAGAGAGAGAGAAAGTGTAGTAGAAAGAGATATATGAGAGAGAGGGAAAACTAAAAAGATAGAGAGATAGAGAAAGAGAGGGAGAGAGAAGTAGAAAAGAGAGAGAGAGAGAGAGAGTTAATAGAACAAGAGAGAGAGAGAGATAGTAGAACGAGAGGGAGGAGAGAGAGAGAGCGATAGTAGGACGAGAGAGTGGAGAGAGAGAGAGATAATAGAACGAGATAGAGGAGAGAGAGAGAGATAGTAGAACAAGAGAGAAAGAGAGAGAAGTAGAGAAAGAGGGACGTAAAAAGTGAGAGAGAGAGAAGCAGAGAGAGAGAGAGAGTGAAAATAAATGAGAGTGAGAGAGGGAGAGAAGTAGAGAGAGAGGGACAAAAAGAGGGAAGTAGAGAGAGAATGAGAAGTAGAGAGAGAAGTAAAAAGAGAGTGGAAGAGAGAGAGAGAGAGTAGAGAGTGGGAAAGAGAGAGAAGTAGAAAGTGAGCTGAGAGAGAGAGAGAAGTAGAAAGAGAGAGAGAAATAGAGGGAGAGAGAGAGAAGAAAGAGAGTGAAAAGAGAGAGGGAGGAAGAAAAAGAGAGTGTGAAGAAGAAAGAGAGAGCAAAAGAAAAGTGGGGAGAGAAAGAGTGAGAGAGAATTAGAAAGAGAGAGAGAGAAAGAAGTAGAAAGAGAGAGAGATAAAGAGAGTGAGAAAGAGAGAGAGAGTGTGTGAGAGAGAGTAGAAAGAGAGATAGAGAGGGAGAGAGAGAAAGAAAAAGAGAGTTAAGTAGAGAGAGAGGAGGGATAGAATATTAGAAAGAGGGAGAGAGTAGAAGGAGAGGGAAATAGAAAGTGAGCTAAGTAAAGATAGAGATAGAGAGGGGGAGAGAGAGAGAAAGAAAGATAATGATAGAGAAAAAGAGAGAGAGAAGTAGAGAGTGAGACGGAGAGATAAGTTGAAAGATAAAAATTGAAAGAGAAAGCGAGAAAGAGAGAGATAGAGAGAAGTAGAGAGAGAGGGAGAGAAAGAAAGGGAGAAAGAGAGAGATAAGTTGAAAGAGAGAGAGAGAGAGAGAGAGAGAGAGAGAGATAGAGAAGTAGGGAGTGAGAGAGTAAGAGAAGTAGAAAGACTAAGAGAGAGAGTGATAAAGAAGTAGAGAGAGAAAGAAAGATAGAGATGTTAAAATAGAGAAAGGGAGAAAAAGAGAGAGATAAGTAAAGAGAATGATGTAGAAGGAGAGAGAGAGATAGAAAAGGGGAGAGAGAGATAGAAAGAGAGAGAGAAAAAAAGAGAGAAGAAGATAGACAAAGAAGGAGAGGTAGAAAGAGAAGGAGAAAGAGAGTGAGAGAGAGAGAAAGAGGGAGAGTACAAAGAGTGAGAGAGAGAACGAGAGAGAGATTGAGAGAGAGAGGAGAGAGAGAAAAGTAGAAAGAGAGATGTAGAAGGAGAGACGTAGAAAGGGAGAATGAGAGAAGTAGAAAGAAATAGAGAGATGGAGAGAGAGAAGTAGAAAGAGATGGAGAGAAGTAAAAAGAGAGGGAGAAGAGAGAGAAGTAGAAAAAAGAGAGAGAAGTAGAGAGGGTGGTAAAGAGAGGGAGAGAAAGAGAGAGAAGTAAAAAGAGAGACGTAGAAAGAGAGAAAGAGAGAAGTAGAATGATAGAGAGAGAAGGAGAGAGGGAAGTAGAAAGGGAGGGCGATTAGTTGAAAGAAAGGGAGAAGTGAGAGAAGTAAAAAGTGAGAGAGAGAGAATTAAAGGGAGAGAAGTAGAAAAAGAGAGAGAGAGAGAGAGAGAAAGCGAAAAGTAGAAAAAGAAAGAGGGAAAGAGAGAGAGTAGTAGAGAGAGAAGTGAAGAGACCTGGCATATCAGCTGCAGACCAGGCGAAGATATCGACGTTGGTCCTTAGGAAGTTGACAAGCTCCGTCCGCTGCGGCTCTCCGAGGGAGGATCCTATCTAGATCATCCTATCTGGATTCTCTTCTGTTAGCGGGATTTGGATAAGGTCTTCTGCTGGTGCGCCTCTTTGCTGTTTCGGATCGTCGCGGAGATCCTCAATTTGTACTTGTGTAGCTTGGACCGGCTTTTTAAGGTCGGTAAGCTCATCCGAATAATCTTTTCAGGACATCAGCTGATTTGTCCTTTACGGGACTGGCTTCTTGAAATCGATGAGCTCGGCCGAATAACACTTACGGGACACTAATTGATCTGTCCTGCATTCCCCTGTCCTCTGGCGGTAGGGAACTTGATGACCAAATGATAAGGGGATGGGACTGACATGAGGGCGATCATCCCGGGCCTTCCCAGTAATGCATTGTAAGAAGATGGGACATCGACCACCAAGAAATTCATGGTTATCCTCGACTCCCGTGGGTAAGTACCCGCCCTGATGGGCAACCGAATTGATCCTTTTACACTGACTAGGTCACCCGAGAAACTGACCAGAGGGTAATCCACGGGTAGCAACTGCTCCAACGGGATCTCCATCCGCTGAAAGGCTAGCCAGTAAATGATATCGGCGGAGCTGCCGGTGTCCACCATGATTTTGTGAACATCACTGTCTTCTATCCGCATAACGATAACTATGGCATCTTCGTGAGGCAGCTCTAACCCGCACAGGTCTTCGTCGCTAAAGGTCAAGAAATCCCCTGTACGGGCTCTCTTTCCTGGCCATTCAGTCGATTTAACGCTTCTTGCGTATGCCTTTCTGGCTTTGGCCGATGTGTTTCTTGCCGCTGGACCACCGATGATGGTCATGGCCTTCCGCCCTTGTGTGGAAGGGTCACGAATTTCATTATCTTCTGAATCTTTTGAGGCCGAGGTGGCCGCTTCGGCCACTCGAGGTCGATGGATTTTGATAGTGTCATCCACGGTCGAGCTGGCCGTCTCGGCCAATACAGGTCGGCTACTCGACGGACTCTCGCCGCATCCTGACTCAATTATTACTGGTCTGGGAATGTCACGGCTAATCGTTGAACTATATTGAGGCGTCGCATGCCTGACCATGTACACGCGCTCGTAAGGAATGTCCTCCTCTGAAGGTGGGTCGATGACGTGGAATGGAGGCGGCGGTCGTGTTTGGTCCAGGCGTAGTCTTGCCAACTTAGGGTCAGTCCTCAGCTTTGTCCTCCCCCGGGTTTCCAATGAATTCAGGACTCTGCCGAATTTCATGTATCTGCTGGGGGTGCGAGTGAGCTGGCAGAGGATGACGTCGATGTCTTGATGTGCTGGGGTAGGTCCTCTTTCTCTTCTCTCCACATGTTGAGCGGGCTCTTGGTCAAGGTGCCTTTCTTGGTATCGGGGCTCAGCTGCCCTATCTCTTCTTCTGTCCGCCCTAGGAGGATCTCTACGAACTTCTCTGCTTTCACCCCTCTTGGGTTCTCTTTCCTCTTGCCTTCTTGGCTCTCTCTCTGGAGTCCTCGCCCGAGGTGGGGGAGGTTGTCTTCTCCGATCCTCGGCTGTAGCAGTTGGAACTCTCGGAGCATCATGGTCCACGTACTCCCTATAATATCCTCGTTGGATGAGGTCTTCTATTTCAGCTTGCAGGTTTCGGCATTCATCAGTAGTGTGGCCGATGTCCTTGTGATATTGGAAGTACTTGTTCGGATTTCTCCTTTTTGCTTCGGTTACGATCTTCTGGGGTTTCTGTAGATACCCATCATCAGCTATGAGGGTGTACACATCGCCAAGGGGCCTGTTAAGCGGGGCATAGTCGCAAAATTTCTTCTAGAGCAATCCCCTGGCCCGTGCCTCTTCTCTCCTTGACCTCTTACTTTCTCCCGGTCGCGTGAGGTTTGGCCTCTCATCCATCCACTTGTGCGGAGTATCCACTAGACCCTTGCTTGCTTCCTAGATCTCATTGGCGCTGGCGAATTTCTCACACCTTTCCAGGAGTTCTTGCAGGTCGGCCGGTTCTTTCTTGGGTATGGAAAATCGGAGCTTTGGGTCGGTGACCGTTGCTCTCAACGTAGCAAAGTGAACCGCCTCATCGATGTCCTTGACTTGTAGTACTTCAAGGTTGAATCTGGCCAAGAAAGCCCTCAGGGTCTCACCGGACCTCTGCCTCATATTCATCAGGTGTGCGCTGGTCTTCCGCTGCACCCTGCTTCCTTGGAAGTGCATCCTGAATAATCTGCCCATGGTCTTAAAAGAGTCAATAGACCATGGTGGTAGGTTGTTGAACCACATCTGAGCCGCGGCCTTTAGTGTAAGGGGGAAGGCTCTGCACATGATGGCGTCGGGGTTTGCATGGAGTACCATCGCGCCCACAAAATTATTCAGGTGATCGGCAGGAAATGTAGATCCATCATAAGAATCCACCGGCGGCATGGTAAACCGCTTGGGTAAGGGTACCCTCATGATAATGTCGGTGAGAGGGTTATCTGTTGAATAATCCCTATCTTCATCTTGGGTGACTCTGGCCTTCACCATGGTCTCGACTTTTCGGTGCAATGCCGCCAATTGGTCCGCTAAAGTCGCCGCTACCTCTGGGTCCATGGGAGCATTTGGTTTGTCTGTGCCCATGACAACCTTTGGTAGCGTTATGCGCCGCGGGACCAAAAGCTCATCCATCGCGTCCTCATCTAGTCGAGGCGCTGCCCCAGGCTGTGGACCGAGCCTTTCTTGAGCGGGGATTCTTTCGCGCTGTGAAGTTGATCCTGTGCCACTCAATTCCGGGACAGGACGAGCACTGGTTCCTGGTCTTGAAGGTCGAGCTCCATCTCGCCCAAGGTGGTGACGAGGTTCTCTGGGGAGGTCAGTCTCCCTATGCGGGTCCGCTGGTGGGACAACTCCGACAGGGGGACGAGAAGTGGCTTTGGCAGCTGGGGACTGTAGCCCTTGTACGAACCGTATTAGCACTGCAAGATGTTGTGCCACGGTCTCGAACTGTTCGTATGTGACAAAGGATTCATGTGCGGGGACTGGGTCAGCCGTGCGTTTTCCTCGGTCCCTGCTGGACCACATTTCGGACCTGTCTCCTTCCTCGGGATTCACCAGTTGATCGATCACGGGGGGGTTGGAACTAATCATCTGGCTTCAAGTTCTTCTTGGGCTCATGACTAAAGATTCTTCTCTGGCTTTATCTTACGATACCGAATCTCACGGGCCCCACGTTGGGCGCCAAACTGTTTCGGCCCAGATCCGTCCTGTGGGTCCTCCAAGCTGACTAGACCTGCAAGACAAGGAAAGGCAAAGAAGGGGGGAGGCGGGCTGGATGCCAAAGTTAGGGCTCTGCGAACAGTCAGTGGGCTCAGTATCGAGCCCACCAAGATATTATAGAAAAGTGTGGGGTGATGTGAGATTTTCCGTCCCAAGTGTCAGAGCGTGAATCTCTAGGGGTAAATGAGCAGTAAATGTTGTGTGTAAAAAACCTCGGGATTCACCCTATTTATAGTAAGTAGTGCGAAATCCCAAAATGCCAATTTTACCCTTTGTTCTTGTATTTGAGGGGCCTTCTTATGTCGAATAGGGGGTCTCCGCGTGGCTCTGAGATTGAGTCCTACGTGTCAGGGCCTTATTGCCATGGTGGCGTAGTTCCCTAACAATATATATATATATATATATATTAAGAGAGATGGAGAGAGAGAGGAAGAGGGAGAGAGTGAGAGAGAGAGAGGGAGTGAGAAGTAGAAAGAGAGAGATATAGAGAAATAGAGCGAGAAAAGAACAAAGGGAGAAACAAAAAGAGAGAGAAGAAAGAAGTAGAACGAGGGAAAGAGAGAGAGATGTAGAAAGAGAGAGCGTGAGAGAGACATATATATATATATATTAGGAGAGATGGAGAGAGAGAGAGAGATATAGAGAGAGCGAGAGAGAAGAGAACTAGAAAGAGAGAGCGAGAGAGAAGAGAACTAGAAAGAGAGAGTGAAGTATAAAGAGAGTGGGAGAGAGAAGGAGATAGAGTGAGACAGAGAGAGGAGAGAGAGAGAAAGGGAGAGAGAGGAAAGAGAGATAGAGAGGGAGAAGTAGAAAGAGATCAGAGAGAGAACTAAAAAGAGAGGGAGAGAGAGAAAGAGAGAGACAGAAGTAGAAAGAGGGAGAAAAAGGGAAAGGGAGAGAGAGAAAAAGAGAGAGAGAGAGGAGAAAGAGGGAAAATTGAGAGTGGATAGAGAGAGTGAGAGAGAGAAAGTGAAGTTGGTAGAGAGATAGAGAGAAAGAGAGGGAGAAGTAAAAAGAGAGAGAGAAGTAGAAAGAGAGAGGTAGAGAAAGAAGAGAGAGAGAGAGAGAAGTAGAGAAAATTGGACATAGAAAGTAAGAGAGAGAAGCAGAGAGTAAGAGAGTGAGAGTAGATGAAAGTGAGAGAGAGAGAGGGAGAAAGAGGGACGTAGAAGCTAAGAGAGAAAGAGAAGTAGAGAGTGAGAGAGAGAGAAGATGAAAGTGAGAGTGAGAGAGGGAGAGAAGTAGAGAGTGAGAGAGAGAAGATGAAAGTGAGAGAGAGAGAGAGGGAGAGAAGTAGAGAGAGAGAGAAAGGGAGTTTGATAGAGAGGGAAGAAGAAAAAGAGGGAAAGATAAGAGGGGAGAGAGAGAGATAGTAGAAAAGAACGACATAGAAAGTGAGAGAGAGGGAAGCAGAGTGTGATAGAGAGGGTGAGATGTAGAGAGAGGGAGAAAGAGAGATGGAGTGTTAGAAGTAGAAAGAAAGAGGCAGGGAGAGAGAAATAGAGCGAAGCAGAAATAGAAAGGGAAGTAGAAAGAGAGAGAGAAACAAAGGGAGAGAGAGAGGGAGAGAAGAAAGAGAGAGTGAAAAGAGAGAGAGGTACAGAAGTAAAGTGATAAGTAGAAAGAGAAAGAGTGAGTGAAAAGTAGAGAGGGATATAGTGAAAAGTGGAAAAAGGGAGAGAAGTATAGAGAAAGAGAGAGAGAGTGAGAGAAAGGGAGAGAGAGAGAGAGAGTAAAATTAGACAGAGAAGAAGAAGAGAGAGAAAGAGAATGAGAACTAGGTTGAGAGAGAGAGGGAGAGAGAGAGAGTAGTAGAAAGAGGGAGAGAGAGAAATAGAAAGTGAGCTAAGTAGAGAGAGAATGAGGGAAAGAGAGATAAGAGAATGAGGGAGAGAGAGAGAGATAGATAGATAGAGAGAGAAGTGGAAAGAGAGGAGAGAGAGGGAGAACTGAAAAGAGAGGGAGAAAGAGAAAGAAAAAGAGAGAGAGAAAAGTAGAATGAGAGAAAGAAGGGGAAAAGGGAGAGAGATAAAGAGAGAGAGTGGAAAGAGAGAGAGAGAGAGAGAGAGTGGAAAAAATAGAGACCCAAAGAGATAGAGAGAGAGAAAGTGAAGTAGAAAGAGAAAAGAAAAAGAGAGGGAAAAGTAAAATGAGAGAGAGAAAGAGAGAGAGAAGTTGAAAGAAAGAGGTAGAAAAGAGATAGAGAGAGAGAGAGAGAGAGAGAGAGAGAGAGAGAGAAGTAGATAAAGTGGGACGTAGAAAATAAGAGTGAGAGAAGAAGAGAGTGAGAGATGGAGAGAGAGAAGATGAAAGTGAGAGAGAGAGAGGGAGAGAAGTAGAGAGAGATAAAGAGAGTTAGAGAGAGTGAGAAGTGGAAAGAGATGGAAAGAGAGAGGGAGAGAGAGAGAGGGAGAGAGTGAGAGAGAGTAGAAAAAAAGGACAATGAAAGTGAGGGAGAGGGAAGCAGAGAGTGAGAGAGAGTGAAGATAAGAGAATGAGAGAGAGTGGGAGAAAAGTAGAGAGAGAAAAAGAGAGGTAGAAAGTGAGAAGTAGAAAGAGAGAGGCAAAGAGAGAGAGAAGTATAGAGTGACAAAGAGAGAGAAGTAGAAAGAGAGAGAGAGAAACAGAGGGAGAAAGAGAAGAAAGAGAGAGTAAAAAGAGAGAGAGGTTGAGAAAGGGAGTGAGAAGTAAAAGGTGACAGAGCGAGTGAAAGGTATAGGGATAGAGACAGCGAGAAGTAGAAATAGAGAGATAAGTAGAGAGAAAGAAGTAAAAAGAGAGAGAGATAGAGAGAGAGAGAGAGAGAGAGAGAGAGAGAGAGAGAGAGAGGGAGAGAGTGGGAGGGAGAGAGAGAGAGAGAGAGTAAAAAGAGACATAAAGAAAACAGAGATAAAAAGCGAAAGAGAGCTAAGTAGAGGGGAGAGAGAGAGAGTAGTAGAAAGAGGGAGAGAGAGTAGGAGAGAGAAAAGTAGAAAGAGAGAGAGATAAAGAAAGAGTATGTGCGAGAGAGAGAAAAAGAGAGATAGAGAGAAGTAAAGAGAGAGAGAGAGAAAAAAAGGGAGATAAAGAAAGGGAGAAAGAGAGAGAGATGTTGAAAGAGAGAGAGAGAGAAAGAGAGAAAGAGAAGTAGGGAGTGACAAAGTGAGAGAAGTAAAAAGAGAAATAGAGAGAGTGAGAGAGAAGTAGAGGGAGAAGTAGAAGAGAGAGAGAGAGAGAGAGAGAGAGAAAAAGAGAGAGGGAGAGAAGTTAAAAGAGAGGGAGAAGGAGAAAGAGAGTGAGAGAGAGAAGCAGAGAGAGAAAAGGGGAAAAGGGAAAGAGAGAGTAGAAAAAGAGAGAGAGAGAAAGAGAGAGAGAGAGGAGGGAGAGAGGGAAAAATAGAGAGAGAAAGTGAAGTAATATTAAAGATATATGATAGAGAGAGGGAGAAGTAAAAAGACAGAGAGATAGAGAAAGAGAGGGAGAGAAGTAGAAAAAGAGAGAGAGAGGGAAAGAGAAAGATAGTAGAACAAGAGAGAGAGAGAGAGATAGTAAAACGAGAGAGTGGAGAGAGAGAGAGAGAGAAGTAGAGATAGAGGGACTTAGAATGTGAGAGAGAGAAGCAGTGAGGGAGAGAGAGAGAGGGTGAATGAGAGAGAGAGGGAGAGAAATAGAGAGAGTAAATGAGAGGTAGAGAGAGAGAAAAGTAGAATGAGAAAGGGAGAGAGTGAGAGTAGTGAGTGAGAAAGAGAGAGAAGTAGAAAGAGAGAGTGAAGGGGAAAAGGGAGAGAGAGAAAGAGAGAGTAGAGAGAGAGAGAGAGAGACCGAAATGAGTGAGAGAGGGAAAAATAGAGAGGGAAAGTGATAGAGAGAGAGAGAGAGAAAGTGAAGTAGAAAGAGAAAAGAGAGAGAGGGAATAAGTAAAAAGAAAGAGAGAGAGGGAGTGAAAGAGAGGAGGTAGAAAGAGAGAGGTTGAGAGAGAGTGGGAGAGAGAGAGAAGATGAAAGTGAGAGAGAGAGAAAGAGGGAGAGAAGTAGAGAGTGAAAGGGAGTTAGAGAGAGAGAAGTTGAAAGAGAGGGATAGAGAGATGGAGAAAGAGAGAGAGAGAGAGAGAGAGTAGAAAAAGGACATAAAAAGTGAGAGAAGGTGAAGCAGAGAGAGAGAGAGAAGATGAAAGTTAGAGAGAGAGAGAGCGAGAGAAATAGAGAGATAGACGGAGAGGTAGGGAGAGAGAAGTAGAAAGAGAGAGGCAGAGAGAGAAGTAGAGAGAGAGGAAAGAGAGGGAAGTAGAAGTGAGAGAGAAGTAGAAAGGGAGAGAGAAATAGAGGGAGAGAGAAAGAAAAAAGAGGGAGTGAAAGGAGGGAAGGTAGAGAAAGAGAGTGAGAAGTGATAAGTGAAAAGAGAGAGAGCGAGTGGAAAGTAGAGAGAGTTAGAGAAAGAAGTAGAAAGAGAAAGGCGTGGAAAGAGAGAGAAATAGAGAGAGAAAAAGAGAGAGAGAGAGAGTAAAAAGAAACATAGGAATAGGAGGAAAGGAAGAGGCCGTAGCTCTATAAAGGGGAGGAGAGAGAGAGAGAGTAGTAGTAGAGAGTGGTAGAGAGAGTAGGAGAAAGAGAAAGAGAAAGTGAGCTAAATAGAGGGAGTGAATGAGGGAGAGGGACAGATAGAGAGAGAATGAGGGAGAGAGATAGAGAAGAGAATGAGGGAGAGAGATAGAGAGAGAAGTAGAAAGAGAGGGGAGAGAGAAAACTAAAAAGAGAGGGAGAAAGAGAAAGTTAAAGAGAGAGAGAGAAAGAAGTAGTAAAAGGGAGAGAAGGGGAAGAGAGAGACTATAAAAAGAGAGAGAAAGAGAGAGAGGGAGAAGTAAAAGGGGAGAGAGAGAGAGAGAGAGAGAGAGAGAGAGAGAGAGAAGTAGAAAGGGAGTGGTAGAAAAGGGAGAGAGAGAGGGAGAGAGAGAGAGAGAGAAGTAAAAAAAGAGGGACATAGAAAGTAAGAGAGAGAGAGAAGAAGAAGGTAAGAGAGAGAGAGAGGGAGAGAAGTAGAGAGAGAGAAAGAGAGTTAGAGAGAGAGAAAAGTAGAAAGAGGGGGAAAGAGGGAGGGAGAGAGAGAGAGAGTAGAAAAAGAAGGACATAGAAAGTGAGAGAGAGGGAACCAGAGAGTGAGAGAGAGAGAAGATGAAAGATAAATAGAGAGAGGGAGTGAAGTAGAGCGAGATAGAGAAGGAGAGGTAGAGAGAGAATAAGAAAGGGTGAGGCAGAAAGAGAGTGAAGTAGAAAGAGAGAGAGAGAGAAGTAGGAAGAGAGAGAAACAGAGGGAGAGAGAGTGTGTGTGAAAAGAGAGTAAAAAGAGAGAGGTAGAGACAGAGAGTGAGATGTAGAAAGAGAGAGAGCGAGTGAAAAGTAGAGAGAGATAGAGAAGGAGAGAAGTAGAAAGAGAGAGAAGTAGAGAGAAAGAAGTAGAAAGATAGAGAGATAGAGAGAGAGAATGAGAGAGAGAGAGAAGGAGGGAGAGAGAGATTAAAAAGAGACATATAGAAGAAAGGAGAGAGAGTAAGAGAAAGAGAGCTAAGTAGAGAGAGTGTGAGAGTAGTAGAAAGAGGGAGAGAGAGTATGAGTAGGAAAGAGAGAGTAAGAGAAAGTGAGATAAGTAGAGATTGAGATAGAGAGAGAGTAAGAGTCAGATAGAGGGAGAGAAAGAGAGAAGTAGACAGTAAGAGAGAGAAAAGTAGAAAGAGAGAGAGATAAAGAGTGAGTATGTGTAAGAGAGAGAGAAAGAGAGAGAGAGAGAGAAGTAGGGAGTGAGAAAGTAAGAGAAGTAAAAAAGAGAAATGAAAAGAGTGAGAGAGAAGTAGAGAGTAGGAAAGAGAGAAGTTGAAATAGACAGAGAGGGGGAAAAAGAGAGAGAGAGATAAAAGTAGAGGGAAGGAAGTAGACAGAGAGAGAGGGAGGGAGAGGGGGAGAGAGAGAGTGATGAAGAGAGAAAGAGAAAGAAGTAGAATGGTAAAGTGAGAGAGGTTGAAAGAAAGGGATAAAGAGAGAGTGAGAGAGAGAGAAAAAAAAAGGGAGAGAGAAAGAGAGAGAGAGAGAGAGTAGAAAGAGAATGAGAGAGTGAGAGAAGTAGAGAGTGAGAAAGATAGAGAAATAGAAGGAGAGAGAGAGAAGTAGAAAGAGAGAGGGAGAGAGAGAAAGAGAAGGGAAGAGAGAGAAGAAAGAGGGAGAGAAAAGAGAGAGAGAAGTAGAGAATTAGAGTGAGAGAGAAGTCAAAAGAGAGAGACATTAGGGGAGAAGTAAAGAGAGAGAGAGAAGAGAGAGACAGAGAGAGAGTGGGAGAGAGAGAAAGAGAGAGAGAGAGAGAAAGAGAGAGATATGGAGAAATAGAAAAATAGAGAGAAAAAAGTTGAAGGAAAGTAAGAGAGAGAGTGAGTGAGAGAGAGAGAGAAAGAAAAGTAGAAAGAGAGAAGAGATAAAGGGAGAGAGAGAAGTAGAAATAGAGAGATAACGAGAGAGATAAGAGAGAGAAAGTGAGAAATAGAGAGAGAAGTAGAGAGTGGGAGAGAAGTAGAGAGAAAAAGTGAAGTAGAGAGAGAGATAGAGTAGTAAAGAGAGACATAGAAAGAGAGAGCGAGAGAGAAAGTGAGTCAGAAAGAATGAGATAGAGGAGGAGAGGAGTGAGAGAAGTAGAAAGAGAGAGAGAGAAGGAGAGAGAGGGACGTAGGGACAGAGAGAAGTAAAATGAAAGGGAGGGAGAGAAAGAGAAGTAGAGAGGGAAAGAGGAGAGAGAAGTAGAAAGAGAGAGAAAGATAGAGAGAGAGGTAGTGAGAGTGAAAGAAAATGGGAGAGAGAGAGAGGAGTAGAAAAGAGAGAGAGAAAGGGAAAGGGAGCGAAGTAGAGATAAAGAGAAAGGGATAGAGAGAAAGATATGTAGAGAGAGAGAGAGAGAGGGTATTAGAAAGAGAGAGAGAAAGAGAGAGCGAGGGAGAAGTAGAAAGGAAGAGAGAGAAAAAAGAGAAAAAAAAGAGATTGAGTGAAAGAGAGAGAGGAGAGAGAGAAAGAAAAAGAGAGAGAGGAGAGAGAGAAAGAAAAAGAGAGAGAGAATGAATGAGATAGAGATATAGAGAGAGAATGTGAAATAAAAAGAAAGACTCTAAGAGGGAGAAATAAAAGGAGAGAGAAAGGAAAAGATAGAGTAGAAAGAGAGAGAGAAAAGTAGAAAAGAGAGAGACAGAAAGGGAGAGAGTAGAAAGAGAGAGAGAGAGAAGTGAAAAGAGACGGAGAAAGAGAAAGAGAGAGAGATAAGGGGAAAAGGGAGAGAGAAAGAGAGAGAGTAGAAAAAGAGAGAGAAAAAGAGAGAGAGAGGGAAAAAGAGAGAGAGAGAGAAAGAGATAGAGAGAGAGAGAAAAAAGTGAAGTAGAATGAGTTATGAGAGAGAGGGAGATGTAAAGAGACAGAAAGATAGAGAAAGAGAGAGAGAAGTAGAAAAGAGAGAGGAAGAGGGAGAGAGAGAGAAAGAGAGAAAGAGAGAGACAGTAGAACAAGAGAGAGAGAGAGATAGTAGAATGAGAAAAAGGAGATAGAAAGAGATAATAGAAAGAGAGAGAGAGAGAGAAGTAGAGAGTGAGGGACGTAGAAAATGTAAGAGAGAAGCAGAGAGTGAGAGGGAGTGAGAGGGAAGGTAAACGAGAGAGCGAGAGAGAGGGAGAGAAGTAGAGACAAAGATAGAAAGAGAGAAGTAGAGAGAGAGAAAATGAAAGGTAGAGAGAGAAGTAGAAAGAAAAAGGGAGAGAGAGAGTAGAGAGTGGGAAAGAAAGAGAAGTTAAAAGAGAGTTGAGAGAGAGAAGTACAAAGAGAGAGAGAGAAAGAGAGGGAGAGAGAGAGAAAAGAAAGAGAGTGAAAGGAGAGAGAGTGGTTGAGAAAGGGAGTGAGAAGTAGAAAGAGAGAGAGCGAGAGAAAGGTAGAGAGAGAAAGAGAGAGAAGTAGAAAGAGAAAGAGGCAGAGAGAGAAAGGGAGAGAGAAAGAAGTAGAAATAGAGACACATAAAGTGAGTGGGAAAGAGAGAAAGAGAAAGTGTGTGAGAGGGAGTAAAAAGAGTGATAGAGAAAGAGAGAGAGAATGAGAAAGAGAGCTAAGTAGAGAGAGAGTAGTAGAAAGAGGGAGAGAGAGTAGATGGACAGAGAAATAGAAAGTGTGCTAAGTAGAGATAGAGATAAAGAGGAAGAGAGAGAGAGAGAAGGAGAGAGAAGGAGAGATAAAGATAGAGCAAAAGGGAGAGAAGTAGAGAGTGAGAAAGAGAGAGAAGTTGAAAGAGAAATTGGAGAGAGAAAGAGAGAAAGGGAGCGATAGAGAGAAGTAGAGAGAGAGGGAAAAAGCGAGAGAAAGAAAGGGAGAAAGGGAGAGATAAGTTGAAAGGGAGATAGAAAGAGAGAGAGTGAGAGAGAGAAGTAGGGAGTGAGAAAGTAATAGAAGTAGAAAGAGAAAGGGGAGAGAGAGAGTAAAAGAGAGAGAAGTTGAAATGGAGAGACATAGAAAAAGAGATAGATGGAGAGAGTGATACGGAGAGAAAATGATGTAGAAAGAGAGAGACAGAGACAAAGAGAGGGAGAGTGGGAGAGAGTGAGAGAGAGGGAGAGAGAGAAAGAGAGAGTAGTAGATAGGTAAAGTGAGGGAGGTAGAAAGAGAGAGAAATAGAGAGTGGGAGAGAGAAATCGGGGGGAGAGAGATAGAGAATGAGAGAGAGAGAGAGAGTAGAAAGAGAAATAGAGAGTGAGAGAAGTAGAGAGTGAGAAGAGAGAGTGGTAGAAAGAGAGAGAAAAAGAGAGGGAGAAAAAGAAAGGGAGAGAGTGAGAAGAAAGTGAGAGAAAAGGGAGAGAGAAGTACAGAGATAAAAGGAGAGAGAAGTAGAAAGAGAGGGCAAGAGAGAAGTAGAGAGAGAGAGACAGATGAAAGAGAGAGAAGGAGGGGGGTGGAGTGGTAGAGAGAGAAAAGAAGAGTGAGAGAGACAAAAAGAGAAAGAGATAGAAGTAGAAAGAGAGAGAGAGGGAGGGATGTAGAAAGAGATGGATAAGTAGAAAAAGAGAGAGAAGTAGAAAGGGAGAGAGATCGAGAGACGAGAGACGAGAGATTTAGAAGGGGAGAGAGGGAGAGAGGGAGAGACAGAGAAGTAGATTGAGAGACAGATAGAGAGGTAGAAAGAGAGAGAGAGAGACAAAGAGAGAGAGAGATAAGAGAAAGAGAGATGTTGAAAGAGAGAGAGAGAGTGTGTGAGAGTGAGAGAGAAGAGAGAGAGAGACAGGGAGGGAGGGAGAGAAAGAGAAGTAGAAAGAGAGAAGAGAGAAAGAGAGAGAGAGGGAGAGAGAGAGAGAAAAATATTTAAAATTATAATGATAAAGCAAGGGAGAAAGAGAAGTAGAATGAGAGAGACAACGAAGTAGAAAGAGAAAAAATTAGAAAAGAGGAAGAAAGAGGGAGATTAGAAAGAGAAAGAGAGAGAGAGAGAGTGAGGGAGAAAAAGGAGGGAGAGAGAAGTAGAAAGAGAGAGAGAAGTAGAAAGAAAGAGAGAGATGGGGAGAGAGAACTAGAAAAAGTGGGAGAGAATTAGAAAGAGAGGGAGAAGAGGGAGAAGTGGAAAGAGGAGGAGAAGTAGAGAGAGAGAAAGAGAGAGAAGTATAAAAAGAGACGTAGAAAGAGAGAAAGAGAGAAGTAGAAAGATTGAGAGAGAAGTAAAAAGAGAGAGAAGTAGAATGAGAGGGCAATATGTTGAAAGAAAGGGAGAGGTGGAAGAAAAGTAGAAAGTGAGAGAGAGAGAAGTAAAGGGAGAGAGAGAAGTAGAAAGAGAGAGAAAGAGAGAGAGAGAGAAGTAAGAGAGGAAAAGAGAGAGAGAGAGAGAAGTAGAAAGTGATGGGGAAAAGTAAAGAGAGATGGAGAGAAGTTGAAAGAGAGTGAGAGAGAGTGAGAGTACTTAGAGAGAGATAGAAAGAGAGAGAGAGAGAGAGAAAGAGTAGTTAGAGAGAGACAAAAAAGGGAGGGAGAGAGAGAAGTAGAAAGAGAGATATAGAGAAATAGGGAGAGAAAAGAACAAAGAGAGAAAGAGAAAGAGAGAGAGAGAGAGATGTTGAAAGAGAGAGTGTGAGAGAGAGAGAGAGATGTTGAAAGAGAGAGTGTGAGAGAGAGACATATATATATTATGAGAGTTGGAGAGAGAAAGGGAGAGAGAGGGAGAGTGAGATATAGGGAGAGAGAGAAGAGAACTAGAAAGAGAGAGAAAAGTATAAAGAGAGAGAGAGGGAGGGAGAGTGACATATAGAGAGAGAGAAGAGAATTAGAAAGGGAGAGAGAAGTATGTAGAGAGAGAGAGAGAAGGAGATAGAGTGAGACAGAGAAAGGAGAGAGAGAATGAGAGAGAGAGGAGAGAGAGAGAGAGAATGAGGGAGAGAGATGGAGAGAGAAGTAGAAAGAAAGGAGAGAGAGAGAAATAAAAAGAGAGGGAGAAAGAGAAAGAGAGAGAGAAGTAGAAAGAGAGATAAGGGGAAAAGGGAGAGAGAGAAAGAGAGAGTAGAAAAAGAGAGAGAGAGAGGAGAGAGAAATAGGGAGAAGGAAAGAGATAGGGAGAGAGAGAGAGAAAGAGAAAGTGAAGTAGAAAGAGAAAAGAGGGAGAGTGTCACACCCCAATTTTATTCTAACCAGAATGGTGTGATCAACCGCCAATAAACCAACGGTTCACCCGGATCTCGCATAGGTCGTACCCACCATATCAAACCTCACACATATTCCACATTAATAATCGAAAGTCTTACAAATAATGAACTGAGAGTCTAATAGGGATAAATAAGTATTTAATCTAATTATCTCCAAACCACAAGACATAAAAATAAATAATCAATTACATATCCAATGTTCAAATTATAACTAAACTTAAGCAAAAACACATTGGTTGCACTCGCATGATGAATCATACGCATCTTCTTCAGCTTCAACGTCCATCGCAGCAAAGTGTCCATACGTCGGCACATTCATATATTCTTCAACGGTAGGATCTGCATCATGAACTAAAAATATTCTACTTCGAAAGGGTGAGCACACATCACGGTTCAGTGAGCAAACAAAACAATGCCACAAACATATGCATGCATTCAATTCATATCTTTGGTCTGGTTTATAAGTTTGCAATGTGCTATAGAAAGGTTTGGTGGCCGCCGCACCTCTATACACAAGTGTGAGATTCTGCCTAATGGATCAAACACCATTGCCGTCCTACATGCACCCATCATGGAATAGAGATAGAGCTAAAGTGTCCGGATCAAACACCGCCAACACTTCCCCTGATGCCCTACCATACCAACACGTAAGCCCCTATTGGTGAGGGCTTGCAAACTGGGCTCGCAACTTACAAATCCTAATACCAAACAATGTATCCAAGGCCTGACCCTAGCATCCCTCAATACGTCCATAGAGATAGAACTAAGGCCCCCTGACAGAGTCAGAGACCACACGGTCCGAGACCACCTCCCCTGATGCCCTATGACGTAATACTTCTGCTAAGGTAATGGCGATACGACGATGTTAGTGGGCAAGACTTGAGAAGAGATAGAGCTAGAGTCTAGTGCCACGTCCTCCCCCTGATGCTGGACTCGCATCCAACACACCAACCACACACATACTTCACTTGCCTATTCCTAGCATCATCATCATCATCATCATGTTATAATTAAACAGAATTAAATATGCCTGAACAGTAATAACAGGAATATTGGTTGACATGTGAGATGCACATTACAAGCATACAAGCATAGAAACAATCATGGCGTTGGACTCAATAAAATAAACAGTTTGTTATTAACCAATTAGTTTAGGTCTTGTTCCCTCACTTGTTAGCAGTTCTCGATGTCCTTTTAAGCCTTGAAATTCTCTTTGAATTGATTTAACAACCTAAAAGTTATATGAATTTAAGTTAGGGTTCATATGTGACATGTTACAGTAGTCGAAAATCGAAACAGAGCACGATAGGTGCTTGATTGGTCCTATGGTCTCATGCTGTATCGACCTTACTGTCTACGGTCGACACCCTACGGTCGCACCATGTGTAACCGTAGCTGCGACCATATGATTTCTAAAATCTTCCCGAATGGCTATGGTCGATCCTCTAGCATATTGGTCATGCTATGGTCGACCGTAGCTACAACTTTGAGATTTTTGGTCACAGTCTACATAAAATTCGAGTTCTTCCTAAGTTAATTCTTCTGTTCTTCAATGGGGTTTCTTCTAAGGTCATCCTATGGCCATCATTAGTAATTTCTTATCAACCCTAATCATCAAATTCACTCTTTATGGTTCTCCTTGGGATTTTCTCAAGGAAATCACATAGATCATAATAGGTTGATATTGCCTATCTTCCATAGAAATCTTATTCCTTAGAGTTTACATCTCCAGATATTTGTTTCATACCTTTGCCTATGATAGAGAGCCAATATCTTCTTAGCAAACTCTTCTCCTTAGCTTTTTCTTCTTCTCCTTCTCTTCCTTTTCTTTCTTCTATTTTTCTAGGGTTTACTAATGTTTAAAAAGAGTGAAAAAAGGCTAAGGGACGTCCTTTATATAGAGGAAAACTCTCCATATAGATTCCACTTTCAATTAGGAAAACAATCCTTTAGTTTAGGAAAGTTTCCAAAACTCGGAGTCTGATCTGTGTTCTCACGGTCGATCATACGATCGCATAAATCATCGACCGTAGGGTCAAAATCATTGACCATGGGGTTCTGTATTTGAGATTTTTGGTTCCTTTCCTTATGGTCGATCATACCTACCCAGGCATGCAACCTTAGGTATGTTTTTAATGTTTTTAACTCAATTCTCATACTTGGTTTGTGATCTATCTTCACACGCTCGGTCCACTTGGTCCAGGAATGATGGGAAGACCTAGCATGACACGGTTAAACCAAGTTAGTGGAGTGCGGTTTTACAAAGAGAGTGAGAAGTAAAAGGAGAGAGAAAAAGAAAGAGAGAGAGAGAGAAGTAGGGAGAGAGGAGGAAAATAGAGAGAGAGTGAGAGAGAGACACATAGAGAAAGAGGGACATTGAAAGTAAGAGAGAGAAGATGAAAGTGAGAGAGAGAGGGAGAGAAGTAGAGAGAGAAAAAGAGAGTTAGAGAGAGAGAAGTAGAAAGAGAGGGAAAGAGAGAGGGAGAGGGAGAAAGAGAGAGAGAGAGTACAATAGAAGGACATAGAAAGTGAGAGAGAGGGAAGCAGAGAGTGAGAGAGAGAGAAGATGAAAGAGAGAGAGAGAGAGAAAAGTAAAGAGAGAGAAAGAGAGGTAGAGAGAGAGAAGTAGAAAGAGAGGTAGAGAGAGAAGTAGAAAGAGAGAGGCAGAGAGAGGGAGAAGTAGAGAGAGAAAGAGAGCGAAGCAGGAAGAGAGAGAGAGAAAAGTAGAAAGAGAGAGAGAAACATAGGGAGAGAAAGAAGAAAGATAAAGTAAAAAGAGAGAGAGGTAGAGAAAGAGAGTGAGAAGTAGAAGAGAGAGAGCGAGGTAGAGAGAAATAGAGAGAGAGAGAGAAGTAGAAAGAGAGAGAGATAGAGAGAGAGAAGTAGAAAGAGAGAGAGCGAAGTAAACAGAAAGAAGTAGAAAGAGAGAGAGATAGAGAGAGAGAGAGAAAGAGAGAGAGAGAGAGAGGGAGAGGAGAGAGAGGGAGAGAGAGAGAAAGAAAAGATACATAGAGAAGAAGGAGTGAGAGAAAGAGAAAGAAAGCTAAGTAGAGAGAAAGAGAGTAGTAGAAAGAAGGAGATTGAGTAGGAGAAGAGAAAGAGAAACTGAGCTATGTAGAAAGAGAGAATGAGGGAGAGAGGGAGAGAGAGAGATAGAGAGAGAATGAGGAAGAGAGAGAGATAGAGATAATGAGGGAGGGAGAGAGATAGAGTGAGAGAAGTAGAAAGAGAAGAAAGAGAGAGAACTAAAAAGAGAGGGAGAAAGAGAAAGAGAAAGAGAAAGAGAAAGAGAGAGAGAGAAGTATAAAGGGAGAGAGAAGGGGAAAAGGGAGAGAGAGAAGGAAAAGAGAGAAAGAGAGGAGGGAGAGAGGGAAAAGTAGAGAGAGGGAAAGAGGCAGAGAGACAGAGAAAGTAAAGTAGAAAGAGAAGAGAGAGAGAGAGGGAGAAGTAAAGAGAGAGAGAAAGAGAGAGAGAAGTAGAAATGAGAGAGGTAGAAATGAGAGAGAGAGAGAGAGAGAAAGAGAGAGAGAGAGAGAGAGAGAGAAATAAGTAGAAAGAGAGAGACAGCAAAGTAGAATGAGAGAAAAAAGAAAAGAGAGAGAAAGAGGGAGAGTAGAGAAAGAGAGAGAGAGAGAGAGAGAAAGGGAGAGAGAGAGAGAGAGAGAGAGAGGGGAGAGAAGTAGAAAGAGAGAGACGTGGAGAGAGAGAAGTAGAAAGAAAGAGAGGGATGGAGAGAGAGAAGTAGAAAGAGAAGGAAAAGAGAGAGAAGTAGAAAGAGAAAGGGAAGTAGAGAGAGAGAAGTAGAAAAAGAGACGTAGAAAGAAAAAAAAGAGACGTAGAAAGATAGAGAGAGATGGGGAGAGAAGTAGAAAGAGAGAGAGAAGTAGAAAGAGAGGGCAATAAGTTGAAAGAGAGGGAGAAGTGAGAGAAATAGAAAGTGACAGAGAGTGAAGTTGAAAGAGAAAAGTAAAAAGAGAAAGAGAGAAAGAGATAGTATGTGGAGAGATAGTTTGAGAGAGATAGAGAGAAGTAGAGAGAGAGAAAGGGAGAAAGAGAGATAGGTTCGAAGGGAGAGAGAGAGAGAAGTCGGGAGTGAGAAAGTAAGATAAGTATATCGAAAAAGAGGGAGAGTGAGAGAGAAAGAAAGAGGAGAGAAGTTGCAATAGAGAGAGGGAGAAAAAGAGAGAAATAGAGAGAGAGAGAGATAAGTAGAGAGAATGATGTAAAAAGAGAGAGAGAGACCGAGATAGAGAGAAAAAGAGGGAGAGAGAGATAGAGAGAGAGAGAGAGGAAAGAGAGAAAGGGATTGAAGTAGATAGATAAAAAGAGAGAGGTAGATAGAGAGAGTGAGAGAGAGAGAAAGAGGGGGTGAGAGAGAGAGAGTTGAAAGAGAAACAAAGAGGAAGGGAAGTAGAGAGTGAGAAAGAGAGAGAAGTGAAAAGAGAGAGAGATAGAAAGAGAATGGGAGGGAGTGAGAAGAAAGAGAGAGAAAAGAGAGAGAGAAGTAGAGAGATAAAGACTGAGAAGCAGAAAGAGAGAGGGCAAGAAAGAAGTAGAGGGAGAAAGAGAGAGAGAGAGAGAAGTAGATAGAGAGAGGAAAGAGAGAGAAGTAGAGAGAGGGGGATAGAGCAGTAGAGAGAGAAAAGAAGAGAGAGAGAGACATAAAGAGGGAAAGAGATAAATGTCAAAAGAGAGAGAGAGAGAGGGAAGTAAAAAAGAGAGAGAAGTAGAAAGAGAGAGAGATAGAGAGATGAGAGATGAGAGACGTAATAAAGGAAGAAGTAAAATGGGAAATTGAGAGAGAGAAGTAGATGGAGAGATAGATAGAGAAGTAGAAAGAGAGAGAGACAGAGAGAGAAAAGAGAAAGAGAGATGTTGAAAGGGGGAGAGAGAGAGTGTAAGAGTGAGAGAGAAGAGAGGGAGAGAGAGTGAGAGAATGAAAAGTAGAAAGAGAGAAAGAGAGAAAGAGAGAGAGAGGGAGAGAGGGAGAGAAAGAGAAAGATGTAAAAAATAAAGAGAAAGAAAGAGAGAGAGAGAGAGAGAGAAAGAGAAAGATGTAAAAAATAAAGAGAAAGAAAGAGAGAGAGAGAGAGAGAGAGAGAGAGGTAGAAATAAAGAGACAACGAAGTAGAAAAAGAAAAAAATAGAAAAGAGAGAGAAAGAGTAAGACTAGAAAGAGAGAGAGAGAGAGGAAAGAGATAGAAGTAGAAAGAGAGACCTAGAAAGAAGAGAGAGATGTTGAAAGAAAGAGAGAGATGGAGAGAGAGAAGTAGAAAGAGAGGGAGAAGAGAGAAGTACAAAGAGAGAGAGAAGTAGAGAGAGAGAGAAAAGAGAGAGAAGTAGAAAGAGAGTAAGAGAGAAGTAGAAAGATAGAGAGAGAAGTAGAAAGAGAGGGCGATAAGTTGAAAGAGAGGGAGAGTGGGAGAAGTAGAAAGTGAGAGAGAGAGAAGTAAAGAGAGAGAGAAGTAGAAAGAGAGAGAGAAGTAGAAGAGATAGAGAAAAAAAAAGAAAGTGAGAAGTAGAAAAAGAAAAAAAGAAAGAGAGACAAAAGTAGAGAAAAAGGTAAAGAGGGAGAGAGAGAGTAGTAGAGAGAGGGGGATAACTAGAGAGATAGTGGGAGAGAAGTAGATAGAGAGAGGAAAAGAGAGTGAGAGAGAGTAGTTAAAGAGAGAGACAGAAGAGAGAGAGAGAGAGAGAGGAGAGAAGTTGAAAGATTGAGATATAGAGAAATAGAGAGAGAAAAGAACAAAGAGAGAAAGAGAAAGAGAGAGAAAGAAAGAAGTAGAAAGAGAGAGAGAGAGATGTAGAAAGAGATAGTGTGAGAGAGAGACATATATATTATGAGAGATGGAGAGAAAAAGAGAGAGACTGAGGGAGAGAGATATAGTGAGAGAGAGAAGAGAACTAGAAAGACAGAGAAAAGTATAAAGAGAGAGAGAGAAGGATATAGAGTGAGGTAGAGAGAGGAGAGAGAAAGAATGTGGGAGAGAGAAATAGAGAGAGTGAAATAGATAGAGTAGAGAGAGAGAGAGAACTAAAAAGAGGGGGAGAACGAGAAACAGAGAGAAGAGAGAGTGAAGGGGAAAAGGAAGAGAGAGAAAGAGAGATATTAGAAAGAGAGGGAGAGAGAGAGAGGATTAAGAGAGGGAAAAATTGAGAGGGAAAGAGATAGAGAGAGAGAGAGAAAGTGAAGTAGAAAGGGAAAAGGGAGAGAGAGGAAATAAGTAAAAAGAGAGAGAGAAAGTGAGGGAAAGAAGTAGAAAGAGAGAGGTTGAAAAGAGAGAGAGAGAGAAGATGAAAGTGAGAGAGAGAGAAAGAGGGAGAGAAGTAGAGAGAGAAAGGGAGTTAGAGAGAGAGAAGTTGAAAGAGAGGAAAAGAAAGAGGGAGGAGAGAGAGAGAGTAGAAAAAGGACATAGAAATTGAGAGAAGGGGAAGCAGAGAGAAAGAGAGAGAGTGAGAGAAATAGAGAGAGAGACGGAGAGGTAGGGAGAGAGAAGTAGAAAGAGAGAGGCAAAGCGAGAGAGAAGCAGAAAGAGAGAGAGAAAGAGAGCAAAGCAAAAAGAGAGAGAGAAGTAGAAAGAGAGAGGGAAACAGAAGAGAGAGAGAGAAGAAAGAGATGGTGAGAAGTAGAGAGAGATAGAGAGAGAGAAGTAGAAAGAGAGAGAGAGAGAAGTAGAGAGAATGATGTAGAAAGACAGACTGATAGAGAGACAGAGAAAAAAGAGAGAGAGAGAGAGTAAAATGAGACATAGAGAAGGAGAGAGAGAAAGGGAAAGAGAATGAGAGCCAAGTAGAGAGATAGAGAGGGAGAGAGAGAGAGTAGTAGAAAGAGGTTGAGAAAGAGAATGGGGAAGAGAGAGAGATAGAGAGAGAATGAGAGAGAGAGAGAAGAGAATGAGGGAGAGAGATAAGGAGATAGATGTAGATAGAGAGGAGAGAGAGAGAACTAAAAAGAGAGGGGGAATGAAAAAGATAGAGAAGTAGAAGGAGGGAGAGAAGGGGAAGAGGGAGAGAGAGAAAGAGTGAGAGTATAAAAAGAGAGGGAGAGGAGAGAGAGGGGGAAAAATTGTGAAAGGGAAAGAGATAGAGAGAGAGAAAGTAAAGTAGAAAGAGAAAAGAGAGAGAGATGGAGAAGTAAAAGGAGAGAGAGAGAGAAAGAAAGAGAGAAGTGGAAAGGGAGAGGTAGAAAAGATAGAGATAGAGAGAGAGAGATAAGTAGAGAAAGAGGGACATAGAAAGTAAGAGATAGAGAACATGAAAGTACGAAAGAGAGTAGGAGAGAAGTAAAGAGAGAAAAAAAGAGTTAGACAGAGAAGTAGAAAGAGAAGGAAAGAGAGTGGGAGAGAGAGACAGTAGAAAAAGAAGGACATAGTAAGGGAGAGAGAGGGAACCAGAGTGAGAGAGAGAGAGAAGATGAAAGAGAAAGAGAGAGAGAGAACGAGAGGTAGAGAGAGAAGTAGAAAGAGTGAGGCAGAGAGAGAGAGAAGTAGAGAGTGAGAAAGAGAGTGTAGTAGAAGGTGAGAGAGAGAAGTATAAAGAGAGAGAGTAACAGAGGGAGAGAGAGAGACAGTGTGAAGTAAAAAAAGAGAGAGCGAGTAAAATGTTGAAAGAGATAGAAAAAGGGAGAAGTAGAATGAGAGAGAAATAGAGAGAAAGAAGTGGAAAGAGAGAGTTATAGAGAGAGGGAGAAAGAGACAGAGAATGTCACACCCCAATTCTGCACTGTTCAGAATGGTGTGATGAACCGCTAGCAAACCAACGGTTCAACCAGGATCTCGAGTAGGCTATATCCGTGTTATCTAAACTTCTACACATCCATAATAATAATCAGAGTAAATACACAATAGCAGAAATCTTATAATAAAATGAACTGAGAATCTACTGTGATATAAATATTAAATAGCAAATTATTCTTTATCAACTGGGACATAAATAATTATCAAATACATGTCTTTATTAAATTCAAATAAAGAAACCTAAGAAAAATTTAATCGAATACACATGAGTTGCACTCGCAAGAGGAGTCATGTGTATCTACTTCAGCTTCAGCTTCCATCGTCGCCACGTTTCCGTATGCTAGAACATTCATATAATCTTCAACCGTATAACCTGCATCATCAACTAAAAATATTCGACGTCGAGGGGTGAGCACACATCACGGCTCAGTGAGTAGACAAAACAATGCAACAATACATATGCATGCAATCAATTTATATCTTTGGTCTGGTTTATAGTTTGCAATGCGCAATAGAAAGGTTGGGTGGTCAAAGGTTAACGTTTATTGACCCCGCCTCTATACACAGGGTGTGGAAGTCCGCCCGAAGGTTAACGTTTATCGTCGTCCCCATCCACCCTAATCATGACATTATACAACAAAGGTTAATGTTTATTGCTATATAATACCATACCAACACGTAAGCCCCTGTTAGGGAGGGCTTGCAAACTAGGCTTGCAACTAACCAATCCTAATACCAAACAGTGTATCCAAGGCCTCACCCCAGCATCCCTCAGAATGTCCATAGAGATAGAGCTAAGGCCCCCCGGTAGAGTCAGAGACTACAAGGACCGAGACCACCTCCCATGATGCTCTACGACATAATAGTTCTGCTAAAGTAATGGCGATACGACGATGCTAATGCACAAGACTTGAGTTAGAGATAGAGCTAAAGTGCTGAGACCCGCCAAAGGGTTAACGTTTATTCAAGTACACCAACCACACACATACAATCACATGCCTATTCCTATCATCATCATCATCATCATGTTATAAACAATAAAATAAATATGCATGAACAAATAATAGAAATATTGGATGACATGTTGTATGCACATTACAAACATATTCGCATAGAATCAAGTATGGCATTGGACTCAAGAAAAAGAAAATAGTTTGTTATTAACCAATTAGTTTAGAGTGCTGTTTCCTCACCTTAGCTTGCTAACAGATACTTTTCCAAGCTTTATAATCACCTTTATATTGTTATTGTATTGCTAGAAGACCTAACAAGTCGATTGAATTTAATTAGAATTAATTCTGAATTTAAAAACTATTCTGTTAACTGAGGGTCGGAGGTAGGGTCGGAGTCCTGATCGACCCTGGGTGCGACCCTTCCCAAACTCTGAACTTCCCGAACACTGAGGGTCGATGGTCAGGATCACCTAGGGTCGGATGGTCATCGACCTTCGGTGCGACCCTCGATGCACTTTGGTCCAATTCCCTCTTTTAGTCCATTCTTCATGCTTGGGATCCTATGGCTTGCTCCTACATTCCATTCTACATTCATTCCATGGTCTGAAACCATGTATAATCCACCTAGATAGCTTTCATGTAATCCCCCATGGTTTCCCATGAAAACCTAACCATGGGTTGATGGTTTGGGTTTCTCCGAGATCACACTCTCATCAATATCTAACCTAAGGTCTGTAGAAACTCATGGAATTAGTATCCATACCTGAGAAGAATACTCCTTCTCTGCAACTCTACTCTATTGGCTAAATTCTCTTCCTTGCTTCTCTTCTTCTCTTTTCCTTCTCTTCTCTTTCTCTCAATTCATTTAGGGTTGTGAAAGGAGTGAAAGAGGCTTAGGGATGTCCTTAAAATAGAGTAGGAACATCTTAAATAAGTCCCATTGAGATTAGGAAAGAATCCCAATCGAAAATTTGGAAATTTCCTAATTTCTATTTCTTACGGTAACCGAGGGTCGATGGGAGGGTCGATGATCTCGTCGACCCTAGGGTTCAAGATGTCCGACCCTCCCTTCAAAATTGAGGGTCTGACTTTCTGCTTTGGGGAGGTCCGACCCTGCTTAGCTGGGTATGCGACCCTCCCTCCAAATTAAGTGTTTTTGGGTCGATTTGATACTTGAGATCTCGATCTCCTTCATGCCCTTGGTCCATTTGACTCGACCATGATGGGTAAACCTAGTTCAAGGTGGTAAGACTGGGTTAGATTGACACGGGTCTTACAACTCCCCCCTACTTATAAAAATTTTGTCCTTGAAATTGTATGTACCTTCTGAATCAAATAAGTGAGGGTATTGCTTCTGCATCGCATTTTCTTCTTCCCATGTAATTTCTTCCATGTCTCTACTTTTCCATGTGACCTTAACATAATAGATATAGCGGTTGCGTAGACGTTGAACCTTTCGGGTGGTGATTTCTGTTGGTGATACTTCAAATGTCAAATCATCAGTCAAATCCGATAAATCTACTATCAACACGTGCGTTGGATCCTTGACATACTTCTTCAATAAGGAAATGTGAAATACGTCATGTACACTCGACATAGATGGTGGTAGTGCTAACTGATAAGCCACTTTACCACGCTTAGCTAGAATCTCAAATGGCCCGACATATCTTGGACTTAGTTTTCCTTTCTGTCCGAACCTTTTCAATCCTCGCGTAGGCGATACCTTCAAAAATACTTTATCACCAACGACGAACTCCAGATCTCTACGTCGAGTATCTGCATATTGCTTCTGACAATTCTGAGCTGTTCTTACTCTTTCCTTGATAATGTCGACCACTCGGCATGTCTCTTCAACAAATTCTAGCCAAACAATACTACGTTCTACAACTTCATTCCAAAACAAAGGAGTTCGATACTTTCTGCCATACAGTGCCTCATAAGGTGACATCTGTATAATAGCCTGATAGCTATTGTTATAAGAGAACTCGATCAATGATAAATTTTCATCCCATGATCCTTTGAAATCAATTACACATGCTCGTAGCATATCTTCTAGAATCTGAATTGTACGCTCTGACTGTCCGTCTATCTGTGGGTGGAATGCAGTACTGAACTTTAATGTTGTACCCATAGCCTTTTGCAATCCTTTCCAAAACTTGGAAGTAAATCGTGGATCTCTATCAGACACAATGCTTTCTGGAACACCATGTAATCGAACAATATTATCCACATACAGCTTTGCTAACCTCTCTAGTGTATACTGAGGTCGTATCGGTATAAAGCGAGCTGTTTTAGTCAGATGGTCCACAATCACCCAAACTCCGTCAACTACTCGAGGAGTCAGTGGTAGTCCCATGACGAAGTCCATTGTGATGCAGTCCCATTTCCATGCTGGTTCCGGTAATGGCTGTAATAGTCCTGCGGGTCTTTGTCATTCAGCCTTTACTTTCTAACAATTTAGGCATTGAGACATGAACTTGGCTACATCTGCTTTCATTCCCCTCCACCAATATAGTTTCTTTAGATCATGATACATTTTTGTACTTCCAGGATGTATCGAATAGATGGTGGATGGGCTTCTTTCATCAGTCGGTGTCTAATGTCCATACTTTCTGTTTCAGGTACACATATTCTTCCTTTGTATTTCAGTACTCTTTGTTCGTCCAAGGTGAACTCAGGATCAGTCCTACCTTTCTCGATATCTTCTTGCACTGTTCTCAGATAAGGATCTGATTTGATAGCGGTCTTTACTTCTTCCATTATGTCCGGTATAATCTTCAATGCAGCGAACAAATTTGAAAACCGATGAATGAACCCTTGGTTGGCTGATTCATCCGTTGCGTCTATCACATACTACTCGTTTCCGTGATTGAATACCATTCCGGTAGTACACATTGCTGCAGTTGTGCTAACCTCTCCTTGTAATTTTATCATTGCTTTTCTGCTTAATGCATCCGCTACTACGTTCGCTTTTCCCAGATGATACTTGATATCACAATCATAGTCTTTCAGTAGTTCCAACCATCTTCTTTGTCTCATATTCAATTCCTTCTGATTAAATAGATAAGTAAGACTTTTATGGTCTGACTTAATCTGGAATTTCTCCGTATAGGTAATGTCTCCATATCTTGACAAAGATGCACTACGCCGCTAGCTCCGGATCATGAGTGGGGTAATTTTTCTCATGTACCTTTAACCGTCTTAAAGCATAAGTAATCACTTGCTCTCCTTGCATAAGCACACATCCCGGGCCCCGGGTCCCGACGCATCGGTGTATAGAGTAAATGTCCCGTCCCGGAATGGGAATAGTCAAAATCAGAGCAGATATCAATCTGGTCTTCAGCGTTTGGAAACTCTTCTCACATTTATCGGTCCACACGAACTTTTTACCTTTCTTAGTCAAACTGGTGAGAGGTATGACAATCCGGGAATAGTCTTCTACGAATCTCCGATAATAACCAGCTAGACCCAGAAAACTTCTAATTTTTTAAACGCTCTTTGGTGCTTCCCACTTTACAATAGCCTCGATCTTGCTGGGGTCCACTTTGATTCCTTCAGCGGATACTACATGGCCTAAGAAGGCGACTTCACTTAGCCAAAACTCACACTTTGAAAATTTGGCATATAACTTCTCTTTCCTTAAACGTTGTAGGGTAGCATTTAGGTTCTTGATATGAGTTTCTTCATCCTTGGAGTATACCAATATATCATCAATAAATACTATAACCGACGTATCCAACATGTCATGGAAAACCCGGTTCATTAGTTCCATAAAAGTTGCTGGTGCGTTCGTTAATCCAAAAGACATGACCAAGAACTCGTAATGTCCGTATCTCGTCCTGAAAGCTGTCTTAGGAATATCTCCCTCTTTAATCTTCAATTGATGATATCCTGATCGAAGATCGATCTTAGAAAATACCTTTGCTCCTTGCAACTGATCGAACAAGTCATTGATCCGTGGTAGTGGGTATCGATTCTTGATTGTCAGTTTATTCAACTCCCGATAGTCGATGCATAATCGAACACTATCGTCCTTCTTCTTCAAGAATAACACCAGCGCTCCCCATGGTGATATACTGGGTTGAATATAACCCTTGTCCAATAGTTCTTGTAGTTGCACTTTCAGTTCCTTCAGTTCCGTAGGAGCCATTCTATAAGGTGCTTTTGATACGGGTGCGGCTCCAGGTACAAGATCTATCACAAACTCTGTGGCTCGGTCGGGTGGTAAACCTGGTAGTTCCTCTGGAAATACGTCGGGATAGTCCCGTATGACTTCAATATCTTCCATTGGTGTTACTTCCTTGGTTAGGTCGACCACAGATACTAGATACCCGACTGCCCCCTTCTCGAGGCACTTCTTAGCCTTTAGTGTTGAGAGTATGAGCTTGCTTCTACGGGGAAGTTTGGTTCCCGTAAAACTGAATTCTGCTCCTGCTTGGTCTTTAAATGTTAGCTTCTTTTCGGCGCATAGTAGGTTCGCAGAATGCCGAGCTAACCAGTCCATTCCCAAGATGACGTCAAAGTCTGCCATCTTAAGTTGTATCAAGGTTGCATCTAAGGTTTTCTCACCAATGCGGACTGGACATGGTCCATGACCTTTTTATAATTCCACTTCTAACCCCATCGGTGACCGTACAAGTAATTTGTAATCTAATATTTTGATGGGTAAGTTTATCTTCTTTTCGAATGACACAGATATAAATGAATGAGTAGCTCCTGAATCAAAGAGTACTCTGGCGGGTGCGCCATTTATAGGTACGATACCTGTGATTTATTTTAACTTAGTCTACATGCTCACACAATGTAATTACAACTTCAAAAGTTTCAGTCATACCTGTGACCACATTGGGTGATGCGGCCGCATCCTCGGATGTAACAACATATACCCGTCCCTGATGGAACTGCTTCTTGGGCTTAGGGCACTCCCTTGCCATATGTCCCGGTTGGTTGCAGTTATAACACTTCGGACTTGCAGAATTTGGCTGTGGCTAAGGTTGAGATACTGGAGTAGTCTTGGTTGCAGCATTAAAATTCTGAGGGCAAAAAGGCTTATATGTCTTGTTATTGCCTCCGTTATAAGAATTTCCAGCTGGCCTTTTGATACCCCGGTTCTGTGTGAAATAACTCTCCTTCTGGCTCGATTCAATAACTTGAGCTATTTGGACATTTCATTATAAATCTTCTTTTCTAAGCCCAGAACATGCTCTCTGATGCTTTCTCTCAGTCTCGTGACGAAACTACGAGTTTTGGTTTCTTCTTCCTTAATACTCAGTGGTGCGAAGAAAAACAGCTCTTCATAACGCTGTTGGTACGCATCCAATGACATCTGCCCCTGATATAGACTCAGAAACTCCTTCTCCATAGAATCTCTGAAGCTTCGTGGAAAATATTTCTCGAAGAAAGCTCCTTTATAAACAGCCCAAGTCAGTTGGGCGTGCTTGGTCAATAGATAGTCCCGGGTAGATTTCTACCAGTGATGTGCATCGCCTTTGAGCATGAAGGTGGCACATAATACTTTTTCTTCCTCTGTAATAGTCATCATGAGGAAATTTCTCTCCATCTCGTCTATCCAGTGTACTGGCCATAATGGATCAGACGACTTGCCATTAAATTCCCTAGGCTTCATCTTTAAAAATCTCTCCAATAATCGAGAGTGATCCAACTGATTTTGGGGATATGCCCCAAACATATGGGGTGGATACTGGTAATTAACCCGAAGCTGCTTCCGAGGCCGTACTGGAATCTGTGCATCAGGTTGTTGAGGTGTCTCGAGGTGCCGGGTGGTTACCCACCGGTGCTGCACCGGCTTGCCCCCTGTCGCATAGGTGCAGCTTGAGTGGCTTGGAACATAATACCCATCGCAACTTGCATCCGAGCTTGTGCGTGTTGCATGCGTTGCGGTTCTTGAGCGATTCATCACCACGATTGCTAGCTCTGGTGGTGGAGGTGGCAAATTTGTAGGGTTTTCCTGTTCTGGATTACCCGGTGTATAATTATTTTTCTGACTAGTCTCCTCCACTGATGGTGGTGGTGGAACTGCATTTTGGTTCTGTCGGGTTACCCTACGTCCAGACATAATTCCTCCTGTGATTGGTGGTGCCTGAATATTATCAAAATAGATGAGAAGTCATTTATATTTCATGTAGGCACGCTAACCGATATAAAATTCCAATTCCAGCTCATTTTTTAAGAAAAATACTATCTTTTCTATGCAGGGTCGATGGTATGTTCGACCGTTAGTATTCGAGCATGGGAATAACCTGTTCTTCCCGAGAGCTGAGGGTCGATGTGAGGGTCGATGGGTGTCCGACCCTCAGTTCCGACCCTTAGTTTTCTATCAGATTCCCGAGAGCCGAGGGTCGATGGGAGAGTCGATTCGAGGGTCGATGGTTTTGGTCGAATTGTCCGACCCTCAGACTAAAAATCAGATTTTTAAGATCTGATTTTGGATCATTTCTTATTATTTCCCTCCCATTTCAACTCGTCTCTCCCCTCTGAGTTGCTACAATGCCACTCCACTGTTTTTGGTTGGTTCGAGTCCAGGTTTCGATGTCCACGTCATCCATACAGGTATGTTCTCCCATTTTTACCTGTTTTTAGGTTTTCTTTTCTTGGTTTTTGTCCATTTAACTTGTATTTTTCAAATTAAACTTTTTCCAACCGTAAAAATTCGATTTTTATTGGGGGCTTTTGTTATTGGTATCTCGAGGAACGAAAGCCCTCAAAATTTTTTGACTTTCATCGGTTGGTTATCGAGAAACTTGAATTTTTGCTCGTTTGCCCTAATTTGTCGAATTTGTTTTTTCAATTTCTTGAAATTTCTTTAAATTGGTCTTCGTGGTTTCCATTTCCTACTGTGTGAGTGTCGTAGGATGTGTTAGACCCTAAGTAAGTCCTCCCGCCCACGTGTATGGGTGAAAAGTGAGGCTTTTGGACAACTTACGTCGTTATAATGCTAAATTTTCAGATTTTTATCCTACTAACCCCTTGTCTCCCTTTCTCTTTCTTATCTGCAGGTACCATGGCTCGTACCAAGATACCCAGAGTTCGTGATCCGCTTCGCTTTCTCTCTAATGAAGCCGAGGCACAGTGTTCCGACTATGCTCGTAAGAAAGTGGAGGGTGGTCGTTTGGTGAACTTGGCTGAGCTAGCCTTGTTCAATGTAGAGAGAGCATTTGGTGATATGGGGTGGCTCCCTGTCATCACCTACGACGCGTGCACATGTCCAAATTTGGTGCGCTAGTTCTATTGTAAACTCCGGGTGGTAGGGAATTACAATGACGTTGAGCATGGTCAAGAGCATCACCAGTTATGTTAAAGGGGTGCACATTTCCTTTGATTATCGGCAACTGGCCGATCTATTAGGCATACCCTATGATGGCCCCATGGTGTACTGTGCGCCTGGAGAGCCCAGTTTGTTTCCATGGAGATGAGGGCAGAGATCGACAATCAGCTGCTACAACCTGATCGCTGGCAGATGAGAGCTTGTTACCTGCGTCCAGCTCCACGGGTCTTCTGTAAGATTATCCAGCATAATCTGATTCCGTAGAGTGGGCACTATGAGAGTGTTTCTCAGCTGACCTAGTTTTTGATATATAGTATCTGCACCAGACAGCCGGTCTGCCTTCCCTACATCATCATGCGGACCATGATTAGTGCTACATTATCCGGTCATAGGGGTAATCTACCCTATGGACGCATGATTAACTGGTAGATGAGAAGATCCGGGGAGAAGACCTTCTCGTCGCCTCTAGATTGGGAGGCTATCTCGCAAGATGGGTATGCGGGATGCCCGGGTTAGTGATTAGGAGAGGAACGCGATGGTGCGCCCTCACACTCGCATTGAGATGGTCGACGCCGAGGCTTGCTGCCGCTGCTAGAGCTCATGTGGATCCTGTCGATGATGACGATCGTATGTATATGGATGTCGACTCGATATCACCGCCTTCCCCTATACATGCGGCTGGAGTTGGTACTTCTTCTGCGGCGGCTCCTGTACCTGACGCTGGTCCTTCTCATGCGGCTGGTCCTTCACTCCCACCTTCTAACATGATGGAGATGTTGCAGGAGATCAGGGAGGCTCAACGTAAATCTGATCTGAGGATGGATGAGTTGTTAGACGCTCAGCGTATGAGGGTGGATGAGCTCATAGCGATCCAGCGGGCGACTGATCGGAGGATAGCCGATCATACAGCTAGTCTCCAGACGACCTAGACTCAGGTCGCCTGGTTGACTAGAGTCTACGCTGAGGATTATGACAGAGATCATGAGGCACCGCCTCCTCCTTCACCTCCAGCTTCATGATTGTATTTATTTTCTTGTACTACAGGGTAACTGTTCGGGTTGTGGACTGTACTCTGCTTTAGTTACATTCTGTTTCTCTCTCTCATTGTATGTAACTTGTTTCCCCTTTTATAGATGCATTATTCTCTTTTTAAATTTGGTCTCAACCATCACTTGTGCTTACAGGGTGTTAATATTACTGTTTTTACTTTTATCCTATCCCAGTTCACAATTGTCTCGAATGTATGTTAGATTAGCGGACAAGGCCTGAGATGCTCTGATACCAAGTTGTCACACCCCAATTCCGCACTGTTCAGAATGGTGTGATGAACCGCTAGCAAACCAACGGTTCAACCATGATCTCGAGTAGGCTATATCCGTGTTATCTAAACTTCCACACATCCATAATCATAATCAGAGTAAATACACAATAGCGGAAATCTTATAATAAAATGAACTGAGAATCTACTGGGATATAAATATTAAATAGCAAATTATTCTTTATCAACTGGGACATAAATAATTATCAAATACATGTCTTTATTAAATTCAAATAAAGAAACCTAAGAAAAATCTAATCGAATACACATGAGTTGCACTCGCTACTTCAGCTTCAGCTTCCATCGCCGCCACGTTCCCGTATGCTGGAACATTCATATAATCTTCAACCGTATAACCTGTATCATCAACTAAAAATATTCGACGTCGAGGGGTGAGCACACATCACGGCTCAGTGAGTAGACAAAACAATGCAACAATACATATGCATTCAATCAATTCATATCTTTGGTCTGGTTTATAGTTTGCAATGCGTAATAGAAAGGTTGGGTGGTCAAAGGTTAACATTTATTGACCCCGCCTCTATACACAGGGTGTGGAAGTCCGCCCGAAGGTTAACGTTTATCGTCGTCCCCATCCACCCTAATCATGACATTATACAACAAAGGTTAACGTTTATTGCTATATAATACCATACCGACACGTAAGCCCCTGTTAGCGAGGGCTTGCAAACTGGGCTCGCAACTAACCAATCCTAATGCCAAACAGTGTATCCAAGGCCTCACCCCAGCATCCCTCAGAATGTCCATAGAGATAGAACTAAGGCCCCCCGGTAGAGTCAGAGACTACAAGGACCGAGACCACCTCCCCTGATACTCTACGACATAATAGTTCTGCTAAAGTAATGGCGATACGACGATGCTAATGCACAAGACTTGAGTTAGAGATAGAGCTAAAGTGCTGAGACCCACAAACGGTTAACATTTATTGACGTTCTCATCACACCTCCCCTGATACTCGCTCGCATCAAGTACACCAACCACACACATACAATCACATGCCTATTCCTATCATCATCATCATCATCATGTTATAAATAATAAAATAAATATGCATGAACAAATAATAGAAATATTGGATGACATGTTGTATGCACATTACAAACATATTCGCATAGAATCAAGCATGGCATTGGACTCAAGAAATAGAAAACAATTTGTTATTAACCAATTAGTTTAGAGTTATGTTTCCTCACCTTAGCTTGCTAACAGATACTTTTTCAAGCTTTATAATCACCTTTATATTGTTATTGTATTGCTAGAAGACCTAAAAAGTCGTTAGAATTTAATTAGAATCAATTTTGATTTTAAAAACTATTCTGTTAACTGAGGGTCGAAGGTAGGGTCGGAGTCCTGATCGACCCTGGGTGCGACCCTTCCCAAACTCTGAACTTCCCGAACACTAAGGGTCGATGGTCAGGATCACCTAGGGTCAGATGGTCATCGACCCTCGGTGCGTCCCTCGATGCACTTTGGTCTAATTCCCTCTTTTAGTCCATTCTTCGTGCTTGGGGTCCTATGGCTTACTCCTACATTCCATTCTACATTCATTCCATGGTCTGAAACCATGTATAATCCACCTAGATAGTTTCATGTAATCCGCCATGGTTTTCCATGAAAACCTAACCATGGGTTGATGGTTTGGGTTTCTCCGAGATCACACTCTCATCAATATCTAACCTAAGGTCTGTAGAAACTCATGGAATTAGTATCCATACCTGGGAAGAATACTTCTTCTCTGCAACTCTACTCTTTTGGCTAAATTCTCTTCCTTGCTTCTCTTCTTCCTCTTTTCCTTCTCTTCTCTTTCTCTCAATTCAATTAGGGTTGTGAAAGGAGTGAAAGAGGCTTAGGGATGTCCTTTAAATAGAGTAGGAACATCCTAAATAAGTCCCATTGAGATTAGGAAAGAATCCCAATAAAAAATTAGGAAATTTCCTAATTTTTATTTCTTAAGGTAACCGAGGGTCAATGGGGGGGTCGATGATCCCGTCGACCCTAGGGTTCAAGATGTTCCACCCTCCATTCAAAATTGAGGGTTTAACTTTCTGCTTTGGGGAGGTCCGACCCTGCTTAGCTTGGTATGCGACCATCCCTTCAAATTATGTGTTTTTGGGTCAATTTGATACCTGGGATCTCGATCTCCTTCAAGCCCTTGGTCCATTTGACTCGACCATGATGGTAAACCTGGTTCAAGGTGGTAAGACCGGGTTTGATTGACACGGGTCTTACAAAGAGAGAGGGAGTGAGAGATTAAAAAGAGACATAGAGAAAAAGGAGAGAGAGAAAGAGAAAGATAGCTAAGTAGAGAGAGAGCAGTAGAAAGTGGGAGAGAGAGTAAGAGAAAGTGAGCTAAGTAGAGATAGAGATATAAAGAGAGAGAGAAAGAGTGAGATAGATAGCGAAAGAGTAAGATAGAGAGAGAAAAAGAGTGGGGTAGAGAGAGAGAAAGAAAGAGAGAAGTAGATAGTGGGAGAGAGAGAAGTAGAAAGAGAAAAGTAGAAAGAGAGAGAGAGATAAAGAGATAGTATGTGTGAGAGAGAAAGAGAGAGATAGAGAGAGAGAGAAGTAGGGAGTGAGAATGTGTGAGAAGTAAAAAGGAAAATAGAGAGAGAGAAGTAGAGAGAAGGAAAGAGAGAAGTTGAAATAGATAGAGGGAGAAAGAGAGAGAGAGACAGAGACAGAGAGATAAGTAGAGAGAAAAAAAGTAGACAGAGAAAAAGGGAGAGTGAGAGAGAGTGACAAAGAGAGAAAAAGAATGTAGTAGATTGGTAAAGAGAGAGAGGTTGAAAGAAAGGGATAAAGTGATAGTGAGAGAGAGAAAGAGGGAGAGGGAGAGTAGAAAGAGAACGAGAGAGTGAGAGAAGTAGAGAGTGAGAATGAGAGAGAAATAGAAGGAGAGAGATAGAGAGAGAGAAGTAGAAAGAGAGAGAGAGAGAGAGATGGAAAGGGAGCGAGCTATTTTTGTCAAGCAGTCTACAATCACCCAAACTGCGTCAACTACTCGAGGAGTCAATGGTAACCCTGTGACGAAGTCCATGGTGATGCAGTCCCATTTCCATGGTGGTTCTGGTAATGGCTGTAACAGTCCCACAGGTCTTTATCGTTCAGCCTTTACTTTCTGATAATTTAGGCATTGAGACACAAACTTAGCTACATCTGCTTTCATTCCTCTCCCCCAATATAGTTTCTTTAGATCATGATACATTTTTGTATTTCCAGGATGTATCGAATAGATGGTGGTATGGGCTTCTTTCATCAGTCGGTGTCTAATGGCCACACTTTCTGTTTCGGGTACACATATTCTTTCCTTGTACTTCAATATCTTTTCTTCGTCCAAGGTGAACTCAAGGTTAGTTCTATCTTTTTTGATGTCTTTTTGTACCGTTCTTAGATAAGGGTGTGAGTTGATAGCTGTCTTCACTTCATCAATTATATCCGGTATAATCTTCAATGCAGCGAACATATTTGAAAACCGATGAATAAACCCTTGGTTGGCTGATCCATCCGGTGTATCTATCACATACTGCTCATTGCCGTGATTGAATACCATTTCGATAGTACACATTGCTGCAGTTGTGCTAATCTCTCCTTGAGATTTTATCATTGCCTTTCTGCTCAACGCATCCACTACTACATTAGCTTTCCCCGGATGATACTGGATATCACAATCATAGTCCTTCAATAGTTCCAGCCATCTTCTTTGTCTCATATTCAACTCCTTTTGATTAAATAAATAAGTAAGACTTTTATGGTCCGATTTAATCTGGAACTTCTCTCCGTATAGGTAATGTCTCCATATATTGACAACATGTACTACTGCTGCCAACTCCAAATCATGAGTGGGATAATTTTTCTCATGTGTCATTAACTGTCTTGAGGCATAAGCAACTACTTATTCTCCTTGCATAAGCACACATCCTAATCCCAATCCTGACGCATCAGTGTATAGGGTAAATGACTGTCCGGGAACGAAAATGGTCAAAATCGGGGCGGATATCAATCTGGTCTTCAATGTTTGGAAGCTCTTCTCGCATTTATCCGTCCACACAAACTTTTCACCATTCTTAGTCAGACTGGTGAGAGGTACCGCAATCCAGGAATAGTCTTCCATAAATCTCCGATAATAACCAACGAGTGGTGCTTCCCACTTTACAATAGCCTTGATCCTGCTGGGATCCACTTTGATTCCTTCAGCGGATACTACATGGCCTAGGAAGGTGACTTCACTTAGCCAAAACTCACATTTGGTAAATTCGGCATATTGCTTCTCTTTCCTTAAACGCTGTAAACTAGCGTTTAGATTCTTAATATGGGTTTCCTTGTCCTTGGAATATACCAATATCTCATCAATAAATACAATAACCGATGTATCCAACATATCATGGAAAACCCGGTTCATAAGTTCCATGAAAGTTGCTGGTGCATTTGTTAATCCAAAAGACATGACCAAGAACTCATAATGTCCATATTTGGTCCTGAAAGCTGTCTTAGGAATATCGCCCTCTTTAATCTTCAACTGATGGTAGCCTGATCGAAGATCGATCTTAGAAAATATTTTTGCTCCTTGCAACTGATCAAACAAGTCATCGATCTGAGGTAGTGGATATCGATTCTTGTTTGTCAGTTTATTCAACTCCCGATAGTCGATACATAATCGAATGCTATCGTCCTTCTTCTTTACGAACAATACTGGCACTCCCCATGGTGATATACTGGGTCGAGTATAACCCTTGTCCAGTAGTTCTTGTAGTTGTACTTTTAATTCCTTTAGTTCCGTAGGAGCCATTCGGTAGGGTGCTTTTGATACTGGTGTGGCTCCAGGTATAAGATCTATCACAAACTCTGTGGCTCGGTCAGGTGGTAATCCTGGTAGTTCCTCAGGAAATACGTCGGGGTAGTCCCGCACGACTTCAATATCTTCCATCCGTGGTGCTTCCATGGTGAGGTCGACCACTGATACTAGATACCCGACTGCCCCCTTCTCAAGGCACTTCCTAGCCTTTAGTGCTGAGAGTATGAGCTTGCGTTTATGGGGAAGTTTAATTCCCACAAAATTGAATTCTGCTCCTTCTTTGTCTTTAAATGTTAGCTTCTTTTAGGCGCATAGTAGGTTCGCAGAATGCCGAGCTAACCAGTCCATTCCCAAGATGACGTCAAAGTCTGCCATCCCAAACTTGGATCAAGGTTGCATCTAAGGTTTTCTTGCCAATGAGAACTAGACATGGCCAATAGCCTTTTTCTAACTCCACTTCTAACCCCATCGGTGACCGTACAAGTATTTTGTAGTCTAATGTTTTGATGGATAAATTCAGCTTCTTTCTAAATGACACAGATATAAAAGAATGAGTAGCTCCTGAGTCGAAGAGTACTCAGGCGGGTATGCCATTTATAGGTACGATACCTGTGATTTATTTTTCTTAGTCTATATGCTCATACAATGTAATACAACATAAAAAAGTTTCAATCATACCTGTGACCACATCGGGTGATGCGGTAGCATCCTCGGATATAACAGCATATACTCGTCCTTGATGTAACTGCTTCTTGGGCTTAGGACACTCCCTAACCATATGTCCCACTTGATTGCAGTTATAACATTTCAGACCTTCAGAATTTGGCTTTGGTTGCTGTTGAGTTACTGGGGTAGTCTTGGGTGCAGTAGCAAAGCCTTGAGCACGGAAGGGTTTAAATGTCCTGTTATTCCCCCCGTTATAAGAATTTCCAGTTGGCATTTTTATACTTCTGTTCTGTGTAAGGTAACTCTCCTTCTGGCTCGATTCTATAACTCGAGCAATTTGTACAGATTCATTGTATATTTTCTTCGCCAAACCTAGAACATGCTCTCTGATGCTCCCTCTAAGTCCCGTGACAAACCTACGGGTCTTAGTGTCTTCTTCTTGCATACTGAATGGTGCAAAGAAAAATAGCTCCTCATAACGCTGTTGATATGCATCCACGGACATCTGGCCCTGATATAAACTCAGGAACTCCTTCTCCAAAAAATCTTTGAAGCTTCAGGGAAAATACTTCTCAAAGAAAGCTTCTTTATAAATAGACTAGGTCAATAAGGCGTGCTTGGTTAATAGGTAGGTCATGGTCGATTTCCTCCAATGATGTGCATCGCCTTTTAGCATGAAGGTGGCACATAATACCTTTTCTTCTTTTGTAATAGTCAGCATAAGAAAATTTCTCTCCATCTCGTTGATCCAATGTGCTGGCCATAAAGGATCAGACGGTTTACCATTAAATTCCTTGGGCTTCATCTTCAAGAATCTTTCAACCAGTCGAGAGTGATCCATCTGATTTTGGGGGTATGCCCCAAATATAGTTTGTGGATACTATTAATTAACCTGAGCTGCTTCCAGACCTGGTACTGGAATATATTCAGCTAGTGGTTGAGGTGTTTGAGGTGCTGGGTGGTTACACACCGGTGCTGCACTGGTTTGTCCAGTCGGCATTGGTGTAGCATGTGCTGCCTGGAACATAATCCCCATTGCTGCTTGCATTTGAGCCTGTGTGTAATGCATTTGTTACAGCTGTTGTGCTAAATTCATAACCACGGTTGCTAACTCCGGTGGTGGAGGTGGCAAGTTTATAGGATTTTCCTGAACCGGATTTACTGGTGGTGCAACCTACGGATTACCCTGTGCGTATATATTTTTTTGGCTGGTTTCCTCCACGGGTGGTAGTGGTGGAACTATGTTTCGGCTCTGCCTGGTTACTCTACGTCCAGCCATCTTCCTCTGATATTGGTGATGCCTGAAAATCATTAACAAATGTGAGGCAATCATTTATACTTCATGTAGGCAGGCTAACCGATGTTATTTTCAAAATTTCTAGATCATTCTGGGAAAAATACTGTCTTTTCTATGCAGGGTTGATGGTGGGGGTCGATGGTATGTCTGGCCCCCAGCATCCGACCCTGGGAATGTGCCTATTCTTCCTGAGAGCCGGGGTCGATGCGGGGGTCGATGGGTGTCCGACCCCCAGGTGCGACCCCTGGTTTCCTGTCAGATTCCCAAGAGCTGGGGGTCGATTGTTACAACCCAATTCCGTACTATTCAGAATGGTGTGATGAACCACTAACAAACGAACGGTTCAACCAGAATCTCGAGTAGGCTATATCCGTTTTATTTAAACACCATACATCCATATTCACAATTAGAGTAAATACACAATAGCGGAAGTCTTATAATAAAATGAACTGAGAATCTACTGTGATATTAATATCTAAATAGCAAATTATTCTGTATCAACTCGGACATAAATAAATATCAGATACATGTCCTTAATAAATCCAAATAAAAAAAACTAGAAAAATAACTAATCGAATACACATGAGTTGCACTCGCAAGAGGAGTCATGCGTATCCACTTCCTCTTCCACTTCCATCACCGCCACGTTCCTATACACTGGAGCACTTACATAATCTTCAACAGTCGTACCTACATCATCAACTAAAAATATTCGACGTCGAAAGGGTGAGCACACATCACGGCTCATTGAGTAAACAAAACAATGCAACAATACATATGTATGCAGTCAAATCATATCTTTGGTCTGGTTTATAGTTTGCACTGTGCTATAAAAAGGATAGGTGGCCGCCGCACCTCTATGCACGAATGTGTGGAAACGCCCAATGAAAACGGCACCGTCGCCCCATAAGCACCCACAATGGCACAATATACACCCCATGAAAAACTGTCATGGATGTACCGGTTGATACCATACCAACAAATAAACCCCTGCAGGCTAGGGTTGCAAACTGGGCTCGCAACTAACTAATCCTAATGCCAAACAGTGTATCCAAGGCCTCACCCCAGCATCCCTCAGAACATCCGTAGAGATAGAGCTAAGGCCCCCTGGTAGAGTTAGAGACTACAAGGACCAAGACCACCTCCCCTGATACTCTACGACATAATAGTTCTGCTAAGGTAATGGCGATACGACGACGTCAGTGGACATGGCTTGAGTAGACCATTGCACAATATACACCCCATGAAGAACGATCATGGCTGTACCGGTTGATACCATCCCTACCCGCACCATATACACTGGCCAAACACAAACATTCAAATGCCTATTCCTATCATCATCATCATCATCATCATGTTATAACAATAAAGTAAATATGCATGAACAAATAACAAAAATATTGGAAGACATGTTGAATGCACATACAAGCATACACGCATAGGATCAATATGGCATTGGACTCAAGAAATAAAATAGCTTATTATTAACCAGTTAGTTTAGGTCTTGTTCCCTCACCTTAGTTTGTTAATAGATCCTCTTCCAAGCTTTAGAATCACCTTTATAATGTTATAATATTTCTAGAAGACCTAACAAAGTCGATAGAATTTAATTAGAATTAATTTTGAATTTAAAAACCATGTTTTTAACTGGGGGCGGAGGTAGGGTCTGTTAGGGTCGATTGGCCATCGACCCCCTGTGTGACCCCCTGTGGGTTTTGGTCAATTTTCTTCCTTTCAGCCCATTCTTCGTGTTTGGGGTCCAATGGTTTGTTCCTAAAGTCCATTCTACACACATTCTATGGTCTAAAACCATGAATCATTCACTTATATAGCTTTCGTGAATTCCCTCACGGTTTTCCATGAAAACCTAACCATGGGTTGATGGTTTGGGACTCTCCAAGATCATACTCTCTTCATTACCTAACCTAAGGTCTGTAGAGACTCATGGAATTAGTATCCATACCTGAGAAGAATACTCTTTCTCAGCAACTCTTCTCCTTTTTGCTTTCTTCTCTTCCTTGTTTCTCTTCTTCTTCTCTTCCTTCTCTTCTCGTTCTCTCAATCCAATTAGGGTTGTAAAAGGAGTGAAAGGGGCTTAGGGACGTCCTATTTATAGAGTAAAACCTCCCAAACTAAGTCCCATTGAGTTTAGGAAAGAGTCCAACCGAAATTAAGAAACATTCCTAATTTCTGTTTCTGGCAGCAACTGGGGGCGATGAGGGGGTCGATGTTCCCATCACCCCTAACTCCTAAAGTGTCCGACCCCCTCTGTAAAACAGGGGGTCTGACTTTCTGTCTTGGGGGGTCCGACCCTCTCTTGCTGGGTATGCGACCCTCCCCTTAATTTAAGTGTTTTTGGGTCTATTTAATACCTGGGATCACGATCTCCTTCATGCCCTTGGTCCATTTTGCTCAACCATAATGGGTAAACCTGGTTCAAGGTGGTAAGACCGGGTTAGTTTGATACGGGTCTTGCAACTCCCCCCTACTTATGAAAAATTTCGTCCTCGAAATTATACGTACCTTCTGAATCAAATAAGTGAGGGTATTGCTTCCGCATAGAATTCTCTTCTTTCCATGTAATTTCTTCCATGTTTCTACTTCTCCAAGTGACCTTAACATAATAGATATCTCGGTTGCATAGTCGATGAACCTTTCGGCTGGTATTTTCAGCTGGTGTTACTTCAAATGTCAATTCATCAGTCAATTTCGATAGATTTACTGTCCGGATGTGCGTTGGGTCCTTGACATACTTCTTCAATAGGAAAATATGAAATACGTCATGCACACTTGACATAGATGGTGGTAGTGTTAACTGGTAAGCCACTTTTCTACGCTTAGCTAAAATCTCATATGGCCCGACATATCTTGGACTTAGTTTCCCTTTCTATCCAAACCGTTTCAATCCTCGCATAGGCGATACCTTCAAGAATACTTTATCACCTACAGTGAACTCAAGATCTCTGCGTCGAGTATCTGCATATTGCTTCTGACGGTTCTGAGCTGTTCTTACCCGTTCCTTTATAATGTCGACCACGCGACAAGTCTCTTCGATAAATTTAGGCCCAACAACAGTATGTTCTCCAACTTCATTCCAAAATAAAGGGGTTTGACACCTTCTGCCATACAGTGCTTCGTAGGGTGACATCTGTATAGTATCCTGGTAGCTATTGTTATAAGTGAACTCGATCAGTGGTAACTTTTCATCCCATGATCCTTTGAAATCAATTACATATGCTCGTAGCATATCTTCTAGAATCTGAATTGTACGCTCTGACTGTCCATTTGTCTGTGGATGGAATGCAGTACTAAACTTCAATGTTGTTCCCATAGCCTTTTGCAATCCTTCCCAAAACTTAGAAGTAAATCGTGGATCTCTATCGGACACAATGCTCTCTGATAAACCGTGTAATCGAACAATATTATCCACATACAGCTTTGCTAACCTTTCCAATGTATACTGAGGTCGTATTGGTATAAAGCGAGCTGTCTTAGTCAGACGGTCTACAATCACCCAAACTGCATCAACCACTTGAGGAGTCAGTGGTAATCCCGTGACAAAGTCCACAGTGATGCAGTCCCATTTCCATGCTGGCTCCGGTAACGGCTGTAATAGTCCTGCGGGTTTTTGTCTTTCAGCCTTTACTTTCTGACAATTTAGGCATTGAGACACGAACTTAGCTACATCTGCTTTCATCCCTCTCCACCAATATAGTTTCTTTAGATCATGATACATTTTTGTACTTCCAGGATGTATCGAATAGATGGTGGTATGGGCTTCTTTCATTAGTCGGTGTCTAATGTCCACACTTTCTATTTCGGGTACACATATCCTTCCTTTGTACTTCAGTACCTTCTCTTCGTCCAAGGTGAACTTAGGGTTAGTTCTTCCTTTTTTGATGTCTTCTTGCATCGTTCTCAAGTAAGGGTCTGATTTGATAGCTGTCTTCACTTCATCAATTTTGTCCAGTATAATCTTCAATGCAGCGATCATATTTGAAAACTGACGAATAAACCCTTGGTTGGCTGACCCATCCGCTGTATCTATAACATATTGCTCGTTGCCGTGATTGAATACCATTTCAGTAGTACACATTGCTGCAGTTGTGCTAACCTCTCCTTGAGATTTTATCATTGCCTTTCTGCTCAACGCGTCTGCTACTACATTAGCTTTCCCCGGATGATACTGGATATCACAGTCATAGTCTTTCAGTAGTTCTAGTCATCTTCTTTGTCTCATATTCAACTCCTTCTGATTAAATAAATAAGTAAGACTTTTATGGTTCGACTTAATCTGAAACTTCTCTCCGTATAGGTAATGTCTCCATATCTTGACAGCATGTACAACTGCTACTAACTCCAAATCATGAGTGGGATAGCTTTTCTCATGTGTCTTCAACTGTCTTAAGGCATAAGCAATTACTTGTTCTCCTTGCATAAGCACACATCCTAATCCTAGTCCTGACGCATCAGTGTACAGGGTAAATGGCTGTCCTGGGACAAGAATAGTCAAAATCGAAGCGGATATCAATCTGGTTTCAATGTCTGGAAGCTCTTCTCACATTTATCCGTCCACACAAACTTTTCACCTTTCATAGTCAAACTGGTGAGAGGTACGGCAATACGGGAATAGTCTTCCATAAATCTCCGATAATAACCAGCGAGACCCAGAAAACTTCTAATTTCTACAACGCTCTTTAGTGCTTCCCACTTAACAATAGCCTCGATCTTGCTGGGGTACACTTTGATTCCTTCAGCGGATACTACATGGCCTAAGAAGGCGACTTCACTTAGCCAAAACTCACACTTAGTAAATTTGGCGTATAGCTTCTCTTTCCTAAAACGATGTAAGGCGGCGTTTAGGTTCTTAATATGGGTTTCTTTGTCCTTGGAATATACCAATATATCATCAATAAATACAATAACCGACGTATCCAACATATTGTGGAAAACTCGGTTCATAAGTTCCATGAAAGTTGCTGGTGCATTTGTTAATCCAAAAGACATGACCAAGAATTCATAATGTCCATATCTGGTCCTGAAAGCCGTCTTAGGAATATCACCCTCTTTAATCTTCAACTGATGGTAGCCTGACCGAAGATCGATCTTAGAAAATACTTTTTCCCCTTGCAACTGATCGAACAAGTCTTCGATCCTAGGTAATGGATATCGATTCTTGATTGTCAGCTTGTTCAACTCCCGATAATCGATACATAATCGAACGCTACCATCCTTCTTCATTATGAACAACACCGGCGCTCTCCATGGTGATATACTGGGTCGAATATAACCCTTGTCCAGCAGTTCCTGTAGTTGCACTTTTAATTCCCTCAGTTCAGTAGGAGCCATTCTATAAGGTGCTTTTGATACTGGTGCGGCTCCAGATGTAAGGTCTATCACAAACTCTGTTTCTCTGTCGGGTGGTAATCCTGGTAGTTCCTCTGGAAATACGTCGGGATAGTCCCGCATGACATTAATATCTTCCATTCGTGGTGCTTCCTTGGTTAGGTCGACCACTGATACTAGATACCCGACTGCCCCCTTCTCAAGGCACTTCTTAGCCTTTAGTGCTGAGAGTATGAGCTTGCATTTACAAGGATGTTTGGTTCCCGCAAAACTGAATTCTGCTCCTTCGTTGACTTTGAATGTTAATTTCTTTTCGGCGCATAGTAGGTTCTCAGAATGTCGAGCTAACCAGTCCATTCCTAAGATGACGTCAAAGTCTGCCATCCCAAGTTGGACCAAGGTTGCATCTAAGGTTTTTCTCATCAATGAGAACTGGGCATGGCCCATAACCTTTCTCTAACTCCACTTCTAACCCCATCGGTGACCGTACAAGTAGTTTGTAGTCCAATGTTTTGATGGGTAAGTTCAGCTTCTTTCCAAATGACAAAGATATAAAGGAATGAGTAGCTCCCGAATCAAAGAGTACTCTGGCGGGTATGCCATTTATAGGTACGATACCTGTGATTTATTTAACTTAGTCTGCATGCTCATACAATGTAATACAACTTTAAAGGTTTTGGTCATACCTGTGACCACATCGAGTGATGCGGCAGCATCCTCGGATGTAACAGCATATACTCGTCCATAATGTAAGTGCTTATTGGGCTTAGGACACTCCCTTGCCATATGTCCCGTTTGGATGCAGTTATAACATCTCGGACCTTTAGAATTTGGCTTTGGTTGCTGTTGAGTTACCAGGGTAGTCTTGGATGCAGCAGTAAAGCCTTGAGCACAGAAGGGTTTAAATGTCTTATTGTGCCCTCCGTTATAAGCATTTACGGCTGGCCTTTTTATGCCTCTGTTCTGTGTAAAGTCACTTTCCTTCTGGCTCGATTCTATAACTCGAGCAATTTGGACAGCTTCATTATATATCTTCTTTTCCAAACCCTGAACGTGCTCTCTGATGCTTCCTCTAAGCCCCATGACAAACCTACGGGTCTTAGTTTCTTCTTCTTGCATGCTAAGTGGTGCAAAGAAAAACAGCTCCTCATAACGCTGTTGATATGCATCCACGGACATCTGGCCCTGATATAAACTCAGGAACTCCTTCTCCATAGAATCTCGGAAGCTTCGGGGAAAATACTTCTCAAAGAAAACTTCTTTATAAATAGCCCAAGTCAATAGGGCGTGCTTGGTCAATAGATAGACCCTAGTAGATTCCACCAATGATGTACATCGCCTTCTAGCATAAAGGTGGCACATAGTACCTGTCACACCCCAATTTTGGACTATTCAGGATGGTGTGATGAACTGCTAATAAACCAACGGTTCAACCAGGATCTCAAATAGGCTATCCCCGCGTTATCTAAACTTACACACATCCATAATCATAGTTAGAGTAAATACACAATAACGGAAGTTTTATAATAACATGAACTGAGAACTAAAATGATATCATTAATTTAATAGCAAATTATTCTGTTTTCAACTGAGACATAAATATTTAAATACCAAATACATGTCTTAATAAATCCAATCAAAGAAACCTATAAAATATCTAATCAAATACGCACGAGTTGCACTCGCAAGAGGAGTCGTGTGTATCCGCTTCAGCTTCAACCTCCATGGCTGCCACGTTTCCATACGCAGACGCATTCATATAGTCTTCAACGATATAACCTGCATCATCAACTAAAAATATTCGACGTCGAGGGGTAAGCACACAACACGGCTCAGTGAGTAGCCAAAACAATGCAACAATACATATGCATGCAAAAAGTCAATTTATATCTTTGGTCTGGTTTAAAGTTTACAGTATGCTATAGAAAGGTTGAGGTAGCCAAAGGTCGCGTTTATTGACTCCGCCTCTATACACGAGTGTGTGATGTTACCCGAAGATCACGTTTATCGTCAACTCACATGCACCCAATCATGAACATTATATAACAAAGGTTACGTTTATTGCTATATAGTGCCATACCAACACGTAAGCCCTTGTTGGCGAGGGCTGTAAACTGGGCTCGCAACTAACCAATCCTACTGCCAAACAGTGTATCCAAGGCCTCACCCCAGCATCCCTCAGAATGCCCATAGAGATAGAGCTAAGGCCCCTCGGTAGAGTCAGAGACTACAAGGACCGAGACCACCTCCCTTGATACTCTACGACATAATAGTTCTGCTAAAGTAATGGCGATACGACGATGCCAATGCACAAGACTTAAGTTAGAGATAGAGGTAAAGTGCTGAGACCCGCCAAAGGTTAACGTTTATTGACGTTCTCATTACACCTCCCCTGATACTCGCTAGCATCAAGTACATCAACCACATACATACAAGCACATGCCTATTCCTATCATCATCATCAACATCATGTTCTAAACGATAAAGTAAATATGCATGAAGAAATAATAGAAATATTGGATGGCATGCTGTATGCACATTACAAACATATTCGCATAGAATCAAACATGGCATTGGACTCAATAAATAGAAAACAGTTTATTATTAACCAATTTAGTTTGGAGTTAAGGTTCCTCACCTTAGCTTGCTATAAGAAACTTTTTCAAGCTTTAAATTCACCTTTACAATGTTATTATATTGCTAGAAAACCTAACAAAATCGATAGAATTTAATTAGAATTAATTCTGAATTTAAAAACTATTCTGTTAACTGAGGGTCGATGCTAGGGTCGATGGGTCTATCGACCCCCCCCCTTCTTTCTAGACTTCCCGAATGCTGAGGGTCGATGGTCAGAAACACCTAGGGTCGGATGGCCTATCGACCCCAGGTGCGACTCTCGGTGCACTTTGGTCCAATTTCCACTTTTAATCTATCCTTCGTGTTTGGGGTCCTATGTCTTGCTTCTACATTCCATTCAACACTCACTCCATGGTTTGAAACCATGAATCATCCTCCTAGATGGCTTTCATGCATTCTCCTAGGGTTTTCCATGAAAACCTAACCATGGATGGATGGTTTGGGTTTCTCCGAGATCACTCTCTCTCCAATAGCTATCCTATGGTCTGTAGAAACTCATGGAATTAGTATCCATACCTGAGAAGATTAATCTTTCTCTACAACTCTTCTCCTTTTTGCTAGGTTCTCTTCCTTGCCTCTCTTCTTCCTCTTTTCCTTCTCCTCTCTTTCACTCAATTCAATTAGGGTTGTGAAAGGAGTGAAAGTGGCTGAGGGACGTCCTTTAAATAGGCTATAAACATCCTAAAATAAATCCCTTTGAGATTAGGAAGGAATCCAATCGAAAATCTCAAAGTTTCCTAGTTTCTATTTTCGGCAGGATCCGAGGGTCGATGGGAGGGTCAATGATCCAGTCGACCCTAGGGTCTTAAGCTGTTTGACCCTCCTTCAAAACTGAGGGTCTGACTCTTTGTTTTGGGAGGTCCGACCCTGCTTAGCTGGGTATGCGACCCTTCCCCTAATTTAATTGTTTTTGGGTCGATTTGATACCTGGGATCTCGATCTCCTTCACGCCCTTGGTCCATTTGACTTGACCATGATGGGTGAACCTGGTTCAAGGTGGTAAGACCGGGTTAGAATGACACGGGTCTTACAACTCCCCCTAACTTATAAAAATTTCGTCCTCAAAATTGTACATACCTCCTGAATCAAATAACTAAGGGTATTGCTTTCTCATAGCATTTTCTTCTTCCCATGTAATTTATTCCATGTCTCTACTTTTCCAAGTGACCTTAACATAATAGATATCTCCGTTGCGTAAACGTTGAACCTTTCGGCTGGTGATTTCTATTGGTGTTACTTCAAACGTCAAATCATCAGTCAATTCTGGCAAATCCACTGTCAAGACATGCGTTGGGTCTTTGACATACTTCTTTAATAGGGAAATGTGAAATACGTCATGCACACTTGACATAGATGGTGGTAGTGCTAACTGATAAGCCACTTTTCCACGCTTAGCTAGAATTTCATATGGCCCGACATATCTTGGACTTAGTTTTCCTTTCTGTCCGAACCTCTTCAATCCTTGCATAGGTGATACCTTCAAAAATACTTTATCACCTACGACGAACTCTAGATCTCTTCGTCGAGTGTCTGCATATTGCTTCTGACGGTTCTGAGCTGTTCTCACCCTTTCCTTGATAATGTCGACCACTCGACAAGTCTCTTCAACAAATTCCGGTCCAATAATACAACGTTCTCCAACTTCATTCCAAAACAAGGGATTTCGACACTTCCTGCCATACAATGCTTCATAAGGTGACATCTGTATAGTAGCCTGATAGCTGTTATTGTAAGCGAACTCGATCAATGGTAACTTTTCATCCCATGATCCCTTGAAATCAATTACACATGCTCGTAGCATATCTTCTAGAATCTAAATTTTACGCTCTGACTGTCCATCTGTCTGTGGGTGGATTACAGTACTGAACTGCAATGTTCTACCCATAGCCTTTTGCAGTCCTTCCCAAAATTTGGAAGTAAATCGTGGATCTCTATCGGACACAATACTTTCTGGTACACCGTGTAACCGAACAATATTATCCACATACAGCTTCGCTAACCTTTCCAGTGTATACTAAGGTCGTATCGGTATGAAGTGAGCTGTTTTAGTCAGACGATCTACAATCACCCAAACTGCGTCAACTACTCGAGGAGTCAATGGTAGTCCCGTGACGAAGCCCATAGTGTTGCAGTCCCATTTCCATTCTGGTTCCGATAATGGCGACAACAGTCCTGCGGGTCTTTGTCGTTCAGCCTTTACCTGCTGACAATTTAGGCATTGAGACATGAACTTAGCTACATCTGCTTTCATTCCCCTCCACCAATATAATTTCTTCATATCATGATACATTTTTGTACTTCCAGGATGTATCGAATAGATGGTGGTATGGGCTTCTTTCATCAGTCGTTGTCTAATGTCCATACTTTCTGTTTCAGGTACACATATTCTTCCTTTGTATTTCAGTACTTTATCGTCGTCCAAGGTGAACTCTGGGTTGGTCCTACCCTTCTCAATATCTTCTTGTACAGTCCTCAGATAAGGATCTGATTTGATAGCTATCTTCACTTCGTCCACTATATTCGGTATAATCTTCAATGCCGCGAACATATTCAAAAACCGGTGAATAAGTCCTTAGTTGGCTAATTCATCCGTCGTATCTATCACATACTGCTCGTTTCCGTGATTGAATACTATTCCGTTGGTACACATTGCTGCAGTCATGCTAACTTCTCCTTGAGATTTAATCACTGCTTTTCTGCTTAATGCATCCGCTACTACGTTTGCTTTCCCCGGATGATACTGGATATCACAATCATAGTCTTTCAATAGTTCCAGCCATCTTCTTTGTCTCATATTTAACTCCTTCTGATTAAATAAATAAGTAAGACTTTTATGGTCCGATTTAATCTGGAATTTCTTTTCGTATAAGTAATGTCTCCATATCTTGACTGCATGTACTACTGCCGCTAACTCCAAATCATGAGTGGGATAATTTTTCTCATGTACCTTTAACTGTCTTGAAGCATAAGCAATCACTTGCTCTCCTTGCATAAGCACACATCCTAGTCCCAATCCCGATGCATCAGTGTATAAAGTAAATGTCTGTCCTGGAACAGGAATGGTCAAAATCGGGGTGGATATCAATCTGGCCTTCAATGTCTGGAAGCTCTTTTCACATTTATCCGTCCACACAAACTTTTCACCTTTCTTGGTCAAACTGGTGAGAGGTACGGCAATCCGAGAATAGTCTTCTACGAATCTCCGATAATAACCAGCTAGACCTAGAAAACTTCTAATTTCTAAAATGCTCTTTGGTGCTTCCCACTTTACAATAGCCTCGATTTTGCTGGGGTCCACTTTGATTCCTTCGGCGGATACTACATGGCCTAGGAATACGACTTCACTTAGCCAAAACTCGCACTTTGAAAATTTGGCATATAGCTTCTCTTTCCTTAACCGCTGTAGGGCTGCGTTTAGGTTCTTGATATGGGTTTCCTTATCCTTGGAGTATACCAATATATCATCAATAAATACTATAACCGACGTATGCAATATATCGTGGAAAACTCGGTTCATAAGTTCCATGAACGTTGTCGAAGCATTAGTTAATCCGAAAGATAACACCAAAAATTCATAATGTCCATATCTGGTCCTAATAGCTGTCTTGAGAATATCGCCTTCTCTTCAGCTGGTGGTAGCCTGATCGAAGATCGATTTTTGAAAATACTCTTGCTCCTTGTAACTGATCGAACAAGTCATCGATCCGAGGTAGTGGATATCGATTCTTGATTGTCAGTTTGTTCAACTTCCGATAGTCGATACATAATCGAACGCTACCATCCTTCTTCTTTACGAACAACACCGGTGCCCCCCTGGAGATATACTGGGTTGAATATAACCCTTGTCCAGCAGTTCTTGCAATTGCACTTTTAATTCCTTCAGTTCAGTAGGAGCCATTCTATAAGGTGCCTTTGATACTGGTGCGGCTCCAGGTATCAGGTCTATTACAAACTCTGTGGCACGGTCGGGTGGTAATCTGGGTAGTTCCTCCAGAAATACGTTAGGGTAATCCCGCACGACGTCAATGTCTTCCATTCGTGGTGCTTCCTTGGTTAGGTCGACCACTGATACTAGGTACCCGACTGCTCCCTTCTCAAGGCACTTCTTAGCCTTTACTGCTGAAAGTATGAGCTTGCGTCTCCGGGGAAGTTTGGTTCCCGAGAAACTGAATTTTGCCCCTTCTTTGTCTTTGAATGTTAGCTTCTTCTCGGCGCATAACAGATTTGCAAAATGCCAAGCTAACCAATCCATTCCTAAGATGACATCGAAGTCTGCCATCTCAAGTCGTATCAATGTTGCATCTAAAATCTATTCCCCAATGAGAACTGGACATGGTCCATAACCTTTTTCTAATTCCACTTCTAACCCCATCGGTTACCGTACAAGTAATTTGTAGTCTAATGTCTTGATGGGTAAGTTTATCTTCTTTCCAAATGATACAGATATAAATGAATGAGTAGCTCCAGAATCGAATAGTACTCTGGCGGGTACGCCATTAATAGGTACAATACCTGTGATTCATCTTTACTTAGTCTACATGCTCATTCAATGTTTACAACTTTAAGAGTTTCAGTCATACCTGTGACCACATCGGGTGATGCGGCCGCATCCTCGGACGTAACAGCATATACACGTCCCTGATGGAATTGTTTCTTGGGCTTAGGGCACTCCCTTGCCATATGTCCCGGCTGGTTGCAATTAAAACACTTCTGGGCTTCAGAATTTGGCTTTGGCTGAGGTTGAGCTGCTGGGGTAGTCTTGGTTGCAGCATTAAAATTCTGAGGATGGAAAGGCTTATACGTCCTGTTATTGCCTCCATTGTAGGAGTTTCCGGCTGGCCTTTTGATGCCCTTGTTTTGAGTAAAATAACTCTCCTTCTGGCTCGATTCAATTACTCGAGCAATCTGGATAGCTTCATTATAAATCTTCTTTTCTAAGCCCAGAACATGTTCTCTTATGCTTCCTCTCAGTCCCGTGACAAACCTATGGGTTTCGGTTTCTTCCTCTTGTATACTCCGTGGTGCGAAGAAAAACAACTCTTCATAACGCTGTTGGTACGCATCCACTGACATCTGTCCCTAATAAAGACTCAGGAATTCCTTCTCCATCGAATCTCTGAAGCTCCGTGGAAAATATTTCTCAAAGAAAGCTTCTTTATATATAGCCCAAGTCAGTAGGGCGTACTTAGTCAATAGATAGGCCCGGGTCGATTTCCACCAATGATGTGCGTCGCCTTTGAGCATGAAGGTGGCACACAATACTTTCTCCTCTTCTGTAATAGTCATCATCAGAAAATTTCTTTCCATCTCGTCTATCCAGTGTGCTGGCCATAATGGATCAGACGGTTTGCCATTAAATTCCCTGGGCTTCATCTTCAAAAACCTCTCGACCAGTCGAGAGTGATCCATCTGAGTTTGATATGCCCTAAACATATGGGGTGGATATTGATAATTAGCCTGTGCTGCTTTCGGAACCTGCACTGGAATCTGTGCAGCAGGTTGTTGAGGTGTCTGATGGGTTGGGTGGTTACCCACCGGTGCCGCACTGGCTTGTCCTGTGTGCATGGGTGCAGCCTGAGTAGTTTGAAACATAATGCCCATGGCAACTTGCATCTGGGCCTGTGCGTGTTGCATATGTTGTAGCTGCTGAGCTAGGTTCATAACCACAGTTGCTAGCTCCGGTGGTGGAGGTGGCAAATTTGTTGGGTTTACCGGTTCTGGATTTCCCGGTGCATGGTTATTCTCTTGACTAGTCTCCTCCACTGGTGGTGGTGGTGGGACTGCATTTCGGCTCTGTCTGATTACTCTTCTTCTAGACATATTTTCCTTCTGAGATGGGTGGTGCCTGAAAATCATCAAAATCAGTGAGAATTCATTTATACTTCATGTAGGCACGCTAACCGATATAAAATTCAAAATCCTCAATTCATTCTATGAAAAATACTGTCTTTTCTATGTAGGGTCGTTGGTGAGGGTTGATGGTATGTCCGACCCTTGGTATCTGACCCTGGGAATGACCTGTTCTTCCCAAGAGCTGAGGGTCGATGGGTATCCGACCCTCAGTCCGACCCTCGATTTTCTGTCAGATTCCCGAGAGCTAAGGGTCGATGGGAGGGTCGATCCGAGGGTCGATGGTGTCAGTCGAATTGTCCGACCCTCGGACCAAAAATCAGATTTTTAAGCTCCGATTCTGGGTCATTTCTCACTCTTCCTCCTCCATTTCGACTCGTCTCTACTCTCTGAGTTGCTACAGTGCCACTCTACTATTTTTGGTCGGTTTAACTCCGGGTTTCGACGTCCACGTCATCCCTACAGGTATGTCTTCCCATTTTTTTTACCTGTTTTTAGGTTTTCTTTTCAAGGTTTTTGCCCGTTTAACTCATATTTTTCAAATTAAACTTTTTCCAACCGTAAAAATTCTATTTTTATTGGGGGATTTTGTTATTGGTGTCTCGAGGAACGAAAGCCCTCAAAAATTTTTGAGTTTCATCGGTTGGTTATCGAGGAACTTGAAATTTTCTCTTTTTGCCCTAATTTGTCGACATTTTTGATTTTTCTTGAATTTCTTCAAATTGGACATCGTCAGTTAAAATTTCCTACTGCATGTGGGTCGTAGGACATGTTTTAACCTACGTAAGTTCTAATACCCACTTGTATGGTGAGAAATGGGGTTTTATGGTCGACCCACGTCGTTATCAAATCAAATTTTTGGATTTTTATCCTGCTAACTCCTTGTTTCTTTTCTCTTTCTTATTTTGCAGATACTATGGCCCGTACCAAAGTTCCCAGAGTGCGTGATCCACTTCGCTTCCGTTCGAATGAAGCTGAGGCACAGTATGCTGACTATGCCCGTAAGAAGGTTGAAGGGGGTCGCATGGTGAACTTGGCTTAGCTAGCCTTGTTCATTGTAGATTGAGCTTTTGGTGATATGGGGTGGCTCCCTGTCATCACATACAACGCGTGCACATGTCCAGACTTGGTGCGCCAGTTCTATTGTAATCTCCAGGTGGTGGGGAATTACAATGATGTTGAGCACGGTCAGGAGTTGCGCATCACCAGTTACGTCAAGGGGGTGCACATCTCCTTTGATTATCGGCAGCTGGCCGATCTGTTGGGCATTCCCTATGATGGCCCCATGGTGTACTGTGCGCCGGGAGAGCCACAGTTTGTTGAGATGGAGATGAGAGTAGAGATTGACAACCAGTTGCTCCGTCCTGATCGTTGGCAGATGAGAGCTTGTTATCGGCGACCAGCTCCATGGGTCTTCTGTAAGATTATCCAGCATAATCTGATCCCGCAGAGTGGGCACTATGAGAGGGTCTCTCAGCTGACATAGTTCTTGATCTACAGTATATGCACTCGCCAGCCGGTCTGCCTTCCTTACATCATCATGCGGACGATGATTAGTGCTACATTGTCCGGTCATAGGGGTAATCTACCCTATGGACGCATGATTACAGTGCTATTGACCCGTCTGGGGGTGGATCTGGTAGATGAGAAGATCCAGGAGAAAACTTTCTCGTCGCCTCTAGATTGGGAGGCTATCTGCAAGATGGGGCTGCGAGATGCTGAGGTTAGTGATGAGAAAAGGAACGCGATGGTGCGCCCTCACACTCGGGTCGAGATGGCTGATGCTGAGGCTGCTGTGGCTGCTGCTAGAGCTCGGGTGGATCCGGTCGATGATGACGATCGTATCTATATGGATGTCGACTCGATACCATCGCCATCACCCACACATGCGGCTGAAGTTGGTACATCTTCTGCGGCGGCTCCTGCACCTGAGGCTGGTCCTTCCCATTCGGCTGATCCTTGACTTCCACCTTCAGCCATGATGGAGATGCTGCAGGAGATCAGGGATGCTCAGCGCAGATCTGATCTAAGGATGGATGAGCTGTTGGCTACTCAGCACGCATCAGACGTACGGATGGGGGAGCTCCTAGAGGTGCAACGTGCGACTGATCAGAGGATAGCCGGTCTCACAGCTAGTCTCCAGAGGACCCAGACCCAGGTGGCCTGGTTGACTAGAGACTATGCTGAGGACTATGACAGAGATCGTGAGGCCCCGCCTTCTCCTTCGCCTCCAGCTTTTTGATTATACTTTATTTTTCTTGTACTACAGAGTAACTGTTCGGGTTGTGGACTGTACTCTGCTTTCGTTATATATATATGTTTTGTTTCGCTCTCATTATTATGTAAACTTGTTTCTCTTTTTAATAGATGCATTATTCTCTTTTAGATTTTGTCTCAAACATCACTAGTGCTTACAATGTGTTAATATTACTCTTTTTATTTTTATCCTATCTCAGTTCACAATTGTGTTAAATGTATGCTAGTTCAACGGACAAGGCCAGAGATGCTCTGATACCAAATTATCACACCCCAATTTTGGACTATTCAGAATGGTGTGATGAACCGCTAATAAACCAACGGTACAACCAAGATCTCAAATAGGTTATCCCCGCGTTATCTAAACTTACACACATCCATAATCATAATCAGAGTAAATACACAATAGAGGAAGTCTTATAATAACATGAACTGAGAACTAAAATGATATCATTAATTTAATAGTAAATTATTTTGTTTTCAAATGAGACATAAATATTTAAATACCAAATACATGTCTTAATAAATCCAATCAAAGAAACCTATAAAATATCTAATCAAATACACACGAGTTGCACTCGCAAGAGGAGTCGTGTGTATCCGCTTCAGCTTCAACCTCCGTAGCTGCCACGTTCCTGTACGCAGACGCATTCATATAGTCTTCAACGGTATAACCTGCATCATTAACTAAAAATATTCGACGTCGAGGGGTGGGCACACAAACACGGCTCAGTGAGTAGCCAAAACAATGCAACAATACATATACATGCAAAAAGTCAATTTATATCTTTGGTCTGGTTTAAAGTTTGCAGTATGCTATAGAAAGGTTGAGGTAGCCAAAGGTCGCGTTTATTGACTCCGCCTCTATACACGAGTGTGTGACATTACCCGAAGATCACGTTTATCGTCAACTCACATGCACGCAATCATGAACATTATATAACAAAGGTTACGTTTATTGCTATATAGTGCCATACCAACACGTAAGCCCCTGTTGGCGAGGGCTGCAAACTAGGCTCGCAACTAACCAATCCTAATGCCAAACAGTGTATCCAAGGCCTTACCCCAGCATCCCTCAGAATGCCCATAAAGATAGAGCTAAGGCCCCCCGGTAGATTCAGAGACTACAAGGACCGAGACCACCTGCCCTAATACCCTACGACATAATAGTTCTGCTAAAGTAATGGCGATACGACGATGCCAATGCACAAGACTTGAGTTAGAGATAGAGCTAAAGTGCTGAGACCCGCCAAAGGTTAACGTTTATTGACGTTCTCATCACACCTCCCCTGATACTCGCTCGCATCAAGTACATCAACCACACATATACAAGCACATGCCTATTCCTATCATCATCATCATCATCATCATCATGTTATAAACGATAAAGTAAATATGCATGAACAAATAATAGAAATATTGGATGGCATGTTGTACGCACATTACAAACATATTCGCATAGAATCAAGCATGGCATTGGACTCAATAAATAGAAAACAGTTTATTATTAATCAATTTAGTTTGGAGTTAAGGTTCCTCACCTTAGCTTGCTATAAGATACTTTTTCAAGCTTTAAATTCACCTTTACAATGTTATTATATTGCTAGAAGACCTAACAAAATCGATAGAATTTAATTAGAATTAATTCTAAATTTAAAAACCATTCTGTTAACTGAGGGTCGATGTGTAAGACCCGTGTCAATCTAACCCGGTCTTACCACCTTGAATCAGGTTTACCCATCATGGTCGTGTCAAATGGACCAAGGGCGTGAAGGAGATCGAGATCCCAGGTATTAAATCGACCCAAAAACAATTAAAATAGGGGAAGGGTCGCATACCCAGCTAAGCAGGGTCGGACCTCCCAAAACAGAAAGTCAGACCCTCAGTTTTGGAGGGAGGGTCGGACAGCTTAAGACCTTAGGGTCGACGGGAACATCGACCCTCCCATTGACCCTCGAATTCTACCGAATATAGAAATTAGGAAATTTCTATATTTTTCGATTGGGATTCTTTTCAAATCTCAGAGGGACTTATTTAGGATGTTCCTACTCTATTTAAAGGACGTCCCTAAGCCACTTTCACTCCTTTCACAACCCTAATTGAATTGAGAGAAAGAGAGGAGAAGGAAAAGATGAAGAAGAGAGGCAAGGAAGAGAACCTAGTAAAAAGGAGAAGAGTTACAGAGAAAGATTAATCTTCTCAGGTATGGATACTAATTTCATGAGTTTCTACAGACCTTAGGATAGTTATTGGAGAGAGAGGGATCTCGGAGAAACCCAAACCATCCATCCATGGTTAGGTTTTCATGGAAAACCCTAGGAGAATGCATGAAAGCCATCTAAGAGGATGATTCATGGTTTCAGACCATGGAATGAATGTTTAATGGAATGTGGGAACAAACCATAAGACCCCAAACACGAAGAATGGATTAAAAAGTGGAAATTGGACCAGAGTGCACCGAGGGTCGCACCCAGGGTCGATGACCATCTGACCCTAGGTGTTTCTGACCATCGACCCTCAGCATTCGGGAAGTCCAGAAAGAAGGGAGGGTCGATAGACCCATCGACCCTAGCATCGACCCTAGCATCGACCCTTAGTTGACAGAATGGTTTTTAATTTCAAATAAATTCTAATTAAATTCTATCGATTTTTTTAGGTCTTCTAGCAATATAATAACATTGTAAAGGTGAATTTAAAGCTTGGAAAAGTATCTTATAGCAAGCTAAGGTGAGGAACCTTAACTCCAAACTAAATTGGTTAATAATAAACTGTTTTCTATTTCTTGAGTCCTATGCTATGTTTCATTCTATGCGAATATGTTTGTAATGTGCATACAGCATGCCATCCAATATTTCTATTACTTGTTCATGCATATTTACTTTATTATTTATAACATGATGATGATGATGATGATAGGAATAGGCATATGCTTGTATGTGTGTGGTTGATGTGCTTGATGCGGGCGAGTATCAGGGGAGGTGTGATGAGAACGTCAATAAACGTTAACCTTTGGCGGGTCTCAGCACTTTAGCTCTATCTCTAACTCATGTCTTGTGCATTAGCATCGTCGTATCGCCATTACTTTAGCAGAACTATTATGTCGTAGAGTATCAGGGGAGGTGGTCTCGGTCCTTGTAGTCTCTGACTCTACCGGGGGGCCTTAGCTCTATCTCTATGGGCATTCTGAGGGATGCTGGGGTGAGGCCTTGGATACACTATTTGGCATTAGGATTGGTTAGTTGCGAGCCCAGTTTACAGCCCTCGCTAATAGGGTCTTACGTGTTGGTATGGCATTATATGACAATAAACGTAACCTTTGTTATATAATGTTCATGATTGTGTGCATGTGAGTTGACGATAAACATGATCTTTGGGTAACGTCACACACTCGTGTATAGAGGTGGAGTCAGTAAACGCAACCTTTGGCTTCCTCAACCTTTCTATAGCATACTGCAAACTTTAAACCGGACCAAAGATATAAATTGACATTTTGCATGCATATGTATTGTTGCATTGTTTTGGCTACTCACTGAGCCGTGTTGTGTGCTCACCCCTCGACGTCGAATATTTTTAGTTGATGATGCAGGTTATACCATCGAAGACTACATGAATGCGTCTGCGTACGGGAACGTGGCAGCTATGGAAGTTGAAGCTGAAGTGGATACACACGACTCCTCTTGCGAGTGCAACTCATGTGTATTTGATTAGATATTTTATAGGTTTCTTTAATTGGATTTTATTCAGACATGTATTTGATATTTAATATTTTTGTCTCAATTGAATACAGAATAATTTTCTATTAAATTATCAATATCATTTAGTTTCTCAGTTCATTTTATTATAAGAGTTCCGCTATTGTGTATTTACTCTGATTATGACATGGATGTATGGAGGTTCAGTTAACGCGAGGATAGCCTATTTGAGATCCTGGTTGAACCGTTGGTTTATTAGCGGTTCATCACACCATTCTGGTTAGACCAAAATTGGGGTGTGACAACTTGGTATCAGAGCATCTCAGGCCTTGTCCGCTGAACTAGCATACATTCAACACAATTGTGAACTGAGATAGGATAAAAATAAAAACAGTAATATTAACACATTGTAAGCACTTGTGATGTTTGAGACAAAATCTAAAAGAGAATAATGCATCTATTAAAAAGAGAAACAAGTTTACATAACAATGAGAGCGAAACAAAACATATATATATATATAACGAAAGTAGAGTACAGTCCACAACCCAAACAGTTACTCTGTTGTACAAGAAAAATAAAGTACAATCAAGAAGCTGGAGGCGAAGGAGGAGGCGGGGCCTCACGATCTCTGTCATAGTCCTCAGCATAGACCCTAGTCAACCAGGCCACCTGGGTCTGGGTCGCCCGAAGACTAGCCGTGAGACCGGCTATCCTCCGATCGGTCGCACGCCGCACCTCTAGAAGCTCCCCCATCCATACGCCGATGCGCGTGCCGAGCAGCCAACAGCTCATCCATCCTCGGATCAGATCTGCACCGAGCATCCCCGATCTCTCTGCAAAGATCTCCATCATGGCTGAAGGTGGAAGTGAAGGATCCGCCGAATGGGAAGGACCAGCCTCAGGTGCAGGAGCCGCCGCAGAAGATGTACCAACTCCAGCCGCATGTGTGGGTGATGGCGGTGGTATCGAGTCGACGTCTATATACATACGATCGTCATCGTCGATCGGATCCCCACGAGCTCTAGCAGCAGCAGCAGCAGCCTCAGCATCAGCCATCTCGACCCGAGTGTGAGGGCGCACCATCACGTTCCTCTCCTCATCACTAACCTCAGCATCTCGCAGCCCCATCTTGCAGATAGCCTCCCAATCTAGAGGCGATGAGAAGGTCTTCTCCTGGATCTTCTAATCTACCGAGATCCACCCCCGCACGGGTCAAGTAGCATCTGTAATCATGCGTCCATAGGGTAGATTACCCCTATGACCGGACAATGTAGCACTAATCATCGCCCGAATGATGATGTATGGAAGCGCACGGCCGTGTCAAGTGCATATACTATAGATCAAGAACCGTGTCGACCGAGAGACCCTCTCATAGTGCCTACTCTGCGGGATCAGATTATGCTGGATAATCTTGTAGAAGACCCGTGGAGCCAGACGCAAGTAACAAGCTCTCATCTGCCATCGATCGGGACCGGAGCAACCGGGTTGTCGATCTCGCCCTCATCTCCATCTCAACAAACCGTGGCTCCCCCGGCGCACACGACACCATGGGGCCATCATAGGGAATGCCCAACAGATCGGCCAGCTGCAGATAATCAAAGGAAATGTACACCCCCTTGACGTAACTGGTGATGCGCAACTCCTGACCGTGCTCAACATCATTGTAATTCCCACCACCTGAAGATTACAATAAAATTGGCGCACCAAGTCTGGACATGTGCACGCGTCGTATGTGATGACAGGGAGCCACCCCATATCACCAAACGCTCCCTCTACATAGAACAAGGCGAGCTCAGCCAAGTTCACCATGCGACCCCCTTCAACCTTCTTACGGGCATAGTCAGCATACTGTGCCTCGGCTTCATTCGAACGGAAGCGAAGCGGATCACGCACCCTGGGTACTTTGGTACGGGCCATAGTATCGGCAAAATAAGAAAGAGAAAAGAAACAAGGAGTTAGTAGGATAAAATCCAAAATTATTTAATGGTGATGTAAGTTGACCAGAAAACCTCAAATTCTCACCATACAAGTGGGTATGAGAACTTACGTAGGCTAAAACATATCCTACAACCCACATGCAGTAGGAAATTTTAACCGACGATGTCCAATTTGAAGAAATTCAAGAAAAATAAAAAATGTCGACAAATTAGGGTAAAAAGAGAAAATTTCAAGTTTCTTGATAACCAACCGATGAAACTCAAAAAATTTTGAGGGCTTGCATTCCTCGAGACACCAATAACAAAAGTTCCCAATAAAAATCGAATTTTTACGGTTGGAAAAAGTTTAATTTGTAAAATATGAGTTAAACGGGCAGAAACCTAGAAAAGAAAACCTAAAAACAGGTAAAAACGGGAAGACATACCTGTAGGGATGACGTGGACGTTGAAACCCGGAGTTAAACCGACCAAAAATAGTAGAGTGGCACTGTAGCAACTCAGAGAGTAGAGACGAGTCGAAACGAAGGAGGAATAGTGAGAAATGATGCAAAATCGGATCTTAAAAATCTGATTTTTGGTCCGAGGGTCGGACAATTCGACTGACACCATCGACCCTCGGATTGACCCTCCCATCGACCCTCAGCTCTCAGGAATCTGACAGAAAATCAAGGGTCGGATTGAGGGTCGGATACCCATCGACCCTCGCATCGACCCTCAGCTCTCGGGAAGAACAGGTCATTCCCAAGGTCGGATACCAAGGGTCGGACATACCATCGACCCTCACCATCGACCCTACATAGAAAAGATAGTATTTTTCATAGAATGAATTGAGGATTTTGAATTTTATATCGGTTAGCGTGCCTACATGAAGTATAAATTATTTCTCACTGATTTTGATGATTTTCAGGCACCACCCATCTTAGAAGGAAATATGTCTGGACGTAGAGTGACCCGACAGACCCGAAACACAGTCCCACCACCACCACCCATGGAGGAGACTAGTCAAGAGAATAACCATGTACCAGGAAATCCAGAACTAGTAAACCCTACAAATTTGCCACCTCCACCACCAGAGCTTGCAACAATGGTGATGAATCTGGCATAGCAGCTGCAGCAGATGCAACACGCGCAGGCTCAGATGCAGGTTGCCATGGGAATAATGTTTGAAGCCACTCAGGCTGCATCCATGCACACAGGACAAGCCAGTGCAGCACCGGTGGGTAACCACCCAGCTCCTCAGACACCTCAGCAATCGGCTGCACAGATTCCAGTGCAGGCTCCAGAAGCAGCTCAAGGGAATCACCAATATCCACCCTATATGTTCGGGGCAAACCCCCAGAATCAGCTGGACCACTCCCGACTAGTGGAGAGATTTTTGAAGATGAAACCCATAGAATTCAACGGCAAGTCGTCTGATCCATTATGGCCAGCCCACTGGATAGACGAGATGGAGAGAAACTTCATCATGATGACTATTACAGAGGAAGAGAAAGTGCTATGTGCCACCTTCATGCTCTTGGGCGACGCACATCATTGGTGGAAATCCATGAAGACATACTAACTGACCAAGCACGCCCTACTGACATAGGCTATATATAAAGAAGCATTCATCAAGAAATATTTTCCACGAAGCTTCAAAGATTCGATGGAGAAGGAATTCCTGAGTTTTTATCAGGGACAGATGTCAGTGGATGCGTACCAACAGCGTTATGAAGAGCTGTTTTTCTTCGTACCATTGAGTATGCAAGAAGAAGAAACCAAAACCCGTAGGTTTGTCACGGGACTAAGAGGAAGCATCAGTGAACACGTTCTGGGCTTAGAAAAGAGAATTTATAATGAAGCTGTCCAGATTGCTCGAGTTATAGAATCTAGACAGAAGGAGAGTTATTTTACTTAGAACAAAGGCATCAAAAGGCCAGCCGAAAACTCCTACAACGGAGGCAATAACAGGACGTATAAGCCCTTCCGTCCTCAGAATTTTAATGCTGCAACCAAGACTACCCCGCAGCTCAACCTCAGCCAATGCCAAATTCTAAAGCCCCGAAGTGTTTTAACTGCAACCAGCCGGGACATATGGCAAGGGAATGCCCTAAGACCAAGAAAAAATTCCATCAGGGACGTGTATATGCTGTTACGTCCGAGGATGCGGCCGCATCTCCCGATGTGGTCACAGGTATGACTGAAACTCTTTAAGTTATAAATACATTGAATGAGCATGTAGACTAAGTAAAGATGAATCACAGGTATTGTACCTATAAATGGCATACCCGCCAGAGTACTCTTCGATTCTGGTGCTAATCATTCATTTATATCTGTGTCATTTGGAAAGAAGACAAAATTACCCATCAAAACATTAGACTACAAATTACTTGTACGGTCACCGATGGGGTTAGAAGTGGAATTAGAAAAAGGTTATGGACCATGTTCAGTTCTCATTAGGGAACAGATTTTAGATGCAACATTGATACGACTTGAGATGGCAGACTTCGATGTCATCTTAGGAATGGATTGGTTAGCTCAGCATTCTGCAAATCTGTTATGCGCCGAGAAGAAGCTAACATTCAAAGACAAAGAAGGGGCAGAATTCAGTTTCTCGGGAACCAAACTTCCCCGGAGACGCAAGCTCATACTTTCAGCAAGAAAGGCTAAGAAGTGCCTTGAGAAGGGAGCGGTCGGGTACCTAGTATCGGTGGTCGACCTAACCAAGGAAGCACCACGAATGGAAGACATTGACGTCGTGCGGGATTAACCCTGACGTATTTCCAGAGGAACTACCCGGATTACCACCCGACCGTGCCACAGAGTTTGTAATAGACTTGATACCTGGAGCCGCACTAGTATCAAAGGCACCTTATAGAATGGCTCCTATTGAACTGAAGGAATAAAAAGTGCAATTACAAGAACTGTTGGACAAGGGTTATATTCGACCCAGTATATCTCCATGGGGGGCACCGGTGTTGTTCGTAAAGAAGAAGGATGGTAGTGTTCGCTTATGTATCGACTATCGGGAATTGAACAAACTGACAATCAAGAATCGATACCCACTACCTCGGATCGATGACTTGTTCGATCAGTTACAAGGAGCAAGAGTATTTTCTAAAATCGATCTTCGATCAGGCTACCACCAACTGAAGATTAAGGAAGGGGATATTCCGAAGACAGCATTCGAGGACCGGATATGGACATTATGAATTTTTGGTGATGTCCTTCGGATTAACTAATGCCCCGCAACGTTCATGGAACTTATGAACCGAAGTTTTCCACGATATCGTCGGATACGTCGGTTATAGTATTTATTGATGACATATTGGTATACTCCAAGGACAAGGAAACCCATATCAAGAACCTAAATGCAGCCCTACAGCGGTTAAGGAAAGAGAAGCTATATGCCAAATTTCCAAAGTGCGAGTTTTGGCTAAGTGAAGTCGCATTCCTAGGCCATGTAGTATCTGCCGAAGGAATCAAAGTGGACCCCAGCAAAATTGAGGCTATTGTGAAGTGGGAAGCACCAAAGAGCATTTCAAAAATTAGAAGTTTTCTGGGTCTAGCTGGTTATTATCGGAGATTCGTAGAAGACTATTCTTGGATTGCCGTACCTCTCACCAGTTTGACCAAGAAAGGTGAAAATTTTGTGTGGACGGATAAATGTGAAAAGAGCTTCCAGACATTGAAGGCCAGATTGATATCCGCCCGATTTTGACCATTCCCGTTCCAAGACAGACATTTACTTTATACACTGATGCATCGAGATTGGGATTAGGATGTGTGCTTATGCAAGGAGAGAAAGTGATTGCTTATGCTTCAAGACATCTAAAGGTACATGAGAAAAATTATCCCACTCATGATTTGGAGTTAGCGGCAGTAGTACATGCTGTCAAGATATGGAGACAATACCTATACGGAGAGAAATTTCAGATTAAGTCGGACCATAAAAGTCTTACTAATTTATTTAATCAGAAGAAGTTGAATATGAGACAAAGAAGATGGCTGGAACTATTGAAAGACTATGATTGTGATATCTAGTATCATCTGGGAAAAGCGAACGTAGTAGCGGATGCATTAAGCAGAAAAGCAGTGATTAAATCTCAAGGAGAAGTCAGCACGACTGCAGCAATGTGTACCAACGAAATAGTATTCAATCACGGCAACGAGCAGTATGTGATAGATACAACGGATGAATCAGCTAACCAAGGGTTTATTCATCGGTTTTCAAATATGTTCGCGGCATTGAAGATTATACCGGATATAGTGGATGAAGTGAAGACAGCTATCAAAGCAGATCCTTATCTGAGAACAGTACAAGAAGATATTGAGAAAGGTAGGACTAACCCTAAGTTCACCTTGGACGACGAGAAAGTACTGAAATACAAAGGAAGAATATGTGTACCTGAAACAGAGAGTATGGACATTAGACACCGACTGATGAAAGAAGCCCATACCACCATCTATTCGATACATCCTGGAAGTACAAAAATGTATCATGATCTGAAGAAATTATATTGGTGGAGGGGAATGAAAGCAGATGTAGCTAAGTTCGTGTCTCAATGCCTAAATTGTCCGCAAGTAAAGGCTGAGCAAAAAAGACCCGTATGATTGTTGCAGCCATTACCGGAACCAGCATGGAAATGGGACTGCATCACTATGGACTTCGTCACGGGACTACCATTGACTCCTCGAGTAGTCAACGCAGATTGGGTGATTGTGGACCGTCTGACTAAAATAGCTCGCTTCATACCTATCGACCTCAGTATACACTGGAAAGGTTAGCGAAGCTGTATGTGGATAATATTGTTCGGTTACACGGTGTACCAGAAAGCATTGTGTCCGATAGAGATCCACGATTTACTTCCAAATTTTGGGAAGGACTGCAAAAGGCTATGGGGACAACGCCAAAGTTTGGTACTGCATTCCACCCACAGACTGACGGACAGTCAGAGCGTACAATTTAGATTCTAGAAGATATGCTACGAGCATGTGTAATGGATTTCAAGGGCTCATGGGATGAAAAGTTACCATTGATCGAGTTCGCTTACAATAATAGCTATCAGGCTACTATACAGATGTCACCTTATGAAGCACTGTATGGCAGGAAGTGTCGAACTCCCTTATTTTGGAATGAAGTTGGAGAACGTAGTATTGTTGGACCAGAATTTGTTGAAGAGGTTTGTCGAGTGGTCGACATCATCAAGGAAAGAGTAAGAACAGCTCAGAATCGTCAGAAGCAATATGTAGATACTCGACGAAGAGATCTAGAGTTCGCCGTAGGTGATAAAGTATTTCTGAAGGTATCGCCTATGCGAGGATTGAAGAGGTTCGGACAGAAAGGAAAACTAAGTCCAAGATATGTCGGACCATATGAAATTCTAGCTAAGCATGGAAAAGTGGCTTATCAGTTAGCACTACCACCATCTATGTCAAGTGTGCATGACGTATTTCACATTTCCATATTGAAGAAGTATGTCAAAGACCCAACGCATGTCTTGACAGTGGATTTGCCAGAATTGACTGATGAATTGACATTTGAAGTAACACCAACAGAAATCACTAGTTGAAAGGTTCAACGTCTATGGAACCGAGATATCTATTATGTTAAGGTCACATGGAAAAGTAGAGACATGGAAGAAATTACATGGGAAGAAGAGAATGCTATGCGAAAGCAATACCCTCACTTATTTGATTCAGGAGGTACGTACAATTTCGAGGACAAAATTTTTATAAGTTGGGGGGAGTTGTACGACCCGTGTCAATCTAACCCGGTCTTACCACCTTGATCCAGGTTTACCCATCATGGTCGAGTCAAATGGGCCAAGGGCGTGAAGGAAATTGAGATCCCAGGTATCAAATCGACCCAAAAACACTTAAAATAGGGGAAGGGTCGCATACCCAGCTAAGCAGGGTCGGACCTCCCAAAATAGAAAGTCAGACCCTCAGTTTTGGAGGGTGGGTCAGACAGCTTAAGACCCTAGGGTCAACGGGATCATCGACCCTCCCATTGACCCTCGGATTCTGCCGAATATAGAAATTAGGAAATTTCTATATTTTTCGATTGTGATTCTTTCCAAATCTCAAAGGGACTTATTTAGGATGTTCCAACTCTATTTAAAGGACGTCCCTAAGCCACTTTCACTCCTTTCACAACCCTAATTGAATTGAGAGAAAGAGAGGAGAAGGAAAAGAGGAAGAAGAGAGGCAAGGAAGAGAACCTAGCAAAAAGGAGAAGAGTTACAGAGAGAGATTAATCTTCTCAGGTATGGATACTAATTCCATGAGTTTCGACAGACCTTAGGATAGTTATTGGAGAGAGAGCGATCTCAGAGAAACCCAAACCATCCATCCATGGTTAGGTTTTCATGGAAAACCCTAGGAGAATGCATGAAAGCCATCTAGGAGGATGATTCATGGTTTCAGACCATGGAATGAATGTTTAATGGAATATGGGAACAAACCATATGACCCCAAACACGAAGAATGGATTAAAAAGTGGAAATTGGACCAGAGTGCACCGAGGGTCGCACCCAGGGTCAATGACCATCCGACCCTAGGTGTTTCCGACCATCGACCCTCAGCATTTGGGAAGTCCAGAAAGAAGGGAGGGTCGATAGACCCATCGACCCCATCGACCCTAGCATCGACCCTCAGTTGACAGAATGGTTTTTAATTCTGAATAAATTCTAATTAAATTCTATCGATTTTATTAGGTCTTCTAGCAATATAATAACATTGTAAAGGTGAATTTAAAGCTTGAAAAAGTATCTTATAACAAGCTAAGGGGAGGAACCTTAACTCCAAACTAAATTGGTTAATAATAAACTGTTTTCTATTTCTTGAGTCCTATGCTATGTTTGATTCTATGTGAATATGTTTGTAATGTGCATACAGCATGCCATCCAATATTTCTATTACTTGTTCATGAATATTTACTGTATTGTTTATAACATGATGATGATGATGATGATGATGATAGGAATAGGCATGTGCTTGTATGTGTGTGGTTGATGTGCTTGATGCGAGCGAGTATCAGGGGTGGTGTGATGAGAACGTCAATAAACGTTAACCTTTGGCGGGTCTCAGCACTTTAGCTCTATTTCTAACTCAAGTCTTGTGCATTAGCATCGTCGTATCGCCATTACTTTAGCAGAACTATTATGTCGTAGAGTATCAGGGGAGGTGGTCTCAGTCCTTGTAGTCTCTGACTCTATCGGGGAGCCTTAGCTCTATCTCTATGGGCATTCTGAGGGATGCTGGGGTGAGGCCTTGGATACACTGTTTGGCATTAGGATTGGTTAGTTGCGAGCCCAGTTTGCAGCCCTCCCCAACAGGGGCTTACGTGTTGGTATGGCACTATATGGCAATAAACGTAACCTTTGTTATATAATGTTCATGATTGGGTGGATGTGAGTTGACGATAAGCGTGATCTTTGGGTAACGTCTGACACTCGTGTATAGAGGCGGAGTCAATAAACGCGACCTTTGGCTACCTCAACCTTTCTATAGCATACTTGAAACTTTAAACCGGACCAAATATATAAATTGACTCTTTGCATGCATATGTATTGTTGCATTGTTTTGGCTACTCAGTGAGCCGTGTTGTGTGCTCACCCCTCGACGTCGAATATTTTTAGTTGATGATGCAGGTTATACTGTCGAAGACTACATGAATGCGTCTGCGTACGGGAATGTGGCAGCTATGGAAGTTGAAGCTGAAGTGGATACACAGGACTCCTCTTGCTAGTGCAACTCGTGTGTATTTGATTAGATATTTTATAGGTTTCTTTAATTGGATTTTATTCAGACATGTATTTGATATTTAATATTTATGTCTCAGTTGAATACAGAATAATTTGCTACTAAATTATTAATATCATTTAGTTTCTCAGCTCATTTTATTATAAGACTTCCGCTATTGTGTATTTACTTTGATTATGACATGGATGTTTGGAGGTTCAGTTAACGCGGGGATAGCCTATTTGAGATCCTGATTGAACCGTTGGTTTATTAGCGGTTCATCACACCATTCTGGTTAGACCAAAATTGGGGTGTGACACGATGCTAGGGTCGATGCTAGGGTCGATGGGTCTATCGACCCCCCCTTCTTTCTGGACTTCCCGAATGTTGAGGGTCGATGGTCAGAAACACCTAGGGTTGGATGGCCTATCAACCCTGGGTGTGACCCTCGGTGCACTTTGGTCCAATTTCCACTTTTAATCTATCCTTCGTGTTTGGGGTCCTATGTCTTGCTTCTACATTCCATTCAACACTCACTCCATGGTCTGAAACCATGAATCATCCTCTTAGATGGCTTTCATGCATTCTCCTAGGGTTTTCCATGAAAACCTAACCATGGATGGATGATTTGGGTTTCTCCAAGATCACTCTCTCTCCAATAACTATCCTAAGGTCTGTAGAAACTCATGGAATTAGTATCCATACCTGAGAAGATTAATCTTTCTCTGCAACTCTTCTCCTTTTTGCTAGGTTCTCTTCCTTGCCTCTCTTCTTCCTCTTTTCCTTCTCCTCTCTTTCTCTCAATTCAATTAGGGTTGTGAAAGGAGGGAAAGTGGCTTAGGGACATCCTTTAAATAGGCTATAAACATCCTAAAATAAGTCCTTTTGAGATTAGGAAGGAATCCAATCAAAAATCTCAAAGTTTCCTAGTTTCTATTTTCGGCAGGATCCGAGGGTCGATGGGAGGGTCAATGATCCCGTCGACCCTAGGGTCTTAAGCTATCCGACCCTCCCTTTAAAACTGAGGGTCTGACTCTTTGTTTTGGGAGGTCCGACCCTGCTTAGCTGGGTATGCGACCCTTCCCCTAATTTAAGTGTTTTTGGGTCGATTTGATACCTGGGATCTCGATCTCCTTCACGCCCTTGTCCATTTGACTCGACCATGATGGGTGAACCTGGTTCAAGGTGGTAAGACCGGGTTAGATTGACACGGGTCTTACAGTACCTTTTCTTCTTCTGTAATAGTCATCATAAGAAAGTTTCTCTCCATCTCGTTGATCCAGTGTGCTGGCCATAACGGATCAGAGGGTTTACCGTTAAATTCCCTGGGCTTCATCTTCAAAAATCTCTCAACCAGTCGAGAGTGATCCATCTGATTTTGGGGGTATGCCCCAAACATAGGTTGTGGATACTGATAATGAACCTGAGCTGCTTCCGGACCTGGTACTGGAATCTGTGCAGCTGGTGGTTAAGGTGTTTGAGGTGCTGGGTGGTGGCCCACCGGTGCTGCACTGGCTTGTCCAGTCTGCATGGGTGTAGCATGTGCGGCCTGGAACATAATCCCCATTGCAACTTGCATTTGAGCCTGTGCGTGTAGCATTTGTTGCAGCTGCTGTGCTAAGTTCATTACCATGGTTGCTAACTCCGGTGGTGGGGATGGCAAGTTTGTTGGATTCGCTTAAACCTGATTTTCTGGTGGTGCCCCCTACGGATTTTCCTGTGCATATATATTTTCTTGACTAGTTTCCTCCACTGGTGGTGGTGGAACTGCATTTCAGCTCTGCCTGGTTACTCTACGCCCAGACATATTTTCTCTTGAGAATGGGGTGCCTAAAAATCATCAAATACGTGAGACAATCATTTATACTTCATATAGGCACGCTAACCGATATAAAATTTCAAAATTTTCAGCTCATTCCATGAAAAGTACTATCTTTTCTATACAGGGTTGATGGTGGGGGTCGATGATATGTCCGACCCTCAGTATTCGACCCTAGGAATAACCTGTTCTTCCCAAGAGCTGGGGGTCGATAATGGGGTCGGTATGGGGGTCGATGATCCTGGTTGAATTGTCCGACCCCCAGACCAAAAATCAAACTTTTAAGATCTGATTCTGGGTTCATTTCCCCTCATTTCTTCCCCGTTTCGACTCGTCTCTCACCTCTGAGTTGCTACAGTGCCACTCTGCTGTATTGATCATTTTGGTTCCGTGTTTCGACGTCCACATCACTCCTATAGGTATGTTTTCTCATTTTTACCAGTTTTTAGGTTTCCATTTCTAGGTTTTTGCCCATTTAACTTGTATTTTTTGAATTAAACTTTTTCCAACCGTAAAAATTTGATTTTTATTGGGGGCTTTTGTTATTGGTGTCTCGAGGAACGAAAGCCCTCAAAAAATTTTTAGTTTCATCGGTTAGTTATCAAGAAACTTGAATTATTGCTCTTTTTGCCCTAATTTGTCGAATTTTTCGATTTTTCGCAATTTCTTCAAATTGGATCCCATTAGTTAGGATTTCCTACTGTGTGAGGGTTGTAGGATATGTTAGAACCTACGTAAGTCCTCTTGCCCACGTGTATGGGTGACAAGTGAGGCTTTTGGCCAACTTACGTCGTTATAATGTCTAAATTTCAGCTTTTCTACCCTACTAACGTACTATCTATTTTTATTTCTTTTTTGCAGATATCATTGCTCGTACCAAAGTACCCAGAGTTCGTGACGTTCTTCGTTTCCGTTCCAACGAAGCTGAGGCACAGTATGCCCACAATGTTCGCAAGAAAGTAGAGGGTGGTCGTAAGGTGAACTTGGCTAAGTTAGCCCTGTTCAATGTAGAGAGGGCGTTTGGTGATATGGGATGGCTCCCTGTCATCACTTACGACGCTTGCACCTATCTGGATTTGGTATGCCAGTTCTATTGTAAACTTCAGGTGGTGGGGGATTACAATGATGTCGAGAGGGGTCATGAGTTGCGCATCACCAGCTATGTCAAAGGGGTGAACATTTCATTCGATTTTCGACAGCTGGCCGACCTACTGGGCATTTCCTATGATGGCCCCATGGTTTACTGTGCTCCTGAAGAGCACCAGTTCTCCTCCACCGCGATGAGGGCTGAGATTGATAGTCAGCTTCTACGACCTGACCGATGGCAAATGAGGGCATGCTATATGCGTCCAGCTCCACGGGTATACTGCAAGATCATTCAGCATAACCTAATCCCGCAGAGTGGCCATTACGAGAGGGTTTCCCAGCTGACCTAGTATCTGATGTACATCATTTGCACTAGACAGCCCGTCTGCCTTCCGTACATCATTATGCGTACTATGATCACTGCTACATTTCCCAGTCACACTGGAAACCTTCCGTACGAACGTATGATCACTGTTCTGCTTACCCGCCTGGGGGTTGATTTATTAGATGAGAAGATTCAGGAGAAGTCCTTCTCATCGCCTCTACATTGGGAGGCTATTTGCAAGATGGGAAAGCAGAATTCTCAGGTCAGTGATGAGGAGAGGAACGCAATGGTGCGCCCTCGCACTCGCGTAGAGATAGCTGACGCTGAGGCAGCTGCTGCCGCTGTTGGAGTTCATGCGGAGCCTGCTGATGATGATGACCGTATGTACATGGATGTAGACTCGATACCACCGCCTTTACCTATGCATGCGGCTGGAGCTGGTACTTCATATGCGGCTGGTCCGTCTCATGAGGCTGGTCCTTCTCATGCAACTGATCCTTCACTCCCCCCTTTTGATATGATAGAGATGTTGCATGAGCTCAGAGAGGCTCAGCGCAGATCGGATCTGAGGATAGAGGAGTTACTAGATGCTCAGTGTGTGAGAGTGGATGAGCTCATAGATGCCCAGCGTACATCAGACATGAGGATGGGAGAGTTACTAGACGCTCAGCGGGTGAGAGTGGATGAGCTGCTAGACTCCCAGCGGACATCAGCCATAAGGATGGGAGAGCTCATGGAGGCTCAGCACCGGACTGATCAGTGGGTAGCCGATCTTACAGCTAGTTTGCAGACGACCCAGACTCAGATAGCCTGGTTGACTAAAGTCTATGCTGAGGACTATGACAGATATCGTGAGGCGCCGCCTCCTCCTTCGCCTCCAGCTTCATGATTGTATGTTTTCTCCTTCTTTGTACTACAGAGTAACTCCCTGGGTTGTGGACTGTACTTTGTTTTAACTATGTATATACGTTTGTTTCTTTCACATTGTATTTAAATTTGTTCTTCCTTTAATAGATGCGTTATTTTCTTTTTAAATTTGGTCTCAAACATCACGTGTGCTTATAATAAGTTAGTATTACTCTTTTTACTTTTTATCCTATCTCAGTTCACAATTTGTCATGAATGTGTGCTAGTTCAGCGGACAAGGCCTGAGAGGCTCTGATACCAAGTTGTCACAACCCAATTCCGCACTATTCAGAATGGTGTGATGAACCGCTAACAAACCAATGGTTCAACCAAGATCTCGAGTAGGCTATATCTATTTTATCTAAACCCCATACATCCATATTCACAATCAGAGTAAATACACAATAGCGGAAGTCTAATAATAAAATGAACTGATAATCTACTATGATATAATTTCTAAATAATAAATTATTCTGTATCAACTGAGACATAAATAAATATCAGATACATGTCCTTAATAAATCCAAATAAAGAAAACTAGAAAAATAACTAATCGAATACACATGAGTTGCACTCGCAAGAGGAGTCATGCATATCCACTTCCATCGCCACCACGTTCCCGTACACTGGAGCACTTACATATTCTTCAACATTCGTACCTACATCATCAACTAAAAATATTTGACGTCGAAAGGGTGAGCACACATCACGGCTCAATGAGCAAACAAAACAATGCAACAATACATATGCATGCAGTCAAATCATATCTTTGGTCTGGTTTATAGTTTGCACTGTGCTATAGAAAGGATAGGTGGCCGCTGCACCTCTATGCACAAATGTGTGGAAACGGCCAATGAAAACGGCACCATCGCCCCATAAGCACCCAGAATGGCACAATATACACCCCATGAAAAATGGTCATGGCTGTACCGGTTGATACCATACCAACAAATAAACCCTTGCTGGCTAGGGTTGCAAACTGTGCTCGCAACTAACCAATCTTAATGCCAAACAGTGTTTCCAAGGCCTCACCCCAACATCCCTCAGAACATCCATAGAGATAGAGCTAAGGCCCCCCGGTAGAGTCAGAGACGACAAGGACCGAGACCACCTCCCCTGATACTCTTTGACATAATAGTTCTCCTAAGGTAATGGCGATACGACGACGTCAGTGGACATGACTTGAGTAGACCATGGCAGAATATACACCCCATGAAGAACGGTCATGGCTGTACCGGTTGATACCATCCCTACCCGCACCATATACACTGGCCAAACACAAACATTCACATGCCTATTCCTATCATCATCATCATCATCATGTTATAACAATAAAGTAAATATGCATGAACAAATAACAGAAATATTGGATGACATGTTGAATGCACATACAAGCATACACGCATAGAATCAATATGGCATTGGACTCAAGAAATAAAACAGCTTATTATTAACCAGTTAGTTTAGGTCTTGTTCCCTCACCTTAGCTTGTTAATAGATCATCTTCCAAGCTTTAGAATCACCTTTATAATGTAATTATATTGCTAGAAGACCTAACAAAGTCGATAGAATTTAATTAGAATTAATTATGAATTTAAAAACCATGTTTTTAACTGGGGGTCGGAGGTAGGGTCTGTTAGGGTCAATTGGCCATCGACCCCCTATGCGACCCCCTGTGGGTTTTGGTCATTTTTGTTTCTTTCAGTCCATTCTTCATGTTTGGGGTCCTATGGCTTGTTCCTAAAGTCCATTCTACACACATTCTATGGTCTAAAACCATGAATCATTCACCTATATAGCTTTCGTGAATTCCCCCATGGTTTTCCATGAAAACGTAACCATGGGTTGATGGTTTGGGACTCTCCGAGATCATACTCTCTTCATTACCTAACCTAAGGTCTGTAGAGACTCATGGAATTAGTATCCATACCTGAGAAGAATGCTCCTTCTCTGCAACTCTTCTCCTTTTTGCTTTCTTCTGTTCCTTGTTTCTCTTCTTCTTCTATTCCTTCTCTTCTCTTTCTCTCAATCCAATTAGGATTGTAAAAGGAGTGAAAGGGGCTTAGGGACGTCCTATTTATAGAGTAAAACCTCCCAAACTAAGTCCCATTGAGTTTAGGAAAGAGTCCAACCAAAATTAGGAAACATTCCTAATTTTTGTTTCTGGCGGCAACTGGGGGTCGATGAGGGGGTCGATGATCCCGTCGACCCCTAACTCCTAAAGTGTCCGACCCCCTCTGTAAAACAGGGGGTCTGACTTTTTGTCTTGGGGGGTCCGACCCTCTCTTGCTGGGTATGCGACCCTCCCCTTAATTTAATTGTTTTTGGGTCGATTTAATACCTGGGATCACGATCTCCTTCACGCCCTTGGTCCATTTTGCTCAACCATGATGGGTAAACCTGGTTCAAGGTGGTAAGACCGGGTTAGTTTGATACTGTTATTACATCGATAGGGGGTCGATGGATGTCCAACCCCCAGGTGTGTCCTCTGGTTTCCTGTCAGATTCCCGAGAGCTGGGGGTCGATATGGGGGTCGATGTGGGGGTCGATTATCCTGGTCGAATTCTCCGACCCCCGGACCAAAAATTAGATTTTTAAGGTCCGATTCTGGGTTCATTTCCCATTAGTCCTTCCCCGTTTCGACTCGTCTCCCACCTCTGAGTTGCTACCGTGCCACTCCGCTATATTGGTCATTTCGGTTCCCTGTTTCGACGTCCACATCATTCCTACAGGTATGTCTTCTCACTTTCACCTATTTTTAGGTTTTCATTTCTAAGTTTTTACCCATTTATCTTGTGTTTTTCAAATTAAACTTTTTCCAACCGAAAAAATTTGATTTCTTTTGGGGGCTTTTGTTATTAGTGGCTCGAGGAACGAAAGCCCTCAAAATTTTTTTGAGTTTCATCGGTTGGTTATCGAGAAACTTAGATTTTGCTCTTTTTGCCATAATTTGTCGAAATTTTTTATTTCTCGCAATTTCTTCAAATTGGATTCCATTAATTAGAATTTCCTACTGTGTGAATGTTGTAGGATATGTTAGAACCCACGTAAGTCTTCCTGCCCCCGTGTGTGGGTGACAAGTGAGGCTTTTGGCCAACTTACGTCGTTATAATGTCAAAATTTTGGATTTTTTTACCCTACTAACATACTATTTGTTTTTGTTTCTTATTTGCAGATATCATGGGCCGTACCAAAGTACCCAGACTCCGTGATCCTCTTCGTTTCTATTCCAACAAAGCCGAGGCACAGTATGGCCACTTTGCTCTCAAGAAAGTGGAGGGTGGTCGTATGGTGAACTTGGCTAAGTTGGCCCTGTTTAATGTGGAGAGAGCATTTGGTGATACGGGTTGGCTCCCAGTCATTACTTACGACGCGTGCACCCGTCTGGATTTGGTACGCCAATTTTATTGTAACCTCCAGGTGGTGGGGGATTACAATGATGTGGAGAGGGGTGTTGAGCTGCGCATCACGAGCTACGTCAAAGGGGTTGACATCTCTTTTGATTATCGGCAGCTGGCCGACCTACTGGGAATTTCCTATGCTGGCCCCATGGTTTTCTGTGCTCCTGGAGAGCCCAAGTTCTTCTCTCTATAGATGAGGGCCGAGATCGATAATCAGCTCCTATGACCTGATCACTGGCAGATGAGGGCATGTTATATGCGTCCAGCTCCACGGGTATATTGCAAAATCATTCAGCATAACCTGATCCCACAGAGTGGTCATTACGAGAGGGTTTCCCAACTGACCCAATATCTTCTATACAGTATTTGCACTAGGCAGCCCGTCTGCCTTCCGTACATCATCATGTGTACCATGATCACTGCTACGTTGCCCAGTCACACTGGTAACCTTCCTTACGGACGTATGATCACAATCTTCCTTACCCGCCTGGGGGTTGATTTAGTGGATGAGAAGATTCAGGAGAAGTCCTTCTCATCACCTCTAGATTGGGAGGCTATTTGCAAGATGGGCATGCAGGATGCTCAGGTCAGTGATGAGGAGAGGAACGCGATGGTGCACCCTCGCACTCGCGTAGAGATAGCTGACGCTGAGGCAGCTGCCGCCATCACTGGAGTTCAAACGGAGTCTGCTGGTGATGATGACCGTATGTACATGGATGTAGACTCTATACCACCTCCTTCACCTATACATGCGGCTAGAGCTAGTACTTCATATGCGGCTGGTCCTTCACATGCGGCTGGTCCTTCTCACCCACCTCCTGATATGATGGAGATATTGCATGATATCAGAGAGGCTCAGTGCAGATCTGATCTGAAGATGGGGGAGTTACTAGACGCTCAGCGGGTGAGAGTGGATGAGCTACTAGACGCCCAACGTACATCAGACATGAGGATGGGAGAGCTCATAGAGGCTCAGAACCAGTCAGATATGCGGATGGAGGAGCTTTTGGGTGCTCAGCGTGGGACTAATTAGTGGGTAGCTGATCTTACATCTAGTCTTCAGACGACCCAGACTCAGATAGCCTGGTTGACTAGAGTCTACGCTGAGGATTATGTCAGAGATCGTGAGGCGGTGAGGCACCGCCTCCTCTTTCACCTCCAGCTTCATGATTGTATCTATTTTTTTTATACTACAGAGTAACTGTCCGGGTTGTGGACTGTACTCTGCTTTAGCTTGTATGTACGTTTGTTACCCTCTCATTGTATTTAAAATTGTTTTCCCTTTAATAGATGAATTATTTTCTTTTCAAATTTGGTCTCAAACATCACTTGTGCTTATAGTGTGTTAATATTATAGTTTTTACTTTTATCCTATCTCAGTTCACAATTTATCGTGAATGTATGCTAGTTTGGCGGACACGGCCTGAGATGCTCTGATACCAAGTTGTCACACCACAATTACGCACACTTCAAAATGGTGTGATGAACCGTTAGCAAACCAATGGTTCAACCAGGATCTCATACAGACGATATCCGTTTTATCTAAACCCCTTACATCCATATTCATAATCAGAGTAAATACACAATAGCGGAAGTTTTATAGTAAAATGAACAGAGAATCTACTGTGATATTAATATTTAAATAAAAAATTATTTTCTATCAACTAAGACAGAAATAAATATCAAATACATGTCTTTACTAAATCCAAATAAAGAAAAGTAAGAATCTAATCGAATACACATGAGTTGCACTCGCAAGAGGAGTCATGTGTATCCACTTCATCTTCAACTTCCATCGCCGCCATGTGCCCATACACTGGAGCATTGACATAATCTTCGACGGTAGTCACTGCATCATCAACTAAAAATATTCGACGTCAAGGGGGTGGGCACACATCATGGCTCAGTGAGCAAATAAAGCAATGCAACAATACATAAGCATGCAGTCAATTCATATCTTTGATCTGGTTTAAAGTTTGCAATGCATAATAGAAAGGTTGGGTGGTCAAAGGTTAATGTTTATTGACCCCGCCTCTATACACAGGGTGTGGAAGTCCGCCCAAAGATTAACGTTTATTGTCGTCCCCATCCACCCTACCATAGCATTGTACAACAAAGGTTAACGTTTATTGTTGTACAGTGCCAAACCAACACGTAAGCCCCTGCTGGCGAGGGCTTGCAAACTGGGCTCGTAACTAACCAATCCTAATGCCAAACAGTGTATCCAAGGCCTCACCCCAGCATCCCTCAGAACGTCCATAGAGATAGAGCTAAGGCCCCCCGGTAGAGTCAGAGACTACAAGGACTGAGACCACCTCCCCTGATATTCTACGACGTAATAGTTCTACTAAGGTAATGGTGATACGACGATGCTAATACACAAGACTTGAGTTAGAGATAGAGCTAAAGTGCTGAGACCCGCCAAAGGTTAACGTCTATTGACGTTTCCATCATACCTCCCCTGATACTCGCTCGCGTCAAGTACACCAACCACACACATACATTCACATGCCTGTTCCTATCATCATCATCATCATGTTCTAAACATTAAGGTAAATATGCATGAACAAATAATAGAAATATTGGATGACATGTTGTATGCACATTACAAACATATTCGCATAGGATCAAGCATAGCATTGGACTCAAGAAAATAGAAAATAATTTGTTATTAACCAATTAGTTTAGAGTTTTGTTTCCTCACCTTAGCTTGCTAATAATCCTCTTTCAAGCTTTAAAATCACCTTTATACTGTTATTATATTGCTAGAAGACCTAACAAAGTTGATAGAATTTAATTAGAATTAATTCTGAATTTAAAAACCATTTTGTTAACTGGGGGTCGGAGGTAGGGTCGGAGTAATGATCGACCCTGGGTGCGACCACCCCTATTCTGGACTTCCCGAACACTGGGGGTTGATGCTTAGGGTTTTGGTCGATTTTCTTCCTTCTGTCCATTCTTCGTGTTTGGGGTCCTATGGCTTGCTCCTATAATCCATTCTACACATGTTTTATGGTCTAGAACCATATTCTACCACCTATATGGCTTTCATGATTTCCCCCATGGTTTTCCATGAAAACCTAACCATGGGTTGATGGTTTGGGTTTCTCCAAAATCATACTCTCTGCATTATCTATCCTAAAGTCTTTAGCAATTCATGGAATTAGTATCCATACCTGAGAAAAATACTCCTTCTCTGAAACTCTTCTCCCTTGGCCTTTTTCTCTTCTTTCCTTCTCTTTTCCTTCTCTTTTCATTCTCTTCTCTTTATCTCAATTCAATTAGGGTTGTAAAAGGAGTAAAAGAGGCTTAGGGACGTCCTATTTATAGAGTAGAAACTATTAAAATAAGTCCCATTGAGATTTGGAAGGAATCCCATCGAAATTAGGAAACTTTCCTAATTTTCAGATTTACCGAGTATCGGGGGTCGATAGGGGGGTCAGAGATCCCATCGACCCTTGGTTCTTAAAGTGTCCGACCCCCCATGTAAAACTAGGGGTCTGATTTCTGTCTTGGGGGGGGGGGTCCGACCCTCCCTTGTTAGGTATGCGACCTCCCCTTAATTTAAATGTTTTTGGGTCAGTTTAATACCTGGGATCGTGATCTCCTTCATGCACTTAGTCCATTTGGCTCATCCATGATGGGTAGACCTGGTTCAATGTGGTAAGACCGGGTTAGTTTGATACGGGTCTTACAGGGAGAGAGAAGAATAAGGGAGAGAAAAGGGAGAGAGAGAGAATTAGAGAATTAAAGAAAGAGAGATAAGTCAAAAAAGAGAGAGTAGGGGAGATGTAGAGAGAGAAAGAGAGAGAGAAGTAGAAAGAGAGAGAGAGAGAAATAGAGAGAAAGAAGTACAAAGAAAGAGAGAGAGAGAGAAAGAAAAGTAGAAAGAGAGAAGAGAGAGAGAGATAGAGATGTATAGAGAGAATTAAAGATATTGAAGTAGAAATAGAGAGAGAACGAGAGGGATAAGAAAGAGAAAGTGAGAAAGAGAGACAGAAGTAGAGAGAGAGGGAGAGAAGTAGAAAGAGAGAAAGAGAAGTAGAGAGAGACAGAGTAGTAAAGAGAGACATTGAATGAGAGAGGGAGAGAGAAAGTGTGTCAGAAAGAATGAGATAAAGAAAGAGAGGGAGAGTGAAGTAGGGAGAGAGAGAAGTAAAAAGAGAGAGAGGAAGAGAAAGAGAAGTTGAGAGGGAAAGAGCGAGAGAGAGAAGTAGAAAGAGAGAGAGAGAGAAGTAGTGAGAGTGTGAGAAAAAGGGAGAGAGAGAGGAGTAGAAAAGAGAAAGAGAAAGAGAAAGAGAGCGAAGTAGAGATAGAGAGAAAGGGATAGAGAGAAAGAGATGTAGAGAGAGAGGGAGAGAGAGGGAGAGAGAGAGGGAAGTAGAAAAAGAGTGAGAGAGAAAGCGAGTGCGAGGGAGAAGTAGAAAGAAAGAGAGAGAAAATAGAGAGAGAAAAGGAGATAGAGGGAGAGAGAGAGAGGAGAGAGAGAAAGAAAAAGAGAGAGAATGTAAAATAGAAAGAAAGACGAGAGAGAAAGAGGGTGAAGTAAAAAGAGAGAGAAAGGAAAAGGGAGATTAGAAAGAGAGAGAGAGAAGTAGAAAGAGAGAGAGAAGGAGAGAAAGTAGAAAGAGAGAGTGAGTGAGAAGTAAAAAGAGACGGAGAAAGAGAAGAGAGAGAGAGAGAGAAGTAGAGAGAGAAAAGGGGAAAAGGGAGAGAGAGAAAGAGAGAGAGTAGAAAAAGAGAGAGAGAGGAGAGAGAGAGAGGGAAAAAGAGAGCGAAAGAGAAAGAGATAGAGAGAGAGAAAAAAAAGTAAAGTAGAAAGAGATATGAAGTGAGAGGGAGATGTAAAAAGAAAAAGAGATAAAGAGAGAGGGAGAGAGAGAAGTAGAAAAGAGAGAGAGAGAGAGATAGTAGAACAAGAGATAGTGGAACGAGAGAAAGGAGAGAGAGAGAGATAGTAGAATGAGAGAGAGAGAAGTATAGAAAGAGGGATGTGGAAAGTGAGAGAGAGAGAATAAAAGAGTGAGAGAGAGAGAGGGAAGGTGAATGAGAGAGAGAGAGGGAAGGAAGTAGAGAGAGAGACAAAAAGAGAGAGGTAGAGAGAGGGAATGAGAGGTAGAGAGAGATAAGTAGAAAGATAGAGGAGAGAGAGAGTAGAGTGTGGGAAAGAGAGAAGTTGAAAGAGAGCTGAGAGAGAGAAAAATAGAAAGAGAGAAAAACAAAGAGAGAGAGAGAAAAGAAGGAGAGTGAAAGGAGAGAGGGAGATAGAGAAAGGGAGTGAGAAGTAGAAAGAGAGAGAGCGAGAGAAAGGTGGAAAGAGAAAGAGAGAGGTAGAAGTAGAAAGATAGAGAGGGAGAGAGAGATAGGGAGAGAGGGAGGTAGAGAGAAAGAAGTAGAAATAGAGAGACATGAAGAGAGTGAGAAAGAGAGAAAGAGAAAGTGTGTGAGAGAGAGTAAAAAGAGAGATAGAGAAGGAGAGAGAGAAAGAAAAAGAGAGCTATGTAGAGAGAGACAAAGAAGAGGGTGAGAGTAGTAGAAAGAGGGAGGGAGAGTAGATGGAGAGAGAAATAGAAAGTGAGCTAAGTATAGATAGAGATAGAGAGAGAAAGGGAGAGAGATAAAGATAGAGAAAAAGAGAGAGAGAAGTAGAGAGTGAGAGAGAGAGAGAAGTTGAAATAGAAAAGCATAAAGTGAAAGAGAGAAAGAGAGCGTATGTATGAGAGAGAAAAAGAGAGAGATTGAGAGAAGTAGAGGGAGAAAAATGGAGAGAAAGAAAGGGAGAAAGAGAGAGTTAAGTTGAAGGAGAGAGAGATAGAGAGGGAGAACTAGGGAGTGAGAAAGTAAGAGAAGTAGAAAGAGAAAGAGAGAGAGAGAGTGAGAGAGAAGTGGAGAGAGAAAGAAAGAGAGGGAAGTTGAAATAGAGAGATGAAGAAAAAGAGGGAGATAGAGAGAATGATACGGAGAGAAGGATGTAGAAAGAGAGAGAGAGACAGAGACAAAGAGAGAGAGAGAGGGAGGGAGAGAGAGAGAGAAAGAGAGAGAAGTAGATAGATAAAGTAAGAGAGGTAGAAAGAGAGGGAGAAAGAGAGAGTGAGGGAGAGAGAAAGAGGGGGGGAGAGAGTAGAAAGAGAAAGAGAGAGTGAGAGAAGTAAAGAGTGAGAAAGAGAGAGAAAAAGAGAGAGAGAGAGAGAGAGAGAGAGAGAGAAAGGGAGAGAGTGAGAAGAAAGAGAGAAAAAAGGGAGAGAAGTCGAGAGATAAAAAGAGAGAGAGAAGCAGAAAGAGAGGGCAAGAGAGAAGGAGAGAAGTAGAGAAAGAGAGAGAGAGAGAGAGAGAGAGAGAGAGAGGAAAGAGAGAGAAGGAAGCAGATAAAGCAGTAGAGAGAGAAAAGAAGAGAGAGAGACAAAGAGAGAAAGTGATAGAAGTAGAAAGAGAGAGATAGAGAGGGAAGTAGAAAGAGGGAGAAATAGAAAGAGAGAGAGAGAGTAGTAGAAAGAGAGAGAGAGCAAAAGAGAGAGAAGTAGAAAGAGAGAGATAAAGATCCAAGAGACGAGAGACGTGAGAAAGAGAGATGTAGAAGGGGGAGAGAGAGAGAGAGTAAGAGAGACAAAGAAGTAGATAGAGAGATAGATAGAGAAGTAGAAAAGAGAGAGAGAGAGAGAGAGATAAGAGAAAGATGTAGAAAGGGAGAGAGAGCGAGTGAGAGAGTGAGAAAGAAGAGAGAGAGAGAGAGAGGGAGGGAGAGAAAGAGGAGTAGAAAGAGAGAAGAGAGAAAGAGAGAGAGGGAGAGTGGGAAGGAGAGAAAAAGAATAAAAAATATAATGATAAAGGAAGGGAGAGAGAGAAAAGTAGAAAGAGTGAGATAGCGAAGTAGAAAGAGAAAAAAATAGAAAAGAGAGAGAAAGAGGGAGAGTAGAAAGACAGAGAGAGAGGAGGGATAGAGAAGTAGAAAGAGAGATGTAGAAAGAAAGAGAGATGGGGAGAGAGAAGTAGAAAGAGTGGGAAAGAAGTAGAATGAGAGGGAGAAGACAGAGAAGTAGAAGGTGAGACGTAGAAAGAGAGAAAGAGAGATATAGAAAGATAGAGAGAAGTAGAAAGAGAGAGAGAAGTAGAAAGAGAGGGCGATAAGTTGAAAGAGAGGGAGAAGTGGGAGAAGTAGAAAGTGAGAGAGAGAGAAGTAAAGAGAGAGAGAAGTAGCAAAAGAGAGAGAGAGAGAGGGAGAGAAGTAGAAAAAGAAAGAGAGAAAGAGAGAGAAAAGTAGAGAGAGGGAGGGAGAGAAGTAGAAAGAGGGAGAGAGAGAAAGAGAGTGAGAGAGGGAGAGAGTACGTAGAGAGAGATAGAAGAGAGAGAGAGAAAGAGAGTAGTTTGAGAGGGAGACAAAAAAGAGAGGGAGAGAGAGAACGAGAGAAGTTGAAAGAGAGAGACATAGAGAAATAGAGAGAGAAAAGAACAAAGAGAGAAAGAGAAAGAGAGATGTTGAAAGAGAGAGTGTGTGAGAGAGACATAGATATTATGAGAGATGGAGATAGAAAAAGAGAGAGAGAGAGAGAGAGGAGCGAGAGTGAGATATATATATATATATATATATATAAAGAGAGATGTGAACTAGAATGAGAGAGAGAAGTATAAAGAGAGAGGGAGGGAGAGTGAGATATATAGAGAGTGAAGAGAACTAGAAAGAGAGAGATAAGTACAAGGAAAAAGAGAGAAGGAGATAGAGTGAGATAGAGAAAGGAGAGAGAGAATGAGAGAGAGAGAAAGAGAGGGAGAATGAGGGAGAGAGAGATATTGAGAGAGAGAAGTAGAAAGAAAGGAGAGAGAGAGAGAACTAAAAAGAGAGGGAGAAAGAAAGAGAGGGAGAAAGAGAGTGAGAAAGAGAAGTTGAAAGAGGGAGAGGAGAAAAAGGGAGAGAGAGAAAGAGTGCGAGTAGAAAGAAAAAAATTGAGAGAGGAGAGGGAGAGAGAAAAATAGGGAGAGGGAAAGAGAGTAGAGAGAGAAAGTGAAGTAGAAAGAGAAAAGAGATAGAGGGAGAAGTAAAAAGATAGAGAGAAGTAGAAGGAGAGGAAGAAAAGAGAGAGAGAGAGAGAGAGAGAGAGAGAGAGAAAAAAAAGAGAGAAAGAGGGATGTCAAAAGTAAGAGAGAGAAGCAGAAAGTGACAGAGAGAGAAGATGAAAGTGAGAGAGAGAGAGGGAGAGAAGTAGAGAGAGAAAGTGATTTAGAGAAAAAGAAAAGTTGAAAGAGAGTGGGAGAGGGTGAGAGAGACAGAGAGAGATAGAGTACAATAGGACATAAAAAGGGAGGGAGAGGGAAGCAGAGAGTAAGAGAGGGAGAAGATGAAACAGAGAGAGCGAGGGAGAGAAGTAGCGTGAGAGAAGGAAAGGTAGAGAGAGAGAAGTAGAAAGTGAGTGGCAAAGAGAGGGAGAAGTAGAGAGGGAGAAAGAAAGCGAAGCAGGAAGAGATAGAAAAGTAGAATGAGAGAGAGAAATAGAGGGAGAGAGAAAAGAATGTGATAGTGAAAAATAGAGAGTGATAGAGAGATAAAGAGGTAAAAAGAGAGAGAGAGAAGTAGAGATAATGAAGTAAAAAGAGAGAGAGATAGAGAGAGAGAGAAAGAGAGGTAGAGGGAGAGAAAGAGAGTAAAAAGATACATAGAGAAGTAGGAGAGAGAGAGAAAGAGAAAGAGAGCTAAGTAGACAGAGAGAGAGTGAAGGAAAGAGTGGTAGAAAGAGGGAGAGAGAGATAGAGAGAGAATGAGGGAGAGAGAGAGATAGAGTGAGAGAAGAACAAAGAGAGGAGAGAGAGAAGTACAAAGAGAGGAGAGTGAGAATTAAAAAGAGAGGGACAAAGAGAAAGAGAATGAGAAAGAGAGAGAGAAGTAGAAAGAGAGAGAGAAGGGGAAAAGTGGGAGAGAGAAAGAGTGAGAGAAGAAAAAGAGAGAGAGAGAGAGGAGGGAGAGAGGGAAAATAGAAAGAGGGAATGAGGTAGAGAGAGAGAGAGAAATTGAAGTCGAAAGAGAAAAGAGAGAGAGAAGGGGAAGTGAAGCGGGAGAGAGAGAAAGAGAGAGAGAAAGAGATAGAGAAGTAGAAAGAGAGGTAGAAAAGAGAGAGAGAGAGAAGTAGAAGGGGAGAGACAGTGAAGTAAAAAGAGGGAAAAATAGAAAAGGGAGAGTAAAAAGAGAGAAAGAGAGAGAGAGAGAGAGAGAGAGAGAGAGAGAGAGAGAGAGAGTGAGAGTGAGAGAGAGAAAGAGAGAGGAGAGAGAGAGACGTCGAAAAAGAGAGAGAAAAAAGTAAAAAGAAAGAGAGAGATGGATAGAGAAAAGTAGAATGAGAGGGAGAAAAGTAGAAAGAGTGGGAAAAGAGAGAGAAGTAGAAAGAGAAAGGGTAGTAGAGAGAGAAAGAGAGAAAGAGAGAAGTAGAAAGTGAGACTTTGAAAGAAAGAAGGAGAGATGTAGAAAGATAGAGAGAGAAGGGGAGAGAAGTACAAAGAGAGGGAGAAGTAGAAGGAGAGGGCGATAAGTTAGAAGAGAGGGTGAAGTGAGTGAAGTTGAAAGTGAGAGAGAGGTAAGTAAAGAGAGAAAGAAGTAGAAAAAGAGAGAGAGAGAGAGAGAGAGAGAAGGGAGAGGTAGAGAGAGAGGGGGAGAAGTAGAGAGATAGAGAAAAAGAGAGTGAGAGAGAGAGATGTTAGAGAGCAACAGAAAAAGAGAGAGAGAGAGAGAGAAGTAGAAAGAGTGAGATATAAAGAAATAGAGAGAAAAAAGAACAAAGAGAGAAAGAGAATGAGAGAATGAGAGAAGACGAAAGAGAGAGAGATGTAGAAAGAGAGAGTGTGAGAGAGAGACATATATATATTGTGAGAGATGGGGAGAGAAAGAGAGAGAGAGAGAGAGAGGGAGATACATATATATATATAAGAGAACTAGAATGAGAGAGAAAAGTATAAAAGAGAGAGAGAGAGAGAAGGAGATGGAGTGAGACAGGGAGAGCAGAGAGAGAATGAGAGAGAGTGGAGGGAGAGAGAGAGAGAGAGAAAATGCGGCAGAGAGAGCGATAGAGAGAGAAGTAGAAAGAGAGGAGAGAGAGAACTCAAAAGGGTGGGAAAAAGAGAAAGAGAGGGAGAGAAGTAGAAAGAGGGAGGGAAAGGGAAAAGGGAGAGGGAAAGAGATAGAGTAGAAGAGGAGAGAGAGAGGGAAAGAAAGAGAGAGAGAGAGAGAAAGAGGGAGAGTAGAAGAGGAGAGAGAGAGGGAAAGAAAAAGAGAGAGAGAGAGAGAAAGTGAAGTAGAAAGAGACAAAAGAGAGAGAGGGAGAAGTAAAAAGAGAGAGAGACAGAAAGAGAAGAGAGAGAAGTAGGAAAAGAGAGGTAGAAAAGAGAGATAGAGAGAGAGGGTAGAGAAAGAGAGAGAAGTAGAGAGTAAAAGATAGAGAGAAAAGATGAAAGTGGGAGAGAGAGAGGGAGAAAAGTAGAGAGAGAGAAAGAGAGTGAGAGAGTGAGAGAAGTAGAATGAGAGGGAAAGAGAGAGGGAGAGAGGGAGAGAGACATAGTTAAAAAAGAAGGACATAGAAAGTGAGAGAGGGAAGCAATGAGTGAGAGAGAGAAAATGAAAGAGAGAGAGAGGGAGAAAAGTAGAGAAAGAAAAGGAGAGGTAGAGAGATAAATAGAGAGAGAAAGGGAGCGAAGGAGAAATAGAGAGAGAAAAGTAGAAAGAGTGAGAGAAACAGAGGGAGAGAGAGAGAAGAAAGAGAGAGTGAAAAGGGGGAGAGGTAGAAAAAGAGAGTGACATGTAGAAAGAGAGAGAGTGAGTAAAAAGTACAGAGAGATAGAGAGAGAGAAGTAAAAAGAGAGAGAGAGAGTAAAAAGAGACATAGAGAAGAAGGGGAGAGAGAAAGAGAAAGAGAGCTAAGTAGAGAGAGAGAGGGAGAGTAGAGAGAGTAGTAGAAAGAGGGAGATAGAGTAGGACAAAGAGAAAGTTAGGTAAGTAGAGAGAGGGAATGAGGGGGAGAGAAAGAAGAGAATGAGTGAGAGAGAGATAGAGAGAGAGAAGTAGAAAGAGAGGAGAGTGAGAGAGAACTAAAAAGAAAGGGAGAAAGGGAAAGAGAAACAGAGAGAGAGAAGTAGAAAGAGGGAAGGAAGGCAAAAAACTAGAGAGAGAAAGAGAGAGAGTAGAAAAAGAGAGCGAGAGAGAGAAGAAAGGGAAAAATAGAGAGCGGGAAAGAGAAAGAGAGAGAGGGAAAGTAAAGTAGAAAGAGAAAAGAGAGAGAAATGGAGAAGTAAAGAGAGAGAGAGAGAGAAAGAGAGGGAGAGAGAGAGGTAGAAAGAGAGAGATAGAAAACAATGAGAGCATAGAGTAGAGAAAGTGGGATGTAGAAAGTAGGAGAGAGAAGCAGAGAGTGAGAGAGAGAGAGAAAGAAGATGAAAGTGAGAGAAGGAGTGGGAGAGAAGTAGAGGGAAAGAAAAAGAGTTAGAGAGAAAAGTAAAATGAGAGGGAAAGAGAGAGGGAGATAGAGAGATTGAGAGTGGAAAAAGGACATAGAAAGTGAGAATGAGGGATGCAAAGTGGGAGAGAGAGTAGATGAAAGGGAGTGAGAGGGAGAGAGAGAGGGAGAGAGAAGTAGAGAGAGAAGGAGAGGTAGAGAGAGAAAAGTAGAAAGAGAGAGGCAGAGAGAAGTATAGTGTGAGAAAGAGAGCGAAGCAAATAGAGAGAGATGTAGAAAGAGAGAGAAAAAGTGTGGGAGAGAGAGAAGAAAGAGAGAGTGAAAAGGGAAAGAGGTAGAGAAAGAGTGAGATGTAGAAAGAGAGAGAGAGTGAAAAGTAAAGAGAGGTAGAGAAAGAGAGAGAAGTTGAGAGAAAAAAGTAGAAATAGAGAGATATAGAGTAAGTGAGAGAGAAAGTAAAAAGATACATAGTGAAGAAGGAGAGAGAGAAAGAGAGAGAGAGCTAAGTAGAGGGAGAGAGAGGGAGAGGGAGTAGTAGAAAGAGGGAGAGAGAGTAGGAGAGAGAGAAAGAGAAAGCAAGCTAAGTAGAGATTGAGATAGAGAGTAAGAAACTGTGAGACAGAGAGAGATAGAGAAAGAGAGAGAGAAGTAGACAATGAGAGAGAGAGAGAAGTAGGCAGTGAGAGAGAGAGAAGTAGAAAGAGAGAGGTAGAAAGAAAGAGTATGTGTAAGAGAGAAAGAGAGAGATAGACGAATGTAGAGAGAGAAATATAAAATGGGAGATAAAAAAAGGGAAAAAGGGAGAGAGAAGTTGAAAAGAGAGAGAGAGAGAGAGTAGGGAGTGGGAAAGTAAGAGAAGTAAAAAGAAAATAGAGGGAGTGGGAGAGAAGTATAGAGAGAAGGAAAGAGTGAAATTGAAATAGAGAGAGAGGGAAAAAAAGAAAGAGTGAGAGAGATAAGTAAAGAGAAAGAAGTAAACAGAGAGAGAGGGAGAGAGAGAGAGAGAGTGACAAAGAGAGAAAGAGAGAGAAGTAGTATGATAAAGTGAGAGAGAGAGAAAGGGGGAGAGAGAAAGAGAGAGAGAGAGAGAGAGTAGAAAGGGGAAGAGAGAGTAAGAAAGAGAGAGAAGTAGAGAGAGAGAGAGAGAAGTAAAAAGAGAGAGAGAGAAGAAACAGAGGGAGAAAAGAGAGAGAAGTAGAGAGATAAAGAGAGAGTGAGAAGTCGAAAGAGAGAGAGTAGGGGAGAAGTAGAGAGAGAAAGAGAGAGAGAGAGAGAAAAGTAAAAAGAGAGAAGGGATAAAGAAAGAGAGAGATGTAGAGAGAGAGAAGTAAAGAGAGAGAAGCAGAATGAGAGAGAGAAGTATAAATAGAGGGAGAAAGAGAGAGATAAGAGAGAGAAAGTGAGAAAGAGAGAGAGATGGAGAAGTAGAGAGTGAGAGAGAAGTGGAAAGAGAGAGAGAGAAGTAGAGTGAGAGAGACATAGTAGTAAAGAGGGACACAGAAGGAGATACGAAGAGAGAGGGAGATGTAAAAAGATAGAGAGATAGAGAAAGAGAGAGAGAGAGAGAGAGATAGTAAAACAAGAGATCACAGAACGAGAGAAAGGAGAGAGTGAGAGAGATAGTAGAAAGAGAGAGGGAGAAGTAGAGAAAGAGGGACGTAGAAAGTGAGAGAGAGAGAGAAGCAATGAGTGAGAGAGAGAGAGAGGGGGAAGGTGAATGAGAGAGAGAGAGAGGGAAAGAAGTAGAGAGAGAGAGACAGAAAGGGAGAGGTAGAGAGAGAATGAGATGTAGAGAGAGAGAAGTAGAAAGAGAGAGGGAGAGAGAGAGAGTAGAAAGTGGGAAAGAGAGAGAAGTTGAAAGAGAGCTCGGGGAGAGAGAGTAGAAAGAGAGAGAGAGAGAAACAAAGGGAGAGAGAGAAAAGAAAGAGAGTGAAAGGAGAGAGGGAGGTAGGGAAAGAGAGTGAGAAGTTGAAAGAGAGAGAGCGAGAGAAAGGTGGAGGGAGAAAGAGAGAGGTAGAAGTAGAAAGATAAAGAGAGAGAGAGAGAGACAGGGAGAGAAAGAAGTAGAAATTGAGAGACATGAAGAGAGTGAGAAAGAGAGAAAGAGAAAGTGAGAGAGAGAGAGTAAAAAGAGAGATAGAGAAGGAGAGAGAGAAAGAGAAAGAGAGCTAAGAGAGAGAGAGAGAAGAGGGAGAGAGTAGTAGAAAGAGGGAGAGAGAGTAGATGGAGAGAGAAATAGAAAGTGAGCTAAGTAGAGATAGAGATAGAGAGAGAGAGAAAGAGAGATAAAGATAGAGCAAAAGAGATAGAGAGAGAAGTAGAGAGTGAGAGAGAGAGAGAGCAGTTGAAAGAGAAAAGTAGAAAGAGAAAGAGAGAAAGAGAGCGTATGTATGAGAGAGAAAAAGAGAGAGATAGAGAGAAGTACAGAGAGAAAAAAAGGGAGAGAAAGAAAGGGAGAAAGAGAGAGTTAAGTTGAAAGAGAGAGAGATAGGAAGAAGTAGGGAGTGAGAAAGTAAGAGAAGTAGAAAGAGAAAGTGAGAGAGTGAGAGAGAAGTGGAGAGAGAAAGAAAGAGAGCGATGTTGAAATAGAGAGATGAAGAAAAAGGGAGAGATAGAGAGAGTGTTGGAAAAGAAAGAGAAAGAAAGAGAGAGAGAGAGAGAGAGAGAGCAAAGAGAGAGAGAGAGGGAAAATTGAAAGAGAGGAGAAGTATAAAGATAAAGTGAGAGAGAGAGAAAGAGAGGGAGAGAAGTAGAAAGAGAGACAGAGATGTAAAAAGGGAGAAGAGAGAGGGAGAGAGAGAGAGAGAGTAAATGAAAGTGAGAGAGAGAGAAGTTGAAAGAGTGAGAGAGAAGTTGAAAGGGAGAGAGAGAAAAGTAGATAGAGAAAGAGAAGTAAAAGTGGGCATAAGAGAGAGAAAATGAGAGATATAAGTAGAATGAAAAGAGAGTGGGAGAAGTAGATGAAGAGAAGGAGAGAGAGAAAGAGAGAGAGATATAGAAAGAGAGACAAAGTGAGAAGTACAAAGAGAGACAGAGGTAGAGAGAGAGTGAGAAAGAGAGAAGTAGAAAGGGAGAGGGAGAGAGAGAGAGAGAGAGAGAAATAGGGAGAGAGATGTAAAAAGAGAGAGAAAGAGCAAGCAAGTGGAGAGAAAGGAACTAGAGAAGAGAGAGAGAAAGAGAGAGGGAGAGAAAGAGAAGAGAAGAAAGTAGAGAGAGGGAGAGAAGTTGAAAGAGAGATGGAGAGATAGAGATAGAGGAAAGCAGAAAGAAACAGAGAGAAGAAAAAGAAAAGAGAGAGGGACACAGAGAGAGAAAGAGGGAAGTAGAAAGAGAGAGGGAGAGTCAAAGAGAGAAGTAGAAAGAGGGAGAAAATGATATAGGGAGATAAAAGTTGATTGAAAGAGAGAGAGATAGAGAAGTAGAGAGGGAGAGAGAGAGAGAGAGGTATAGAGGGAGAGAAGTTGAAAAAGGGAGAGAAAGAGAGAGACACAGAAACGTGAGAGAAAAGTAGAAAGAGAGAGAAGTAGAGAAAGAGAGAAATATATATATAGAGATAAGGAAAGAGGGAGGGAGAGAGTGACATAGTGAAGTTAAAAGAGAGACTGAGACGTAAAAAGGGAGAAGAAAGAGAGGGAGAGAAGTAGAGAAATTCAAAAGAGAGTGAGAAAAAGAGAGAAGTAGAAAGAGAGAGAGAGAGAGAGAGAGAGAGAGAGAAAGTGAAAAGTAGAAAGAGAGAGAGAAAGAAAAAGAGAGTGGGAGAGAAGTAAAAAAGAGAGGGAGAAGTAGAGAGAGAGAAAGAAAGTGAGAGTGAGGGAGAGAGAAAAAGATAAACAAGTTAAGAGAGAGGGCGGGTGAGAGATGTAGGGGGAGAAAAGAATAGGAGAGAGAGTGAAATAGGGAGAGGGAGAGGGGGATAGGGAGAGAATTGTAAAGAGACAGAGAGGGATAGAGGGTAAAATGGACAGAGATGTAGAGTGAAAGAGAGAGAGAGAGAGAAGAGAGAGAGAGAGGGGGGGAAAAAGAGAGACAGAGATGAGCAAAAGAGGGAGAGAAAGAAGGAGAGAAAGAAGGGAGTGAAGAGAGTGAGGGAAGTTGTAGTAGAGAGAGAGAGAAAGAGAGAGAAAAGTATGTTGTGAAAAAGTGGAAGAGAAAGAGAAGTAGATAGTGAGAAAGAGAGAGGGAGAGAAAGAGAGAGATAGGGGGAGAGAAGTTGAAAGAGTGGGAGAGACGTAGAAAGTGAGAGAAAAGTAGATTTGAGATATAGAATTAGAAAGAGAGTGTGAGAGAGAGAGAAGGAGAGAGAAAAGCAGAAAGAGAAAGAGAGAGTGGGAGAAGTAGAGAAAGAGAAGTAGAAATAGTGTCAAGTAGAGAGGGAGAGAGAGAGAAAGAGAGAGAGAGTGAGAGAGAGAGAGTGTCACACCCCAATTCCACACTGTACAGAATGGTGTGATGAACCGCTAGCAAACCAACGGTTCAACCAGGATCTCGAGTAGGCTATCCCCGCGTTATCTAAACTCCCATACATCCATAATCATAATCAGAGTAAATACACAATAGAGGAAATCTTATAATAAAATGAACTGAGAATCTACTGTGATATAAATATTAAATAGTAAATTATTCTGTATCAACTGGGACATAAATAATTATCAAATACATGTCATTATTAAATTTGAATAAAGAAACGTAAGAAAAATCTAATTGAATACACATGAGTTGCACTCGCAAGAGGAGTCATGTGTATCTACATCTGCTTCAGCTTCCATCGCCGCCACATTCCCGTATGCTGGAGCATTCATATAATCTTCAACCGTATAACCTGCATCATCAACTAAAAATATTCGACGTCGAGGGGTGAGCACACATCACGGCTCAGTGAGTAGACAAAACAATGCAACAATACATATGCATGCAATCAATTCATATATTTGGTCTGGTTTATAGTTTGCAATGCGCAATAGAAAGGTTGGGTGGTCAAAGGTTAACGTTTATTGACCCCACCTCTATACACAGGGTGTGGAAGTCCGCCCGAAGGTTAACGTTTATCGTCGTCCCCATCCACCCTACTCATGACATTATACAACAAAGGTTAACGTTTATTGCTATATAATACCATACCAACACGTAAGCCCCTGTTAGCGAGGGCTTGCAAACTGGGCTCGCAACTAATCAATCCTAATGCCAAAAAGTGTATCCAAGGCCTCACCCCAAAGATCCCTCGGAGATGTCCATAGAGATAGAGCTAAAGCCCCCGGTAGAGTCGAGACTACAAGGACCGAGACCACCTCCCGATACTCTACGACATAATAGTTCGCTAAAGTAATGGCGATACGACGATGCTAATGCACAAGACTTGAGTTAGAGATAGAGCTAAATTGCCGAGACCCGCCAAAGGTTAACGTTTATTGACGTCTCATCACACTCCCGATACTCGCCACAAGTGCACCAACCACACACACAATCACATGCCTATTCCTATCATCATCATCATCATCATGTTATAAACAATAAAGTAAATATGCATGAACAAATAATAGAAATATTGGATGACATGTTGTATGCACATTACAAACATATTTGCATAGAATCAAGCATGGCATTGGACTCAAGAAAATAGAAAAACAGTTTGTTATTAACCAATTAGTGTAGAGTTCCGTTTCCTCACCTTAGCTTGCTAATAGATACTTTTCCAAGCTTTATAATCACCTTTATATTGTTATTGTATTGCTAGAAGACCTAACAAAGTCGATAGAATTTAATTAGAATTAATTCTCAATTTAAAAACCATTCTATCAATCGAGGGTTGGAGGTAGGGTCGAGTCATGATCGACCCTGGGTGCGACCCTCCCCAAACTCGAACTTCCCGAACACCGAGGGTCGATGGTCGGGATCACCTAGGGTCGGATGGTCATCGACCGGTGCGACCACACTT
>CM053265.1:31325585-31346651 GCA_028583415.1 Protea cynaroides
GGTGGATACACACGACTCCTCTTGCGAGTGCAACTCGTGTATATTTGATTAGATATTTTATAAGTTTCTTTAATTGGATTTTATTTAGACATGTATTTGATATTTAATATTTATGTCTTTGTTTAATATAGAATAATTTGCTATTAAATTATTAATATCATTTAGTTTCTCAGTTCATTTTATTGTAGACGTGTAGGCAGATCGACTCATCAAGTTCCCATTGAAATAGGATCTACACAAGGAAAAACACTTGCCATTCGTTGGTTATTAGGGGCATCCCGAAAACGTCCGGGTCGAAATATGGCTTTCAAATTAAGTTCCGAATTAGTGGATGCTGCCAAAGGGACTGGCGATGCCATACGCAAAAAGGAAGAGACTCATAGAATGGCAGAGGCAAATAGAGCTTTTGCACATTTTTGTTAATCCACGAACAGGATCTATATAGACACATAGATCCATGGATCCATACAGCTCGATCGGAAAAGAATCAATAGAAAAAAAAAGAATCGGAATTGATCGATATCTTTCTCGAAACAAACGAAAAGGGCAATCGAGCTGATCTACGACCACTCTCTCCCGGTGGTCGAGCTGATCTACGAGCACCGTTGTGCGTTAGCATGCTTTGACGCGGGAGCGCGCAACTAGGTTACGCGCGCCTTACTCATAATTGGGCTCATGGAGTTGATTCTTTATATAAAGGTAACGCGTTTTCTTTGCTGGGTCTCGGACCGGAGTTTGCATCGATTCTTTTTTTAATCTCTATACGTGCAATTCCCTCGACTATTCTCTTATTTTTTTTGTACAAAATTCTTGATACAATCCCGTATTTTTTTATCTTCTTGGAGACCCTCGGAATAACTTTTTGGTTGTGCAAACCAAAGGGAATGATGACTTTGGGTTGTACCAAGTCTGAAACCAAGTGGATTTATTTTTTGACCCATACTACCCCGCTATTATATACTTATCACGATACGTCTTATCTGTATACTTATTCCAGTTATTGATATATTCTTCATTTAGATATTGCACAAGAAGGATTTTTATCTGAGCCCGTACCCGGAAGCGAAAGCGAAAGGGAATATCGAACTAAAAAGCGGAGTGAAAGCTGCTATTGTGTATTTACTCTGATTATGACATGGATGTATGGAGGTTCAGATAATGCGGGGATAGCCTATTTGAGATCCTGGTTGAACCGTTGGTTTATTAGCGGTTCATCACACCATTCTGGTTAGACCAAAATTGGGGTGTGACAGACCCTCGGTGCACTTTGGTCCAATTCCCTCTATTAGTCTATTCATTGTGCCTGGGATCCTATGGCTTGCTCCTACATTCCATTCTACATTCATTCCATGGTCTGAAACAATGTATAATCCACCTAGATAGCTTTCATGTAATCCCCCATGGTTTCCCATGAAAACCTAACCATGGGTTGATCGTTTGGGTTTCTTCGAGATCACATTCTCATCAACATCTAACCTAAAGTCTGTAGAAACTCATGGAATTAGTATCCATACCTGAGAAGAATACTCCTTCTCTGCAACTCTACTCTTTTGGCTAAATTCTCTTCCTTGCTTATCTTCTTCCTCTTTTCCTTCCCTTCTCTTTCTCTCAATTCAATTAGGGTTGTAAAAGGAGTGAAAGAGGCTTAGGGACATCCTTTAAATAGAGTAGGAACATCCTAAATAAGTCCCATTGAGATTAGGAAAGAATCCCAATCGAAAATTAAAAAATTTCCTAATTTCTATATCTTACGGTAACCGAGGGTCGATGGGAGGGTCGATGATCCCGTCGACCCTAGGGTTCAAGATGTCCGACCCTCCCTTCAAAAATGAGGGTCTGACTTTCTGCTTTGGGAGGTACGACCCTGCTTAGCTGGGTATGCGACCCTCCCTTCAAATTAAGTGTTTTTGGGTCGATTTGATACTTGGAATCTCGATCTCCTTCACACCCCTGGTCCATTTGACTCAACCATGATGGGTAAACCTGGTTCAAGGTGATAAGACAGGGTTAGATTGACACGGGTCTTACATCTTCCCCCTACTTATAAAAATTTTGTCCTCAAAATTGTACCTACCTTCTGAATCAAATAAGTGAGGGTATTGCCTCCGCATAACATTTTCTTCTTCCCATGTAATTTCTTCCATGTCTTTACTTTTCCAAGTGACCTTAACATAATAGATATCTCGGTTGTGTAGTCGTTGAACCTTTCGGCTGGTGATTTCTGTAGGTGTTACTTTAAATGTCAAATCATCGGTCAATTCTGGCAAATCTACTGTCAAAACGTGTGTTGGATCCTTGACATACTTCTTTAATAGGGAAATGTGAAATACATCATGCACACTTGACATAGATGGTGGTAGTGCTAATTGATAAGCCACTTTACCACGCTTAGCTAGAATTTCATACGGCCCAACATATCTTGGACTTAGTTTCCCTTTCTGCCCGAACTTTTTTAATCCTCGTATAGGCGATACTTTCAAGAATACTTTATCACCTACAATGAACTCCAGATCTCTGCGTCGAGTATCTACATATTGCTTCTGACGGTTCTGAGCCGTTCTCACTTTTTCCTTGATAATGTCGACCACTCAGCAAGTCTCTTCAACAAACTCTGGTCCAACAAACTACGTTCTCCAACTTCATTCCAAAACAAAGGAGTTCGACACTTTCTGCCATACAGTGCCTCATAAGGTGACATCTATATAGTAGCCTGATAGCTATTGTTATAAGCGAACTCGATCAATGGTAACTTTTCATCCCATGATCCTTTGAAATCAATTACACATGCTCGTAGCATATCTTCTAGAATCTGAATTGTACACTCTGACTGTCCGTCTGTCTGTGGGTGGAATGCAGTACTGAACTTCAATGTTGTACCCATAGCCTTTTGCAATCCTTCCCAAAACTTGAAAGTAAATCGTGGATCTCTATCAGACACAATGCTTTCTGGAACACCATGTAATCGAATAATATTATCCACATACAGCTTTGCTAACCTCTCCAATGTATACTGAGGTCGTATTTGTATGAAGCGAGCTATTTTAGTCAGACGGTCCACAATCACCCAAACTGCATCAACTACTCGAGGAGTCAGTGGTAGTCCCGTGACGAAGTCCATTGTGAGGCAGTCCCATTTCCATGCTGGTTCCGGTAATGGCTGTAACAGTCCTGCGGGTCTTTGTCGTTCAGCCTTTACTTTCTAAAAATTTAGGCATTGAGACACGAACTTGGCTACATCTGCTTTAATTCCCCTCCACCAATATAATTTCTTTAGATCATGATTCATTTTTGTACTTCCAGGATGTTTCGAATAGATGGTGGTATGGGCTTCTTTCATCAGTCGGTGTCTAATGTCCATATTTTTTGTTTCTGGTACACATATTCTTCCTTTGTATTTCAGTACTTTCTCTTCGTCCAAGGCGAACTCAGGATTGGTCCTACCTTTCTCGATATCTTCTTGTACTGTTCTCAGATAAGGATCTGATTTGATAGCTGTCTTCACTTCATCCATTATGTCTGGTATAATCTTCAATGCAGCGAACATATTTGAAAACTTATGAATGAACCCTTGGTTGGCTGACTCATCCGTTGCGTCTACCACATATTGCTCATTGCCGTGATTGAATACCATTTCGGTAGTATACATTGCTGCAGTTGTGCTATTCTCTCCTTGTGATTTTATCATTGTTTTTCGGCTTAACGCATCCGCTACTACGTTCGCTTTTCCTGGATGATACTGGATATCATAATCATAGTCTTTCAGTAGTTCCAACCATCTTCTTTGTCTCATATTCAATTCCTTCTGATTAAATAGATAAGTAAAACTTTTATGGTCTGACTTAATATGGAATTTCTCTCCGTATAGGTAATGTCTCCATATCTTGACAGCATGCACTACTGCCGCTAGCTCTAGATCATGAGTGGGATAATTTTTCTCATGTACCTTTAACTTTCTTGAAGCATAAGCAATCACTTGCTCTCCTTGCATAAGCACACATCCCAGTCCTAGTCCCGACGCATCAGTGTATAGAGTAAATGTCTGTCCTGGAACAGGAATAGTCAAAATTGGAGCGGATATCAATCTGGTCTTCAACGTTTGGAAACTCTTCTCACATTTATCGGTCCACACAAACTTTTTACCTTTCTTAGTCAAACTGGTGAGAGGTATGGCAATCCGGGAATAGTCTTCCACGAATCTCCGATAATAACTAGCGAGACCCAGAAAACTTCTAATTTCTGAAACGCTCTTTGGTGCTTCCCACTTTACAATAGCCTCGATCTTGTTGGGGTCCACTTTGATTCCTTCAGCGGATACTACATGGCCTAAGAAGACGACTTCACTTTGCCAAAACTCACACTTTAAAAATTTGGCATATCGCTTCTCTTTCCTTAAACGTTGTAGGGCAGCATTTAGGTTCTTGATATGAGTTTCTTCGTCCTTGGAGTATACCAATATATCATCAATAAATATTATAATCGACGTATCCAACATATCGTGGAAAACCCGGTTCATTAGTTACATAAAAGTTGCTGGTGCGTTCGTTAATCCAAAAGACATGACCAAGAACTCATAATGTCCGTATCTAGTCCTGAAAGCTGTCTTAGGAATATCACCCTCTTTAATCTTCAATTGATGATAGCCCAATCGAAGATCGATCTTAGAAAATACCTTTGCTCCTTGCAATTGATCGAGCAAGTCATCGATCTGTGGTAGTGGGTATCGATTCTTGATTGTCAGTTTATTCAACTCCCGATAGTCGATGGATAATCGAACACTACCGTCCTTCTTCTTCACGAAAAACACCGGCGCTCCCCATGGTGATATACTGGGTCGAATATAACCCTTGTCCAGTAGTTCTTGTAGTTGCACTTTCAGTTCCTTCAGTTCCGTAGGAGCCATTCTATAAGGTGTTTTTGATACGGGTGTGGCTCCAGGTACAAGATCTATCACAAACTCTATGGCTCGGTCGGGTGGTAAACCTGGTAGTTCCTCCAGAAATACGTCGGGATAGTCCTGCACGACTTCAATATCTTCCATTTGTGGTGCTTCCTTGGTTAGGTCGACCACTGATACTAGATACCTGACTGCCCCTTTCTCAAGGCACTTCTTAGCCTTTAGTGCTGAGAGTATGAGCTTGCATCTATGGGGAAGTTTGGTTCCCATAAAATTGAATTCTGCTCCTGCTTGGTCTTTAAATGTTAGCTTCTTTTCGGTGCATAGTAGGTTCGCCGAATGCCAAGCTAACCAGTCCATTCCCAAGATGACGTCAAAGTCTGCCATCTCAAGTTGTATCAAGGTTGCATCTAAGGTTTTCTTACCAATGCGGACTGGACATGGTCCATATCCTTTTTCTAATTCACTTCTAACCCCATCGGTGACCGTACAAGTGATTTGTAGTCTAATGTTTTGATGGGTAAGTTTATCTTCTTTTCGAATGACACATATATAAATGAATGAGTAGCTCCTGAATCAAAGAGTACTCTAGAGGGTGCGCCATTTATAGGTACGATAACTGTTATTTATTTTAACTTAGTCTACATGCTCACACAATATAATTTCAACTTCAAAAAGTTTCAGTCATACCTATGACCACATCGGGTGATGCGGCCGCATCCTCGGATGTAACAGCATATACCCGTCCCTGATGGAATTGCTTCTTGGGCTTAGGGCACTCTCTTTCCATATGTCCTGGTTGGTTGCAGTTATAACACTTTGGACTTTCAGAAATTGGCTTTGGCTGAGGTTGAGTCCCCGGAGTAGTCTTGGTTGTAGCATTAAAATTCTGAGGGCGGTAACTCTCCTTCTAGCTCGATTCAATAACTCGAGCTATTTGGACAGCTTCATTTTAAATCTTCTTTTCTAAGCCTAGAACATGCTCTCTGATGCTTCCTCTCAGTCCCGTGACGAACCTACGGGTTTTGGTTTCTTCTTCCTGCATGCTCAGTGGTGCGAAGAAAAACAGCTCTTCATAACGCTGTTGGTACGCATCCACTGACATCTGCCCCTGATATAGACTCAGAAACTCCTTCTCCATAGAATCTCTGAAGCTTCGTGGAAAATATTTCTCGAAGAAAGCTTCTTTATAAACAGCCCAAGTCAGTTGGGCGTGCTTGGTCAATAGATAGTCCCGGGTAGATTTTCACCAGTGATGTGCATCGCCTTTGAGCATGAAGGTGGCACATAATACTTTTTCTTCCTCTGTAATAGTCATCATGAGGAAATTTCTCTCCATCTCGTCTATCCAGTGTGCTGGCCATAATGGATCAGACGGCTTGCCATTAAATTCCCTAGGCTTCATCTTCAAAAATCTCTCCACCAATCGAGAGTGATCCAACTGATTTTGGGGATATGTCCCAAACATATGGGGTGGATACTGGTAATTAACCTGAGCTGCTTCCGAAGCTTGTACTGGAATCTATGCAGCAGGTTGTTGAGGTGTCTGAGGTGTTGGGTGGTTACCCACCGATGCTGCACTGGCTTGTCCTGTCTGCATAGGTGCAGCTTGAGTGGCTTGGAACATAATACCCATCGCAACTTGCATCTGGGCCTGTGCGTGTTGCATCTGTTGCAGCTGCTGAGCCAGATTCATCACCACGGTTGTTAGCTCTAGTGGTGGACGTGGCAAATTTGTAGGGTTTGCCTGTTTTGGATTACCCGGTGCATAATTATTTTTCTGACTGGTCTCCTCCACTGGTGGTGGTGGTGGAACTGCATTTCGGTTCTGTCGGGTTACCCTACATCTAGACATAATTCCTTCTGTGATTGGTGGTGCCTAAAAATTATCAAAATAGGTGAGAAGTCATTTATATTTCATGTAGGCACGCTAACCGATATAAAATTCCAATTCCAGCTCATTTTTAAAGAAAAATACTGTCTTTTCTATGCAGGGTCGATGGTGAGGGTCGATGGTATGTCCGACCCTGGGAATGACCTGTTCTTCCCGAGAGCTGAGGGTCGATGTGAGGGTCGATGGGTGTCCGACCCTCAGTTCCGACCCTTAGTTTTCTGTCAGATTCCCGAGAGCCGAGGGTCGATGGGAGGGTCGATTCGAGGGTCGATGGTACTGGTCGAATTGTCCGACCCTCAGACTAAAAATCAGATTTTTAAGATCCGATTTTGGATCATTTCTTATTATTTCCCTCCCGTTTCGACTCGTCTCTCCCCTCTGAGTTGCTACAGTTCCAGTCCACTGTTTTTGGTCGGTTTGAGTCCGGGTTTCGACGTCCATGTCATCCATACAGGTATGTTCTCCCATTTTTACCTGTTTTAGGTTTTCTTTTCTAGGTTTTTGTCCATTTAACTTGTATTTTTCAAATTAAACTTTTTTCAACCGTAAAAATTCGATTTTTATTGGGGGATTTCGTTATTGTTATCTCGAGGAAAGCCCTCAAAAATTTTTGAATTTCATCGGTTGGTTATCGAGAAACTCAAATTTTTGCTCGTTTGCCCTAATTTGTCTAAATTTTTTCGATTTCTTGAAATTTCTTCAAATTGGTCTTCGTGGTTTCCATTTCCTACTGTGTGTGTGTCGTAGGATGTGTTGGACCCTAAGTAAGTCCTCCCGCCCACGTGTATGGGTGAAAAGTGAGGCTTTTGGACAACTTACGTCGTTAAAATGCTAAATTTTAGATTTTTATCCTACTAACCCCTTGTCTCCCTTTCTCTTTCTTATCTGCAGGTACCATGGCTCGTACCAAGATACCCAGAGTTCGTGATCCGCTTCTCTTTCGCTCTAATGAAGCCGAGGCACAGTATGTCGACTATGCTCGTAAGAAAGTGGAGGGTGGTCGTATGGTGAACTTGGCTGAGCTAGCCTTGTTCAAGGTAGAGAGAGCATTTGGTGATATGGGGTGGCTCCCTGTCATCACCTACGACGCGTGCACAGGTCTGGATTTGGTGCGCCAGTTCTATTGTAATCTCCAGGTGGTGGGGAATTACAATGACGTTGAGCATGGTCAAGAGTTGCGCATCACCAGTTATGTTAAAGGGGTGCACATTTCCTTTGATTATCGGCAACTGGCCAATCTATTGGGCATATCCTATGATGGCCCCATGGTGTACTGTGCACCTGGAGAGCCCCAGTTTGTTTCTATGGAAATGAGGGCAGAGATCGACAATCAGCTGCTACGACTTGATCGCTTGTAGATGAGAGCCTGTTACCTGCGTCCAGCTCCACGGGTCTTCTGTAAGATTATCCAATATAATCTGATCCCACAGAGTGGGCACTATGAGAGGGTTTCTTAGTTGACCCAGTTTTTGATATATAGCATCTGCACCAGACAGCCAGTCTGCCTTCCCTACATCATCATGCGGACCATAATTAGTGCTACATTATCCGGTCATAGGGGTAATCTACCCTATGGATGCATGATTATAGTTTTATTGACCCGTCTGGGGGTTGACCTGGTAGATGAGAAGATCCAAGAGAAGACCTTATCGTCGCCTCTAGATTGGGAGGCTATCTGCAAGATGGGTATGCGGGATGCCCAGGTTAGTGATGAGGAGAGGAACGTGATGGTGCGCCCTCACACTCACATTGAGATGGTTGACGCTGAGGCCGCTGCTGCCGCTTCTAGAGCTCATGTGGATCCTGTCGATGATGACGATCGTATGTATATGGATGTCGACTCGATACCACCGCCTTCCCCTACACATGCGGCTGGAGTTGGTACTTCTTCTGTGGCAGGTCCTTCTCATGCAGCTGGTCCTTCACTCCCACCTTCTGACATGATGGAGATGTTGCAGGAGATCAGGGAAGCTCAGCGCAGATCTGATCTGAGGATAGAGGAGTTGCTAGACGCTCAGCGTGTGAGAGTGGATGAGCTGTTAGCCGCCCAAGCACATATCAGACACACGGATGGGAGAGCTTATAGAGGTACAGTGTGCGACTAATTGGAGGGTAGCCGATCTCGCAGCTAGTCTACAGATGACCCAGACTCAGATAGCCTAGTTGACTAGAATCTATGCCAAGGACTATGACAGAGATCGTGAGGCCCCGCCTCCTCCTTCACCTCCAGCTTCTTGATTGTACTTTATTTTCTTGTACTACAGAGTAACTGTCCGGGTTGTGGACTATACTCTGCTTTAGTTGTGTATATACATTTTATTTCTCTCTCTCATTGTATATAACTTGTTTCCCCTTTAATAGATGCATTATTCTCTTTTTAAATTTGATCTCAATCATCACTTGTGCTAATAGTGTGTTTATATTACTATTTTTATTTTTATCCAATCTCAGTTCACAATTGTCTCGAATGTATGTTAGTTTAGCGGATAAGGCTTGAGATGCTCTGATATCAAGTTGTCACACCCCAATTCCACACTGTACAGAATGGTGTGATTGTCACACCCCAATTCTGCACTATTCAGAATGATGTGATGAACCGCTAATAAACCAACGGTTCAACCAGGATCTCGAGTAGACTATCCCCACGTTATCTAAACTCACGCACACCCACAATCATAATCAGAGTAAATACACAATAGTGGAAGTCTTATAATAAGATGAACTGAGAAACTAAGATGATATTAATAATTTAATAGCAAATTATTCTGTATTCAACTGAGACATAAATATTAAATATCAAATACATGTCTAAATAAATCCAATAAAGAAACCTATAAAATATCTAATCAAATACACACGAGTTGCACTCGCAAGAGGAGTCGTGTGTATCCATTTCAGCTTCAACATCCATCACCGCTACGTTCCTGTATGCAGACGCATTCACATAGTCTTCAACGGTATAACCTGCATCATCAACTAAAAATATTCGACATCGAGGGGTGAGCACACATCACGGCTCAGTGAGTAGCCAAAACAATGCAACAATACATATGCATGCAAAAAAGTCAATTTATATCTTTGGTCTGGTATATAAGTTTGCAGTATGCAATAGAAAGGTTTAGGTAGCCAAAGGTCACGTTTATTGACTCCGCCTCTATACACGAGTGTGTGACGTTACCCGAAGATCACGTTTACCGTCAACTCACATGCACCCAATCATGAACATTATATAACAAAGGTTACGTTTATTGCTATATAGTGTCATACCAACACGTAAGCCCCTGTTAGCGAGGGCTGCAAACTGGGCTCGCAACTAACCAATCCTAATGCCAAAAGTGTATCCAAGGCCTCACCCCCACATCCCTCAGAATGTCCATAGAGATAGAGCTAAGGCCCCCCGGTAGAGTCAGAGACTACAAGGACCGAGACCACCTCCCCTGATACTCTATGACATAATAGTTCTGCTAAAGTAATGGCGATACGACGATGCTAATGCACAAAACTTGAGTTAGAGATTGAGCTAAAATGCTGAGACCCACCAAAGGTTAACGTTTATTGACATTCTCATCACACCTCCCCTGATACTCGCTCGCATCAAGTACACCAACCACACACATACAAGCACATGCCTATTCCTATCATCATCATCATCCTATTATAAACAATAAAGTAAATATGCATGAACAAATAATAAAATATTGGATGGCATGCTGTATGCACATTACAAACATATTCGCCTAGAATCAAGCATAGCATAGGACTCAAGAAAATAGAAAACCGTTTGTTATCAACCAATTTAGTTTGGGGTTAAGGTTCCTCTCCTTAGCTTGCTATAAGATACTTTTCCAAGCTTTAGAATCACCTTTATAGTGTTATTGTATTGCTAGAAGCCCTAACAAAGTCGATAGAATTTAATTAGAATTTATTCGGAATTTAAAAACTACTCTGTTAACTGAGGGTCGGAGGTAGGGTCGATGCTAGGGTCGATGGGTCTATCGACCCTTCCCTCTTTCTGGACTTTCCGAATGCTGAGGGTCGATGGTCAGGAATACCTAGGGTCGGATGGCCTACCGACCCTGGGTGCGACCCTTGGTGCACTTTGGTCCAATTCCCTCTTTTAATCCATTCTTCCTATTTGGAATCCTATGGCTTGCTCCTACATTCCATTCTACATTCATTCCATGGTTTGAATCCATGTATAACCCACCTAGATAGCTTTCATGTATTCTTCTATGGTTTTCCATGGAAACCTAACCATAGATTGATTGTTTGGGTTTCTCCGAGATCACACTCTCAACATTAACTAACCTAAGGTCTGTAGAAACTCATGGAATTAGTATCCATACCTGAGAAGATTACTTTTTCTCTGAAATTCTTCTCCTTTTTGCTATGTTCTATTCCTTGCCTTTCTTCTTCCTCTTTTCCTTCTCCTCTCTTTCTCTTAATTCAATTAGGGTTGTGAAAGGAGTGAAAGTGGCTTAGGAACGTCCTTTAAATAGAGTAGGAACATCCTTAATAAGTCCCTCTGAGATTTGGAAAGAATCCCAATCGAAAAATATAGAAATTTCCTAATTTCTATATTCGGCAGAAACCGAGGATCGATGGGAGGGTCAATGATCCCGTCGACCCTAGGGTCTTAAGCTGTCCGACCCTCCCTCCAAAACCGAGGGTCTGACTTTCTGTTTTGGGAGGTCCGACCCTGCTTAGCTGGGTATGCGACCCTTCCCCTATTTTAAGTGTTTTTGGGTCGATTTGATACCTGGGATCTCAATCTCCTTCACGCCCTTGGTCCATTTGACTCGACCATGATGGGTGAACCTGGTTCAAGGTGGTAAGACCGGGTTAGATTGACACGGGTCTTACAACTCCCCCCAACTTATAAAAATTTCATCCTCGAAATTGTACGTTCCTTCTGAATCAAATAAGTGAGGGTATTTCTTTCGCATAGCAATTTCTTCTTCCAATGTAATTTCTTTCATGTCTCTACTTTTCCATGTGACCTTAACATAGTAGATATCTCTGTTGCGTAGACATTGAACCTTTCGACTAGTGATCTCTGTTGGTGTTACTTTAAATGTCAAATCATCAGTCAATTCTGGCAAATCCACTGTCAAAACATGCGTTGGGTCCATGTCATACTTCTTCAATAGAGAAATGTGAAACACGTCATGTACACTTGACATAGATGGTGGTAGTGCTAACTGATAAGCTACTTTTCCACGCTTAGCTAGAATTTCATACGGTCCGACATATCTTGGACTTAGTTTCCCTTTCTGTCCGAACCTCTTCAATCCTCGCATGGGCGATACCTTCAAAAATACTTTATCACCTACTGCGAACTCTAGATCTCTTCGTCGAGTATCTGCATATTGCTTCTGACGGTTCTGAGCTGTTCTCACTCTTTCCTTCAAAATGTCGACCACTTGACAAGTCTCTTCAACAAATTCCAGTCCAACAATACTACGTTATCCAACTTCATTCCAAAACAAGGGAGTTCGACACTTCCTGCCATACAGTGCTTCATAAGGTGACATATGTATGGTAGCCTGATAGCTATTGTTATAAGCGAACTCGATCAGTGGAAATCTTTCATCCCATGATCCCTTGAAATCAATCACACATGCTCATAGCATATCTTCTAGAATCTGGATTGTACGCTCCGACAGTCCATCTGTCTGTGGGTAGAATGCAGTACTAAACTTTAGCGTTGTAACCATAGCCTTTTGCAATCCTTCCCAAAATTTGGAAGTAAATCGTGGATCTCTATCCGAGACAATGCTTTCTGGAACACCATGTAATCGAACAATATTATCCACATACAGCTTCGCTAACCTTTCCAGTGTATACTGAGGTCGTATTGGTATGAAGCGAGCTGTTTTAGTCAGACGGTCCACAATCACCCAAACTGCGTCAACCACTCGAGGAGTCAATGGTAGTTCTGTGACGAAGTCCATAGTGATGGAGTCCCATTTCCATCCTGGTTCCGGTAATGGCTGTAACAGTCCTGCGGATCTTTGTCGTTCGGCCTTTACTTTATGACAATTTAGGCATTCAGACACGAACTTGGCTACATCTGCTTTCATTTCCCTCCACCAATATAGTTTCTTCATATCATGATACATTTTTGTACTTCCAGGATGTATCAAATAGATGGTGGTATGGGCTTCTTTCATCAGTCGGTGTCTAATGTCCATACTTTCTGTTTCGGGTACACATATTCTTCCTTTGTATTTCAGTACTTTCTCATCATCCAAGGTGAACTAAGGGTTAGTCCTACCTTTCTCAATATCTTCTTGTACTGTTCTCAGATAAGGATCTACTTTGATAGCTGTCTTCACTTCATCCACTATATCCGGTATAATCTTCAATGCCGCGAACATATTCAAAAACCGATGAATAAATCCTTGGTTGGCTGATTCGTCCGTTGTATCTATCACATACTGCTCGTTGCCGTGATTGAATACCCTTCCGGTAGTACACATTGCTGCAGTCGTGCTAACTTCTCTTGCGATTTTATCATTGCTTTTCTACTTAATGCATCCGCTACTACGTTCGCTTTTCCCAGATGATACTGGATATCACAATCATAGTCTTTCAATAGTTCCAGCCATCTTCATTGTCTCATATTCAACTCCTTCTGATTAAATAAATAAGTAAGACTTTTATGGTCCGACTTAATCTGAAATTTCTCCCCGTATAGGTAATGTCTCCATATCTTGACAGCATGTACTACTGCCGCTAACTCCAAATCATGAGGGGGGTAATTTTTCTCTTGTACCTTTAACTGTCTCGAGGCATACGCAATTATTTTCTCTCCTTGCATAAGCACACATCCTAATCCCAGTCTCGACGCATCAGTGTATAAGGTAAACGTCTGTCCTGGAATAGGAATAGCCAAAATTGGAGCGGATTTAAATCTGGTCTTCAGTGTTTGGAAACTCTTCTCACAGTTGTCGGTCCACACAAACTTTTCACCCTTCTTAGTCAAACTGGTGAGAGGTACGGCAATCCAAGAATAGTCTTCTACGAATCTCCGATAATAACCAGCTAGACCTAGAAAACTTATGATTTCCGAAACACTCTTTGGCGCTTCCCACTTCACAATAGCCTCGATTTTGCTGGGGTCCACTTTGATTCCTTCAGCGGATACTTCATGGCCTAGAAATGCGACTTAACTTAGCCAAAACTCGCACTTTGAAAATTTGGCATAAAGCTTCTCTTTCCTTAAACGCTGTAGGGCTGCGTTTAGGTTCTTGATATGAGTTTCCTTGTCCTTGGAATACACCAATATGTCATCAATAAATACTATAACCGACGTATCCAACATATCGTGGAAAACTCGGTTCATAAGGTCCATGAACGTTGCCGGTGCATTAGTTAATCCGAAAGACATAACCAAAAATTCATAATGTCCATATCTGGTCCTGAAATATCACCTTCTTTAATCTTCAACTGATGATAGCCCGATCGAAGATCGATCTTAGAAAATACTTTCGCTCCTTGTAACTGATCGAACATGTCATCGATCCGAGGTAGTGGATATCGATTCTTGATTGTCAGTTTATTCAACTCCCGATAGTCGATGCATAATCGAACGCTACCATCCTTCTTCTTTACGAACAACACCGGTGCACCCCATGGAGATATACTGGGTCGAATATAACCCTTGTCCAGCAATTCTTGTAGTTGCACCTTCAGTTCATTCAGTTCCGTAGGAGCCATTCTATAAGGCTTTTGATACGGGTGCGGCTCCAGGTATCAGGTCTATTACAAACTCTGTGGCTCAGTCGGGTGGTAATCCGGGTAGTTCCTCCGGAAATACGTCAGGATAGTCCCGCACGACATCAATATCTTCCATTCGTGGCACTTCCTTGGTTAGGTCGACCACGGATACTAGATACCCGATTGCTCCCTTCTCAAGGCACTTCTTAGCCTTTAGTGCTGAAAGTATGAGCTTGCGTCTCCGGGGAAGTTTGGTTCCCGAGAAACTTAATTCTGCTCCTTCTTTGTCTTTGAACGTTAGCTTCTTTTCGGCGCATAATAGATTTGCAGAATGCCGAGCTAACCAGTCCATTCCCAAGATGACATCAGAGTCTGCCATCTCAAGTTGTATCAAGGTTGCATCTAAAGTCTTCTCTCCAATGAGAACTGGACATGGTCCATAACCTTTCTCTAGTTCCACTTCTAACCCCATCGGTGATCGTACAAGTAATTTGTAGTCTAATGTTTTGATGGGTACTTTGGTCTTCTTTCCAAATGACACAGATATAAATGAATGAGTAGCTCTAGAATCGAAGAGTACTCTGGCGGGTACGCCATTTATAGGTACAATACCTGTGATTTATCTTTACTTAGTCTATATGCTCATTCAATGTAATTACAACTTTAAAAGTTTCAGTCATACCTGTGACCACATCGGGTGATGCGGCAGCATCCTCTGATGTAACGGTATATACCCGTCCTTGATGTAACTGCTACTTGGGCTTTGGGCACTCCCTTGCCATATGCCCGGGTTGGTTGCAGTTAAAACACTTCAGGACTTCAGAATTTGGCTTTGGCTAAGGCTGATCTGCTGGGGTAGTCTTGGTTGCAGCATTAAAATTCTGAGGACGGAAAGGCTTATATGTGTTGTTATTGCCTCCGTTGTAAGAACTTCCGGCTGGTCTCTTGATGCCTCTGTTCTGAGTAAGGTAAATCTCCTTCTGGCTCGATTCAATCACTCAAGCAATCTGGACCGCTTCGTTGTAAATTTTCTTCTCTAAGCCCAGAATATTTTCTCTGATGCTTCCTCTTAGTCCCGTGACAAACCTACGGGTTTTTGTTTCTTCTTCTTGCATACTTAGTGGTGCGAAGAAAAACAGCTCTTCGTAACGCTGTTGGTACACATCCATTGACATCTGTCCCTGATAAAGACTCAGGAACTCCTTCTCCATCGAATCTTTGAAGCTTCATGGAAAATATTTCTCGAAGAATGCTTCTTTATATGTAGCCCATGTCTGTAGGGCGTGCTTGGTTAGTAAATATGTCTTCGTGGATTTCCACCAATGGTGTGCGTCGCCCTTGAGCATGAAGGTGGCACATAGTACATTCTCTTCCTCTGTGATAGTCATCTGAGGAAATTTCTCTCCATCTCGTCTATCCAGTGGGCTGGCCACAATGGATCAGACGGCTTGCCGTTGAATTCTCTGGGTTTCATCTTCAAAAATCTCTCCACTAGCCGGGAGTGGTCCAGCTGATTTTGGGGGTTTGCCCCAAACATGTTGTGTGGATACTGGTAATCACCCTGAGCTGCTCCTGGAACCTGCACTGGAATCTGTACAGCCGGTTGCTGAGGTGTCTGATGAGCTGGGTGGTTACCCACCGGTGCTGCACTGGCTTGTCCTGTATGCATGGGTGCAGCCTGAGTGGCTTGAAACATAATTCCCATGGCAACCTGCATCTGAGCCTGTGCGTGTTGCATCTGCTGCAGCTGCTGTGCCAAATTCATCACCACGGTTGTTAGCTCTAGTGGTGGAGGTGGCAAATTTGTAGGGTTTGCCGGTTCTGGATTACCCGGTGCATAATTGTTCTCTTGACTAGTCTCCTCCACGGTGGTAGTGGTGGGACTGCATTTTGGGTCTGTCGGGTCACCCTACGTCCAGACATAATTCTTTTCTGTGATTGGTGGTGCCTGAAAATCATCAAATTAGGTGAGAAGTCATTTATATTTCATGTAGGCACGTTAACCAATAATCAATTCCAATTCTAGCTCATTTTTTAAAAAAATACTGTCTTTTATATGCAGGGTCGATGGTGAGGGTCGATGGTATGGCCGACCCTTGGTATCCGACCCTGGGAATGACCTGTTCTTCCCGAGAGCTGAGGGTCAATGCGAGGGTCGATGGGTTTCCGACCCTTGATTTTCTGTCAGATTCCCGAGAGCCGAGGGTCGATGGGAGGGTCGATTCGAGGGTCGATTGTGCTAGTCGAATTGTCCGACCCTCGGACCAAAAATCATATTTTTAAGATCCGATTCTGGGTCATTTATCACTATTCCTCCTCCTTTTCGACTTGTCTCTCCTCTCTGAGTTGCTACAGTGCTACTCTACTCTTTTGGATCGGTTTGACTCCGGGTTTCGACGTCCACGTCATCACTACAGGTATGTCTTCCCATTTTTACCTGTTATTAGGTTTCCATTTATAGGTTTTCGCACGTTTTACTTGTATTTTCCAAATTAAACTTTTTCCAACCGTAAAAATTCGATTTTTATTGGGGGATTTTGTTATTGGTGTCTCGAGGAGCGAAAGCCCTCAAAAAATTTTGAGTTTCATCGGTTGGTTATCGAGAAACTTGAAATTTGCTCTTTTTTCCCTAATTTGTCGACATTTTCGATTTTTCTTGAATTTCTTCAAATTGAGCTTCGTCAGTTAAAATTTCCTACTGTATGTGGGTTGGAGGATATGTTTTAACCAACGTTAGTTCTCATGCCCACTTGAATGGTGAGAAATGGGCTTTATGGTCAACTTACGTCGTTATTACATCAAATTTCAGACTTTTATCCTATTAACTCCTTGTTTCCTTTCTCTTTCTTATTTTGCAGATACTATGGCTCATACCAAGGTACGCAGAGTGCGTGATCCACTTCGCTTCCGTTCGAATGAAGCTGAGGAACAGTATGCTGACTATGCCCGTAAGAAAGTGGAAGGGGGTCGCATGGTGAACTTGGCTGAGCTAGCCTTGTTCAATGTAGAGGGAGCATTTGGTGATATGGTGTGGCTCCCTGTCATCACATACGACGCGTGCACATGTCCAGATTTGGTGTGCCAGTTCTATTGTAATCTCCAGGTGGTGGGGAATTACAAATAACGTTGAGCATGGTCAGGAGTTGCGCATCACCAGTTACGTCAAGGGTGTGCACATTTCCTTTGATTATCAGCAGCTGGCCGATCTATTGGGCTTTCCCTATGATGGCCCCATGGTGTACTATGCGCCGGGAGAGCCACAGTTTGTTGAGATGGAGATGAAGGCAGAGATCGAAAACTAGCTGTTACGCCCTGATCGCTGGCAGATGAGAGCCTGTTACTTGCGTCCAGCTCCACGGGTCTTCTGTAAGATTATCCAGCATAATCTGATCCCGCAGAGTGGGCACTATGAGAGGGTCTCTCACCGACACGATTTCGATATACGATTCTCGCACTCGCCACGGCCGGTCCGCCTTCCTTACATCATCATGCGGACGATGATTAGTGCTACATTGTCCCGTCATAGGGGTAATCTACCCTATGGACGCATGATTACAGTGCTACTGACCCGTCTTGGGGTGGATCTAGTAGATGAGAAGATCCAGGAGAAGACCTTCTCGTCACCTCTAGATTGGGAGGCTATCTGCAAGATGGGGCTACGAGATGCTGAGGTTAGTGATGAAGAGAGGAACGCGATGGTGCGCCCCTCACACTCGGGTCGAGATGGCTGATGCTGAGGCTGCTGCTGCTGCTGCTAGAGCTCGGGGGATCCGATCGACGATGACGATCGTATGTATATGGACGTCGACTCGATACCACCACCTTTACCTAAACATGCGGCTGGAGTTGGTACTTCTTCTGCGGCGGCTCCTGCACTTGAGGCTGGTCCTTCCCATTCGGCTGATCCTTCACTTCCACCTTCAGCCATGATGGAGATGCTGCAGGAGATCAGGGATGCTCAGCGCAGATCTGATCCTGAGGATGGATGAGCTGTTGGCTGCTCAAGACGCATCGACGCCGCCGATGGGAGAGCTCCTAGAGGTGCAGCGTGCGACTGATCAGAGGATAGCCGGTCTCACAGCTAGTCTACAGACAACCCAGACTCAGATAGCCTTGTTGACTAGAGTCTATGCTGAGGACTACGATAGAGACCGTGAGGCACCGCCTCCTCCTTCGCCTCCAGCTTCCTGAGTGTACTTTTATTTTTCCTTGTAATACAGAGTAACTGTCCGGGTTGTGGACCGTACTCTGCTTTAGTTATGTATATACGTTTTGTTTTTCTCACTCATTGTATGTAACTTGTTTTCCCTCTAATAGATGCATTATTCTCTTTTTAAATTTGGTCTCAATCATCACTTGGGCTTACAGTGTGTTTGTATTAAAGTTTTTAATTTATCCTATCTCAGTTCACAACGGTCTTGAATGTGTGTCAGTTCGACGGGCAAGGCCTGAGATGCTCTGATACCAAGTTGTCACACCCCAATTCTGCACTATTCAGAATGATGTGATGAACCGCTAATAAACCAACGGTTCAACCAGGATCTCGAGTAGACTATCCCCACGTTATCCAAACTCACGCACATCCACAATCATAATCAGAGTAAATACATAATAGCGGAAGTTTTATAATAAGATGAACTGAGAAACTAAGATGATATTAATAATTTAATAGCAAATTATTCTGTATTCAACTGAGACATAAATATTAAATATCAAATACATGTCTAAATAAAATCCAATAAAGAAACCTATAAAATATCTAATCAAATACACACGAGTTGCACTCGCAAGAGGAGTCGTGTGTATCCATTTCAGCTTCAACTTCCATCGTCGCTACGTTCCCATACGCAAACGCATTCACATAGTCTTCAACGGTATAACCTGCATCATCAACTAAAAATATTCGACGTCGAGGGGTGAGCACACATCACGGATCAGTGAGTAGCCAAAACAATGCAACAATACATATGCATGCAATAAGTCAATTTATATCTTTGGTTTGGTATATAATTTTACAGTATGCAATAGAAAGGTTTAGGTAGCCAAAGGTCGCGTTTATTGACTCCGCCTCTATACACGAGTGTGTGACGTTACCCGAAGATCACGTTTATCGTCAACTCACATGCATCCAATCAAGAACATTATATAACAAAGGTTACGTTTATTGCTATATAGTGTCATACCAACACATAAGCCCCTATTAGCGAGGGCTGCAAACTGGGCTCGCAACTAACCAATCCTAATGCCAAAAGTGTATCCAAGGCCTCACCCCAGCATCCCTCAGAATGTCCATAGAGATAGAGCTAAGGCCCCCCGGTAGAGTCAGAGACTACAAGGACCGAGACCACCTCCCCTGATACTCTATGAAATAATAGTTCTGCTAAAGTAATGGCGATACGACGATGCTAATGCACAAGACTTGAGTCAGAGATAGAGCTAAAATGCTGAGACCCGCCAAAGGTTAACGTTTATTGACGTTCTCATCACACCTCCCCTGATACTCGCTCGTATCAAGTACACCAACCACACACATACAAGCACATGCCTATTCCTATCATCATCATCATCATGTTATAAACAATAAAGTAAATATGCATGAACAAATAATAGAAATATTGGATGGCATGCTGTATGCACATTACAAACATATTCACATAGAATCAAGCATAGCATAGGACTCAAGAAAATAGAAAACAGTTTGTTATTAACCAATTTAGTTTGGGGTTAAGGTTCCTCACCTTAGCTTGCTATAAGATAATTTTCCAAGCTTTAGAATCACCTTTACAGTGTTATTGTATTGCTAGAAGCCCTAACAAAGTCGATATAATTTAATTAGAATTTATTCAAAATTTAAAAACTACTCTGTTAACTGAGGGTCGGAGGTAGGGTCGATGCTAGGGTCGATGGGTCTATCGACCCTTCCCTCTTTCTGGACTTCCCGAATGCTGAGGGTCGATGGTCAGGAATACCTAGGGTCGGATGGCCTATCAACCCTGGGTGCGACCCTTGGTGCACTTTGATCCAATTCCCTCTTTTAATCCATTCTTCGTATTTGGAATCCTATGGCTTGCTCCTACATTCCATTCTACATTCATTCCATGGTTTGAAACCATGTATAACCCACCTAGATAGCTTTCATGCATTCTTCTATGGTTTTCCATGGAAACCTAACCATAGATTGATGGTTTGGGTTTCTCCGAGATCACACTCTCAACATTGACTAACCTAAGGTTTGTAGAAACTCATGGAATTAGTATCCATACATGAGAAGATTACTTTTTCTCTGAAATTCTTCTCATTTTTGCTTAGTTCTCTTCCTTGCCTTTCTTCTTCCTCTTTTCCTTCTCCTTTATTTTTCTCAATTCAATTAGGGTTGTGAAAGGAGTGAAAGTGGCTTAGGAACGTCCTTTAAATAGTGTAGGAACATCCTAAATAAGTCCCTCTGAGATTGGAAAGAATCCCAATCGAAAAATATATAAATTTTCTAATTTCTATATTCGGCAGAAACCGAGGGTCGATGGGAGGGTCGATGATCCCGTCGACCCTAGGGTCTTAA